>CM056052.1:194448685-194813685 GCA_029574335.1 Rana kukunoris | reverse complement strand
GATGCATCCCAAAAGTTTGGATAAATATTCTGCCTTACAGTTACTGCTGTCAGTGTTAATATCAGACACAGACTAAGGAATAATTACACATTCATACCTTGGAAGAAATAACAGGAAATGTTTTATCAGGGATACAACTAAGGGACGATGGGCACATAATTATTTTGCAGAGCCATTCAAGACTAATGTTACCTGATGAAGCTGGCTTTGAGTCCAAGGCTTCTTGATCTTATCAAAATACATAACATTCACACTCCTGCCATTCTTGATGTCTTTACATGTCACCTTTGTTTTAAAAAGCACCCACTGTGACAATCAAGTGGCAAAATGGCAAATGAATGGGTGGTCAGATTTCAATGTGAAGAGAACGTATACAAAGATGCAGACTAATGGTACAAGTCTAAAAGAAAAATGTATATTTTAAACAAAAGTCAGGCTACCTGTTGAACCCATATATTTTTTAAATTGGACAATACTTTATAAAGGTGGTTACATTTCTTTCTAAAATTATTTTAAAATGATATATAAATAATATTGTTATATTCAAGACCCTGAATCTACGTGCTGCTTGGTTCCAAACACTGGCCTCTCTAGTTTCCAAAGGGGGTTGCTCCAAGTCAGTTTCTCAGAAAGTACTATATCCATAGACAGCTATGCAGCTAAAATCTTAAAATGAACTGAGTGTAAAAGCTGCTTCCACGTTTCTTGGAACAGGATTCCAATGATGCCCCATTCACACGATCAGTTTTCCCAGTCGGAAAAAGTCTGATGAGAGCTTTTGGTCGGGAATCCCGATCGTGTGTATGATCCATCTGACTTTTTCCAATGCAAAAACTGGCGGAAAAAGATAGAGAGCAGGTTCTCTATTTTCCCAACGGAAAAATTCCTAGAGGAAAAAACGTTTGTCTGTATGGAATTCCAACAGGAAAAAAAATATGCATGCTTGGAAACAATTCAACCCATGCACAGAAGCATTGAGCTTCTATTTCTCGCATCGTCGTAGTGTTGTACGTCACCGCGTTCTTAACGCGCGAAAGTTCCGAGAACTTTTGTGTGACCGTGTGTATGCAAGACAAGCTTGAGCGGAATTCCGTCAGAAAAACCATCCAACTTTTTTCCGACGAGAAATTCGGTCGTGTGTACGGGGCATAAGACTCATGAAAAAAAAAACGTATGTTTAAACAACTATGACTCTTTTCCACAAACAGTTTACTGATTAATTTGCATAAATAAAGCCACAATAAAAATATTTGCATCTATTTTTCCAAGACCGTGAAATAAATGTCTCTGTTTAAACAGCCTCGCCTAGACCAACAGTGAGATAATGGTGTCACCTTGTTGAATAACAACATCAATCTCTCTACATTGTTTATAACTTTAAGCCAAAGTTTCAGTCCAAACATTGACTTCATATATCAAGGTTCATTTATGCAAATAATTCAATATTTTCATTTCTCCTACGTGCTGCCAGACTGGACGAGACATGAGACTGTGCTGTAATTAAAAGAGACCATGTTCACTTTGGCACATTTGTAATAGGTAAGAACAGAAGGCGGAGATCTGTATATATACATTTATACCAACAGTCTATCCATGTAAGTATTTTATATTCAGTATCAAGCAGGTTTAAAGGCATTTAAACACCAGTTAATGATACCACAATAGAATTGTTTAGTACAGGCATACCCCACTGTTAAGTACACAATAGGGATTATTTACTAAAGCTGCAAAGTGCAAAATCAAGCTCACTTATGCATATAAACCAATGAGCTTCTAACCCCAGCTTGTTTAATTAACCACTTCCCTACGGCCGTACGACTATATGCGTGTTTTCACGGCAGCCCCTTTCTTTGCTCCAGAGCGTGCAGCGGGGAACTTGTGTACTGGCCGTGTCCCTTGGACACAGCCAATCACAGATCGCTGCGAACGGCCAATCAGAGTGGCCGTTTGCGATGCAATCTGTGTGGCGAATGAGAGATGATCTCATATGTAAACATATGAGATAATTTCTCATTGCTGGCTCTCACAATGACAGCGTCCTGTCACTGGAGAGAGGAGACTGATCTGTGTCTCTTGTACATAGGGACACAGATCGGTCACCCCCAGTCACCCCCCCTCCCCCCACAGTTAGAACACTATACAGGATACACATTAACCCCTTCCTCACCCCCTAGTGTTAACCCCTTCCCTGCCAGTCACATTTATACAGTAATTAGTGCATATTTATAGCACTGATTGCAGTATAAATGTGAATGGTGCCAAAAATGTGTCAAAAGTGTCCGATGTGTCCGCCATGATGTCGCAGTCGCAATAAAAATCGCAGATCGCCGCCATTACTTGTAAAAAAATAAATAATAAAAAATAATAATTCTGTCCCTTATTTTGTAGGCGCTATAACTTTTGCGCAAACCAGTCGCTTATTGCGATTTTTTTTTTTTATTTACCAAAAATATGTAGAAGAGTACGTATCGGCCTAAACTGATTTTTTTTTCAAAATTGGGCTATTTTTTATAGCAACAAGTAAAAAATATTGAATTTTTTTTTCAAAATTGTCGTCCTTTTTTGTTTATAGCGCAAAAAATAAAATCCGCAGAGGTGACCAAATACCACCAAAAGAAAGCTCTACTTGTGGGGAAAAAAGAACGCCAATTTGGTTTGGGAGCCATATCGCACGACCGCACAATTGTCAGTTAAAATGCCGCAAGCTGAAATTTCACCTGGTCAGGAAGGGGGTATACATGCCCAGTAAGGAAGTGGTTAAGCCTGGTAATAAAACCTGGAAGCTGATTGTTTTTAATGCAGAAGTGAGCCTGATTTTGCACTTTCCAGTGATAGTAAATAAACCCCATTGTGTACTTAGAAGTAGGGTATGCCTGTACCAAGATATTGATAAAATCCATACACACATAGGTATGTTTAAAATAATATACCGGTACATATATTTTTTAATCATATATGATCACCATTCTTCATGGTATTGCTAAATGATGTAAGAATATGTTGACCTGTTGCAAAGGCAATGCAGATTTCTTTGGCATGTCTGTAATGTGGAAAAGCTGCATGGAGCCTACTGTCTCATACTGGTGAATAGTTATTTGTCTTGTGCACAGCTTCCAAAGTTCAGGTTCTCTATTCCTGGATACCTGCTATTACCTATATTTGCCAGAAAAAAAACATATTACAGTACGTCTCCGCTCTGATTTCCCTTTGTTTTTATACTGAAGCCTGACTTTACATAGAAGCCCTACCAACTATCACCACACTTGTCCAATCTCAATGCCCTTGAAGGCCATTGATGCAAGCTCGTTGAACAGTAAATGGCATTTGGCAGAGCTTAGTTTGTAAATTAGATCCCAATAGGAAAATGAAACTTAATAGAACAGGGACTAAAAATTGTTTTCTTTAATTTTTTAGCAAACCTGTTCTTTAACATCCCTCTGCTAATTCCAGGACTTCTGGGCATGTTACTCACATGTGACAGTGTCAGCTCAATCAGCTGTCATGCTGGGGGGAGTTTAACCATGTGTGAGCTATGACTTGTGGGTTATAAAGGCACTTTTCCCTCATTCCTAGTGGCTGAATGAAGTGATGGAGAGCAAAATAAAAGTAATTATATGAGTCTGTGGAGGTCACCATAACCCCCATAATGTGAAACCATGGCCATTTTAGCCAACCATTGCCTGATGCCGCATACACACCATCACTTTATGTGATAAAAAAAAAAAACATTTTTAAAAACGTCAATTTAAATGACCGTGTGTGGGGGGAAAACATTGTTTTATGTCTTGTGAAAAACGACAAAAAAAATTGAAGCATGCTTCAATTTTTTGTGTCGTTTTTCAAAACGTAGTTTTTTGTTTCACAAAAAATCACTGTGTGTAGCAAAAAACGACGTTTAAAACAACGTCTTTCAACCCGCGCATGCCCAGAAGCTAGTTATGAAGCAAGCTTCAATGGAAAAAGAGTGGTGAATGTAACCTCGCTTTGCTAGAGCATTGTGAAAAAAACGATGGTGTGTAGGCAACGTCGTCTTTGAAAATTGAAGTTTCAAAAACGTTGTTTTTTACTTCACAGAAAACGTCGTTTTTTTCATCACATAAAGTGATGGTGTGTACGCGGCATTAGATTCACAGAACAAGAAACACCATTTAAAATGGGATAGCTAGAAAGTAAGCCAATCTTTTCATTTCTTCTGTACTGCAAAACTGTTGTTTTAAACACACACAGGAAAAAAATCTGGCATAATTTTAATATTATGCGAATGCAGAACATTAGGTTTAAACCTGTTTATAAATCAATACTGTGTAGATTCCAAAACATCATTAAATGCGGTTTTAATAAGTGGTTTAATTAGTAAACAAAGATAGGAAGCATTCGATCATTTTGTGACTTGTTTCATGTGAAATTAGTTTTATCTTGCCCTTCCGCTCTTTCAATACATTTACATCTTTTTTGGTGTTTTTGATTCTGAAAGTGAAAAAAAAAAAAAAAAAACAGCAGGAAGCCGATCCGTTGCTATGGACAGCAGAGATGTGAAAAAACGCTATTTGCTTAAATTAATGCTTATGGATCATAAAACACTGCTCTTGGTAAAGACATTTAGTAACATAATAAGGCAGATAGAAAAAACACATGTCCATCAAGTTCAACCAAATTTAAGATACTCTCATAACCTCCTGTTTCTTAATGCCTAATTTCAGCTAAAAAAACAAAAACAAACACCTAACCCCAGTTAATCCTGTTCCTTGAGCAGGGTTTTGGCTTTTTAAAATACTGTTCTACCGACCGGAAAATTGTGTTCAAAGCAATGCACATAACCTCCAACTGCATGCTGTGGGCAGAGTAAAGCAGCAATCACACGTCACACAGCAGGAATATGAGAGCACCAACCCTGGCAAATTGGATGATGGCTGTGATCCAGAAAAACTGAGGTTATATGTTGGGCATCATTGAACCCACTACGAAAGCTATTGGACTGAACACAGATTTTGGATGGGACAGCAACGACAACAAAGCTGCAATTTTATTGTTAACAGTTGTTAAGGTATTTATTTTCTTTAAAGTTTTCTTTAAAGTTTGAAGTTAAGCATTAAACAGGACATTTTATAAAGATATTTTACAAAAAGTATTGTGCATGTTTTGTAATTACCGTATTTATCGGCGTATAACACGCACAGGCGTATAACACGCACCCTAACTTTAAGAGGATCGTTTTGGGGATTTTTTTTTCAAAGCCCCCTGCGTATAACATGCAGGCACGGTTTACTCTCTATTTTCAGAGTAAAAAAGTGAGTGTTAGGCCGCGTACACACGATCAGACCGGTCCGATGAGAATGGTCCGACGGACCGTTTTCATCGGGTCACCACTGAAGTGGCCTGATGGTCTTATGTGCGTACACACCATCAGTCCAAAATCCGATCGGGTCAGAACGCGGTGACATAGAACACAATGACGTGCTGAAAAAACGAAGTTCAATGCTTCCAAGCATGCGTCGACTTGATTCTGAGCATGCGCGGGTTTTTGGTCCGATGCTTTTGTGTACTAACCATCGTTTTGGTCCGATGGTCAGGCGTCCATCGGACCGATTTTAAAGCAAGTTTTAAAACTTTGGTCCGATGGACAACGGTCCGATGGGCCATACACACAATCAATTTGGTCCGACGAAACTGGTCTTAAGGCCAGTTTCATCGGACTGGTCTGATCGTGTGTACGTGCCCTTATACGCCAATAAATACAGTACATGTTATGTGCTCAGCCCCTATGGAGGTGTAAAAAGACCCTCTGGATGCACATCGACAGATTAGAAAACATACCTGAACTATCACAACAATACAACCCAATGCATATATGTGAATCAGATCTTTGAAAACAATTGAATGGCAAGTTTTATCCATATTGATGCATTATACACATTAATCGTGATGTATAGGTGTAAACAGGGCCATAAGGCTCATTTTTTTTGTCCTTGTGATGCATTATGATAAAGCAAGCTGTTTCACTTGTAACAAATGAACTGAATGCCAATTCAAATGAACTTCTGCTAATGCCAATGCATCTGCAGCATTCTTATCAACACAGAGCACACAATGCACAGTAGTCATTTGACCGAATTACAAATCCATAGAGAGTAGTAATATGGTATTCCACCCCCCCTCAAAAAAAACAAAAAAAAAACATGTCCCTGGGAATAATATGTGAAAATGCTTAATATTAGACAGGGTCAAAATATGTTTATTTTAAGTAAAGTAATAATTTATGCATCTCATCCTAGGCAAAGCAATATAAAAATGTCACCCTTATATTTTTTCTCCTTAAATTGTGTAATTGTTCTCAGGAACACATCTGAGGTCTTGAAAACTCAGCTGTATTGATGTGATTTACATGGTTAATGGCAGAATGCTTGAATAGCGTAATATGCAATTCTGGCTATGCAGTCTACTGCTGGATTGCAAAAGCATATTGTTTTATATTTGTTTAAATATTCACAGCACTGATACAATCAGGTGAAATTGGATTGTCTGAATAAATGATAAAAAAAAAAATGTATTGCTCTACACAGAGCTGTATGCAGTTTTGTATCACACCCCACTATCAACATATATATATATACCATGTTCAAACTGCTTACAAAATTCAACACAAGCTATCATAAATGAATTGTCATTTAATTAGTGAGCAGAAACAGAGATCTAGTTGTTGGTATAATTACCAGCAATTATATCAATTAGCTTAGCAAACAGCACATTAGTAATTTAATCAAATATCATTTATATTACCATATTTTTATATAGTACAAAAAAACAAGCAAGCCATCCTAAAATGTTATACCTTCAGTAATAAGTGTAAAAGCCTTGCGAGTTTCCTTGTGTGTTCACTATGCCTTGTTGCAATGTACAAACAAATGAATAAATAAATCCAGCTGCTGACACAATTCCATATGAATGTGCCAAAATGTATTCAAAACAATAGTGCCACGCTGCCTCTACATCCAATTAAAATAAACAAACAAAAGAAATAAAGCAGTATAGAAACTAAATGTGCACTGAAAATATTAGTACATTGAACAAATATTGCTCCCCAAATGCAAAATGAAAGTCATAATCATGTAGCAGAATATGGGTAAAACAGGACTCACAGAACATCAATGTGTAAGAATAGGTTGAGCATCTATGTCATAAGGGTCATATGTGCATAAAAAAAATGCCAAAGAAAAAAAAAACAGCATCCAGGCTACCGAGGCAATATCGTTCAGTGAAAACCACCAAGTTAAAAATATGAGTGGGAGGCCTGGGCAAAAAAAAAAAAACATAATAATTTAGGTGGCCATGGCCTACCCTGTTAATCTGGACCCTACAGGAGCTCAACAATAAGGGAGGAAAGCACTTAAGGACGGGCTTAAAAAACAAACAAAAAGAGAATGAAAGAAAGAGAGTGGAAGAGGGAGGGAAAAAAAAGAAGGGTACCCCAGTGTTGTTTTAAGCTGTACCACATGGAACCTTTACAGATCTAAAAATCGGGTGGTCATTTGAGAGGGCGGAAGGCGGTCTATCCAGGGCTGCCAAACCCGTTGGCATTTGTCATACTTGTCCTCAAGGATCGCTGTCAATCTTTCGTTGTTGAACCAAGTTCTTAACCTATTTAAACTATGAAGTGGTGTCTTCCAAGACTGCGCTATAGTTTGCTTCATCACCATAAAAATATGAATGATTAGAGTAGGTTCCCGACGGGTAGCATCTGTGATAGGTTTATGTAAAAGTGTCTCCCATGGGTCTCTCCGTAAATTCACGTGGAAACCCATATCGACGAATGTGTACACCCTAATCCATAACCTCCAGACTTTAGAACAGGTCCACCATATGTGTTTCATATCACCCAAATCTGGGCAACCTCGGAAGCAAGTGAATGGGTACGATGGTAGACATTTCATGATCCTAGCTAGCCAACCAGCGAGACAACTTTAAAAGAATTTTCAAGAGCCAGGACATTACGAGAGGATTTGAACATGGTCTTCCACATTTTGCTCCAGTCGTCTGGCTGTGTATTAGAACAAAAGAAAAAGAAGGAGGGCGCACTGACCTAGTGCATTACCACATAAAAAGGTTTTATTAAAATATAATAAAAGCATTGGCCCTACTTCCAAAAGGAGCTTGAATAAACGCTTTTCTAACAGTCAAGCTGATCTCTTGACACCTGCCAGAAGGACCTGATGACAAGGAGGATCAGTGGATCAACATGACAATGAAACAGTTGACGTTTTCAGAGGGAAGAGTCAGGATAAAGTCTACATATTTTCTCTATTTCCCCTATTACAGGTTTCCTTTAGACCTGGCTCACACTAGTGCAATTTCCAATATGATTTGTGTTGCACAGAGTTGCATGACAATGGAAATTACATTCACATTTATGCAGCACAGCATTTTTGTAAAAGTGTCTGGTGCGGTTGGAAAAACACAAAAACTATTTAATTCATTTTTATTATTCAAAGCAAACTCACCCATCCATTCATGTCTCCATGCTTTAATTTGCTAAACAATCATATAAAAATAAAAAAATAAAACACACCCTAGCATTTCGGATTGTGGCCATCTTGAGAAAGGGCAGGTGACTCCTATAGCACTTACTTCTTGGAATCCATCTGCCCTTAGCTCAGACATGCAGGCAGGTGGATATGCTTAGCTTAGAAAACCCATGCTCCCTCCCTGAAGAATCCTAGGATGTATGACATCATTTGCCCATGCCTGGAAACCAGGAAATAAGTGAAGAAATTTAAAAAAAAGTAAATACGATATTCTTTTCATATCTATTTTCTAATGCTAAGAGCTTAAGGGTTTAAAATAGTCAATGTTGATAGAGAGTAGTAGTTCTGCTTTAAAGGAAATTAAACCAACTCTCCTCAATGGGCAAAGGGTTATTGTCAAAGCTTGCCCGTTTATTTTTGCCTCATGCACACTCCTATTGGCCAGTAAGACAGCACATCATAGTACATTATAGGGAAATCATTTCATGTTATTTTAGGTTGAAGCGCAATGTACTGTGAATTTTGTGTTAAAATACTTTTATAATATTTAACATACATCAGCATATTGTAACATTTAACAGCATTTTAATTCTGGAATGAAACTTGCGAAAGACTTGCCTCAGATTATGACAGATTAACTTTTAAATATAATAACCACTAACTTTCTTAAAATGTCTAGTATTTCAAATTCAGTGCAATATGTTTAAAATAAATTTGTACACGTACAATTGCAGTAATGTATTTCAACACAGCAATTATACAAAAGGTTCTAATGGACATTTTCCAGCGAAGGATTCAAAAATGACTGCTATCTTGTCTAACACTTTTATTTAAATATGTTACCTGGAGCTAATGACAAGCTCATGATAAGGACCACTGAAGGGTAATTAGAACCCATTTCTACTGAGCTTCTTTCCACGCAGCATATCAATGTTACCAAGAACTACTTGAATTTGCGATAATTATCCATCAATAAAAAACAACTCAGACACATCAGTCAATGGTATGTCAATTTGTACTGGGAATGCTGTATGGTCATGAGGACCCATGTTGGGGAATAATTACATTAGATAACAGCAAGTAATCTGAATGCCTTATAATTTTTTTATGCTTATTTGTCAAAGGACAACCATACCCAACCTATTCTGATCTAATTGTCACAATCTGACTAATTATGAAGAAAAAGACTGCCAAAGTTAAAGCCCAACTTCAACCTGTAACTCTTAAACTCTTTAAAAACAAAAACAAAAAAAAAAACGTGTATTTATCATTCTGTTTTGCTACAGAATGGTAAATCTGAACTTGGTATGAATATTTTTGAATCGTTGCAGTGCCTTGCAAAAGTATTTACCCCCTTGGCATTTTTGTGTTTTGTTGCCTTACAACCTGGAATCCCCACAGATTGTTTGCATTATTTCATTTACACCTGCCCACAACTTTGAAGATTTTTATTTATTTTTTTTAATTGTGAAGCGAACAACAAATAGGACAAAATAACAGAAAAAGTCAATGTGCACAACTATTATTAAATTTTGTAGCTTTGGATAAGTCTCTATGAGCGTGCCACATTTTACCACTGGCATTTTAGCCCATTCCTCCTTGCAAAACTGCTCCAGCTTCTTCAAGTTGGATGGTTTGCGCTTGTGAACAGCAATCTTTAAGTCTGACCACAGATTTTCTATTGGGGCTTTGACTAGGCCATTCAAATACATATACATGTTTCCCCTTAACCTCCCTGGCGGTATGATTCTTTAAGATTTTAGGTGCTAAAAGCGGTACCATTATTTGCAAGGGAATTTGGCGTTTTATACTGTAGGCTTGTAATTCTTAGGAATGACTCACTTAAATCTATCCAAACAAGAGTCTAATAGGCATCCCGGGTATGATTTTTTATTTTTTTTTAATTAAAAATTATAATATAATAAATAATTATAAAAAATTATCACAAATGATAATATAATTATAGTAAAAATTATTCAATAATGTAATCAAATCAAAATCACTGAAATTTGCTCAGTTGCAGAATTTTTGCTATCATTTTTTTTTTTTTTTATGACGAATTTCCCCACAAATCGCTATCGCTAAATTCTGCAAGTGATTCTGATTTATTATCGCAGTTTTTTAGCTGCTCTAATACAATTTTTGCCATAAAGGGACACTTTTGGTTGCTATGGGCAATCTACAGTTTGCAGGGAGAAAGAACAGTTTTTATTATATAAAAGGACATGTAGTGTACAGGGCAGACCACTAGGGACATGGGGGGGTGTGTATTTTTTACATACAGTACTGTAATCTATAAGATTACAGTGTACTGTATGTAATGTGTTTGTTTACATTTTTGAATTTGGCGCCGTTCCCCCCCCTACGTCGCGACGCTCGCAGGGAAGGGAATCGGCGGAACACACAGAATCAGGCGGACATCCGGCCGCCGAGTACTGCGGGGATTCATCGCTGGATCGCAGAGAAAAGGTAAGAAAACTTTTTTCTGCATCCAGCGAGGTAAACGCGTGTGTGGCACGGGGTTACCGATCGTAGATTGAAAATCTCACCCCGTGCCACACACGTGAAGACCGCCAGGGAGGTTAAACAACTCAAGTGTTGCTTTAGCAGCGTGTTTGGGGTCATTGTCCTGCTGGAAGGTAAACCTCTGTCCTAGCCTCAAATCACACACAGAGTGGTAGAGGTTTTGCTCAAGAATATCCCTGTATTTGGCACCATCCATCTTTTCCTCAACTCTAAACCAGTTTCCCAGTCCCGACTGCTTGAAAACATCCTCACAGCATGATCCTGCCACCACCGTGTTTCACTGTGGGGATGGTGTTCTTTGGGTGATGTGATGTGTTAGGTTTGCGCCAGACATAGCGTTATCTTTGATGGCCAAAAAATAAATTTTTTGTCTCATCAGACCAGAGCACCTTCCTCCATACATTTTGGGAGTCTCCCACATGCCTTTTCACAAATATAAAATGTGCCATTTTGTTTTTTGCTGAAAGTAATTGCTTTCTTCTGGCCAGTCTGCCATAAAGCCCAACTCTATGGAGCATACGGCTTATTGTCATCCTATGTACAGATACTCCAGTGCTGTGGAACTCTGCAGCTCCTCCCACATTAGGTCTCTGTGCTGCCTCTCTGATTAATGCCCTCCTTAACCGGTCTGTGAGTTTTGGTGTGCGGCCATCTCTTGGCAGGTTGGCTGTTGTGCCATGTTCTTTCCATTTGGTTTTGATAGGTGCTCCTAGGGATCATCAAAGAATTGGATATTTTTTATAACCTAACCCTGACTTGTACTTCTCAACAACATTGTCCCTTACTTGTTTGGAGAGTTCTTTGGTCTTCATGCCAAGGTTTGGTTAGTGGTGACTCTTGCTTAGGTGTTGCAAAAAAGGTGTGTATATGTAATGACAGAGCATGTGACGCTAAGATTGCACACAGGTGGACATCATTTCACTAATTATGTGACTTCTGAAGGTAATTGGTTGCACCAGAGCATTTTATGGGCTTCATAACAAAGGGGGTGAATAAATACGCACATGCCAATTATCAGTTTTTTATTTCTGAAAATAGTTGTATGTATATATTTTTATCATTTTACTTAAACTTAGACTATTGTGTTCTGATCCATCACATATAAATTCAGATTAAAAAAAAAACATTGAACTAAAGGCTGTAATGTAACAAAATAGGTAAAAAGCCAAGGGGGTGAATACTTTTGCAAGGCACTGTATATTGGCGAGCTTGGACCATTTTAAGTATGTATGTGCCATACCTGGCCAATCCCCATGGAAGTTTTAAATCACTCTAGCAGTCACCACTACTACAGTCATCAGCACTAGCTTCTGGGTCCAGTGCAGAGCAGCTTCTCTACTGCTTTGTGAACACAGGAGGCCACTCATTTGACAACGGTGCCATTTAGAGAACAATTTTGATTCTCTCAACTAATTAAAAATTGTTCTCTGACTACACAAAGTGGCGATTTAGGCATCACTGCTTAACAGTCATTGAGAATATGTTGGGTAATTACTGTATTAACAGTGCCTACTAGAATGATTTTCAGCTTCCAAGGAGATCTGCCAGGAAAGCACCTGCATAATTACACTGGTTTAAGCTGGACCAATGTAACTATGCAAAACTATCCATACCTAAATGTAAGTGTCCTATCCCAGTAACACAACAGTAAGTGAGGGGATAATCTACCCAATGTAGTTACAAACAGTAATGAATTTTCAAACTTAACAGGAGTGCTAACCCATCCAACAACCTATCCGAAAAACAATTAGTCATTATCAAAAGTTCCAGGTTTAGATGCACCTTAAAGGGGTTGTAAAGGTACGTGTTTTTTCACCTTAATGCATTCTATGCATCCGGATTAGCGCCCCCCCTAGCCTCCCATTTACTAACCTGACCCCTTGAAAGTCCAGCGCCATGAAAGCGCTAGCTTCTCGGCCCATTTATTGGTTGATTGATAGCAGCGCAGCCATTGGCTCCCGCTGCCGCCGGCTGAATCACAGGAGCGCGCCCGCAATCTAACACCCTTGGGGGAGAGCTTCCCATGAAGGGGGTTAGCTGATGTGGGGAGGAGCTGAGACAGCCTCTGAAGGACCCCAGAAGACCAGGATTGGGGCCACTCTGTGCAAAACGAGATGCACAGTGGAGGTAAGAATGACATGTTTGTTTTTGTTAGCAGCTGGAATGTTGGACTGTTTCAGCAGACAAATCCAATCGTGTGTATGGGCTAGCGAACATGTTTGTCCAGCGGACAAATTTCAAAGCATTCTTTAAAATTTGTCCGCCGGAGACATGTCCGTCGGATATGTCCGCTGGTTAGTACACTAACCAGCGGACATATCTGCCCGCACATGCGTCAAATGGATTCGACGCATGCGTGGAAGTTTTTCACTTCCTGGTTCGGTGACGTGGCGGCGTCAACGTCACGTCACCGCGCTGTCTGCCGGCGGGGATTTTGATCCGATGGTGTGTAAACGCCATCAGACCAAAATCCGAGGAGACATGTCCGCTGGAAATGGTCCGTCGGACATGTTTCAGCGGACATGTCCCTCTGTGTGTACGTGGCCTAAGACACTGTTTTCTGGACTGCTATGGCCTTGGCTTCACCCTAAAGTAGGCAGGAACTCTAAACCCTGATTTAGGACCTGTAGATTGCAAGTGGGCCACCGTTTTCTTTCCAATACACCAGCAGTGTGCAATGTTTGCCAATTGTCTACAACTAGTTAAATTACAACTAAAGCTTATTGTATGACAGTCTAAACAAGTACTGAATCTAGTTACCATGTGATACACAAACTACATAAAATAAAATGAAAAACTGTATTTACCTTCCTTCCCCTACATAAGAGTTGCAATTCAGGAGCAGTGCAGTATTGTTGCCCCACCATCACAGGAAGCTGGGAATTTACTAGCAGGCTCAACAAGTATTTGAGGGATGTTGCAAGAGAACTAAGCAAAAAAACTGCTGCATTTAGGATTAAGTGGGAGAGCACAATTTTACTTTAAACAAAGTGTAGTTTGTGAATCTGTTACAAAGTTTCTTATCTGAAAGGTCCTGCCAGTAAGGCCTCTTTCACACGGAGCGGTCCGTTTTTCGGTCCGCTCCGTGTGTGTCCGTCAGCTCAGCGGGGGGTCCCGCTCAGCTGTCGGCGGACAGGGCGGTCCCCGCACACTGTGCAGGGACCGCCCTGTCTCTCCTCCGCTATCTCCTATGGGGAATCGGATGGAAACGGACCGTCTGACGGACGCGGATCTTAGGCGGACGTTAGCGGATGCATCATCCGCTAACGGATCCGCTCCCATAGGGACACATTACAAGTCCGTAAACGGACTTGTAATTAGCGGACCTTTCGTCCGCTTATGTGAAAGGGGCCTAACAGCACTTTCTATTGCATTCTAAAAATACCAAGCCACCTCCCTGAAATTAGCAGCAATGTTGTCAGCCTGCCATGTGTGCACATTTAGTTGGGCATTGAGCTGTCTTTAAAAATCTAGGGGCGTTTCATTTATTAGGCACAGTGTCAGATCTTTTCCATAATCTATAGCTGGTTCAAAATGATATCAAGTTCTGGAATGTATAGAGGTACTCTTTACTATGTAGGAAAATTGTAAAGTACGGTAAATATTTCTCACAATAATTCTCAGTATCAATTTTAAGATTTGGAATGGAAAAAAATGGCCTTGTGAAAAAACAAAAACAAATTTTTAAATGACATGAAACGAAATGATTATAGACAAACATTAGCCACTACTTAAAAGCGAGTAATTTGGGCATACCTCTTATTTTTATCCTCAATTTGAAGAATGAAAATAACATCATCGGACGCTTGTAACTTTGAGCTGCTTTCTCCCCATTTCAGCTTGAGGCTCTGGGGTCCAGCTGCAGCACACTCCAACCGAGGAGGGAGGGGAGGAAGTGGGTTTGTTTTTACACTGATTGTATGACTGAAAGGACCAGCACCAATCTCATTCACTGCCTGGATCCGAATTCTGCAAGACAAAATAAAAATCAATTGACAAATCCCGCATAACTATAGTTCATTCTAAAACTGCATTGTAAATTAGAGAAAGAAAGTATTACATGGCCTTTTGGAAAAATGGCTGCTAGATACATAAAAGTGCTAGAAATGTTCATAAACACAATACAGTCTTCATGTATTTGGATAATTCAATTATATAAATGTTACAAGAATCACAACCCAGTCTCCTTTAGAATGACAGTCAGTGGAAAGGGCCATGACTCTTCTTTCTACATGACTTATAATGTAGTCTAAATAATAAAAGCTTACAGCACATCAAGGAGCATTTAAAGTTAAACGCTTTCTCATTACAAACCACTAAAGAAATCAGGAATGTGGTTTATACACCAAATCTTAAACAGCAGCTTTTTAATGCTAGGTTAATCATAATAAAACATTTGAAACCGAATGGAAACTAGCCACCGTAATCATACATTCAGAAACTGTTTAAATAAGTGAGGTGTGGGAAGTCAACTTTTCTCAGTTCCTAAAATTGAAAATATATATGTATATATATATATTTATATATGTATATATATAAATATATAAGAAGGCCAGTATGGTGGCCTGAGTTTATGGGAGGAGCCCGGAGGGTATTTAAGCAGCCCACTCACACATGCTCTTTGTCGGTTCAGTGTGCAGTACTACACGTCACTGGGCCGACTCTTCCCAGCTCACCTCATGTCCGTGAGTCTGCGCATTCAATCGCATTCGACACCCTCCCGCCCTTTTTCAGGGCACTTCTCAGCATATCCTTCTTCAATTAACTACCCATTACTTACTTTGGGTATGCCCCCTTTTCTTGGCATACTGACAGACCACCAAGGCACACTTCAGGTCTATTTATGTTGTAAGTCTTGTCGCGTGTTTATGTGATCCACATCACTCTCGGTCAGAGGGCCATGACCATAAATATATATATATATATATATATATATATATATATATATATATATATATATATATATATATATATATGTGTGTGTGTAAGCAAGCTGTATTGCACATGACATGGTTCATTAACCACTACAATCTAATACTGACTTATAATCACACACATAGGTTGGACTTGATGGGCTTGTGTCTTTTTTTAACCTCATTTACTTTTTTGGAGTAAACTAAATATTGGTATTGGTAAATTCTAACCATGAAAATACTTTTTCTTGAAGGCCTTTAAACTACATGAACCTGTAAAGAGACTGTAATGGCAGTGATCTCTAGCAGTTTCTTGCATCCCCCATTTCTGACAATTACCTGCAGCTTGTACCCCGTCTCGAGCTTTGTCTGTAGCATGTCCGCAGACTGAACATCTACTAAAGTATGTCTGCAGTCTGACCATTTTTGTAGCATTACTTACACTTGACATTATGTGATGGTGAGGTTAGGCGCAACACTTGCAGCCCCCTCCATCAAAAAATTTGAGCCCCATTTTCCTGAATCATTCAGCCCTCTAAGATGCTATACTAAAGACAATTTCAGTTTTATAGTCTTAAAAGTCTGTAAATGTGTAGAAATACTGTGTACTAGTGTTTCTGTAATGTAATAATTTACCAGGAAAAAGCTTGTTGCATCTATCATGTCTAAATAAAATAGTAAATCAACGAAGCACATAAACAGCATTACAGGCCTAAGATATTGAAGATTTAAACTGTTTAGACAACGTTTCATGTAAACCATTCATTTTTACAGCAAAATGATCTGAAAAAAATAAATAAAAAATAAGATATTTACAATACAAAAGCTATTTCACTTGTGGAATGTTTTTCTTGATTTTAGAAATAAGTAAGTACTTGGTTTAGACAGATTGGAAATACAAGGATTAAAATGGCTTTTATTAATACCCACAATTGTCAGCAACCTATAGCAACCAATCAGTCTTTTATCAGCCAACCTGCACTTTCCAGGGAAATGCTCCTTGAAATGTGGTATTCATAAAAAGCCCATAGGTTTGCTTTACATATTTTATACACATGACTATGTTGCTGTTCATATATTATTACTGGGCTCCTAGGCTGACACGTAAAATTAGGTCTCCCACATATGCAGCTTTCTCAGGAATGCCCCTTGTTTCCCTCTGGAATTCTTATTTTCTCATATAACCAAACAAATGCCCATATTACGTCATACAAGATCTGTTCTGTATGTGGTAAATTTTCCAAAATATATTTCTGTATTAACAAATGCAGTACAAGGAAATTACTGTTTAAATACTGTATATATACATAAAGTACGTTTTGTACTGTTAAGGCACAAACCAAAATGCACAATGGAAACATGGAAATCTATTCTTCAGTTTTTTTTTTTCTTCCAAGTCAGCCTGATATACTTTAGTATAATAACTGTACGGGGTAAGTAATGTTATTGTTAATGTTGCTGTAATCTGGCCAATGAAGATTTACATGGATTCACACAACATTCATCCAGGATTCACACATTTCGAACTAGAAAAAACGTGTAAGTCTTGTGTAATGAAATCTTAGGGCCAGATTCATAGAGCAATTACGCCTGTCTAACTGGTGTTAGACAGGAGTAATTTCAAATTTCGCGCGCCGTATCACTAGTTTGAATCCTCAAACCATGATACGGCGGCTTCGGGCTTCGATCCGAGAGGCTTACGTCTTCGTAAGCCTTCGGATCTACGCTGCCATCTATTTGCGGCCGCTGGGAGGAGTTCGCGTCGTTTTGATGCGTCGGGATATGCAAATGTTTTTTTACGGCGATTCCCGAAGATACGAGTGGTCGTCGCAATCACTTTCGTCTATTTTTGTGTACGTAATGTTAGAGCAGCTTTTTGCTGCTCTAACGTTACGTAGCCCATGTTAAGTATGGCCGTCGTTCCCGCTTCGAATTTATTAAATTTTTTTTTTTGTTTACGTAACTCGTTCGGGACTAGGATCGCCCGTAAACGACGCTACCTAAACAACGAATGACGTCACGACGTGATTTCGCGCAATGCACGGCGGGAAATTTGCGAACGGAGCATGCGCAGATCGATCGCCGCGGGAACGCGCCTAATTTAAATGATTCACGCCCCCTACTCGTCTATATGGATTGCGACGGGAGAAATACACTACGCCGCCGTCGTTTACTGGACAAAATCTACCTGAATTCCACGTAGAGCCAGGTAAAAAACGGCGGCGTAGTGTATTTCTGATACGCTACGATAATCCATTTCTATGTGAATCTGCCCCTTAGTTTTCAGACTCATTGGGTTACCTCTATATATTTATTAACCTCCCTGGCCGTATGATTCTGTCTGGAATTACGTACCAAAAGCGGTACAATTATTTGCATGGAAATTTGGTGTTTTATACTGTAGGCCTGCAATTCTTAGGAATAACTTGCTTAAATCTGTCCAAACAAGACATCCCGGGTATGATAAAGTTTGAAAAACAAAATCATATTTTTTTATATAATAAAAAACTATAAATAATTATAACAAATTATAATGTAATTATAATAAAAAATATTCAATAATGTAATCAACTCAAAAACACTGAAATTTGCTCAGTTGCAGAATTGTCGCTGTCATTATTATTATTTTTTTTATGACGAATTTCCCCACAAATCGCTATTGCTCAATTCTGCAAGTGATTACAATTTATTATCGCTGTTTTCTAGCTGATCTAAAACCATTTTTGACATAAAGGGACACTTTTGGTTGCTATGGGCAATCTACAGTTTCCAGGCAGAAAGAACACTTTTTATTTTATAAAAGAACATGCAGGGCACTGGACAGACCACTAGGGACAAGGGGGGTGTGTATTTTTTACATACAGTACTGTAATCTATAAGATTACATTGTACTGTATGTAAAGTGTTTGTTTACATTTTTGAATTTGGCGCCGTTCTCCGCTTCCGTGCGTCGTAACGTCGCAGGAAACGGAGATCGGCGGCACATGGGGACGCTGTGTGAATCGAGCGAGCACCCGCTCGCTCACACAGCGTGGATGCATCGCTGGATCCAGGAAGAAGGTAAGCCAGCGCGTGCTGCAGGCTCTGCATGTCTACCCCGTGCGTGACTCGGGGATACCGTTCTTAGCAGAAAAAACCCACCCCGAGTCACGCACGGGGATACCGCCAGGGAGGTTAAGGGCAGACTGCTGAGTTTTTGCTTCGGCATACAAGGTTACAAATCGCACCTACCTACTGTACCATCTGTAACATAGAAGGTCATAACAAAATTTGCTTTAAAATGATGGTATTTTGCATATATCTATGGAGTTCTTTTTTACAAATCACTAACACTTTTTCATGCGCACATCTTTTAAGGCAAACATAATTTACAAAGTTTTATATTAGGATGTAGCCAGATACCCAAATGTACATAGAGCATAAAATTACAATACCATGGATGGGGATTTTTTTAAAACCTGCTCTCGTCTATTTTCTTTGCCTTGAAAACACATTTTTACTAGGGATGAGGGCCTGGGTTTGGTTCATGGGAAAAATGTGTGAAGTGAGCAAAACCCTGAACTTAGCGCTAAACTTTACTGAAGTTTATGGGAGGCCATTTTCTAAAAATACTGTTGAGTGGAGAAATGTTTTTTTTTTTTCCATGTGGCCTAAAGGAATACATTGAGAATACACAAATCCTTTTAAATTATGCTTGAAAACCTGAAATAAGTGTCTCTACCGGAAAAATGAGTACGAGGGTGGTCATTCCCTTAAAGCGGAGGTTCACCCAAAAATCAACTATCTGCCATTAGATCCAGCATACTGCTGACATCTGCAGTATGCTGTTTTTTTTTTTTTGGTACTTATCGTTATATCAGGCTTTGTTATCTGTCTCCGAGCGGGGATTCCTTCCGGGTATAGGCGTTCCTAAGACCAGCGTAGTTGATTGACGGGCTGCTAAAGCGCGTCACACCTTTCCGAAAATACCCAAAGTGACACTCGGATGTTTATGGCGCCTGCGCAGTCAGCTCTACACGGCAGGCGCAGGCGCCGTAAACACACAAGTGTCACTTCGGGTATTTTCGGAAGGCGTGACGCGCTTTAGCATCCCTTCAATCAACTCCGCTTGTCTTAGGAACGCCTATTCCCCGCAGGAATCCCCACTCGGAGCCGGATAACAAAGGCTGATAAAACGATAAGTACAAAAATAAAAAAAAAACAGCATACTGCAGATGTCAGCAGTATGCTGGATCTAATGGCAGATAGTTGATTTTTGGGTGAACCTCCACTTTAAGAAATTTCTTCAATAACAATATTTAAAAAAAATTCCATAAGTATGGGGAATCTGAGGACATTTGTTTAGGGAATAATCTTTTTTGTATTAGGCTGGTACTTTATAAGATATTTGTTTTAAACATCCAAAAACCTTCTAGTTTTAAAAAAGATGTTCAGGTGAGAACAAGTAACAAGAATGCAACATAAAAACCCTGGTGATTTGGCTGCCTTGCTCCTCCTGCATTCACAGTTTAAGAATAAATAACTTATTAAACACCTCTGGTGCTCTCCTTATTAAGCAGTCTATTTTATATCTGTGAAAAGTGTTGAACTACTAACACCCCACTAGACTAACTTAGCAACTACATTGGTATAGCTGGTTAATATGATATTTTATGCACATTACATATATTGAGTATATAAGTTGTATATAAAATACATCAAACTTTGATACAAAATATAAAATCGTTAAAAAGTAGACAAAACAGCAGCTTGTAATTAAGTTTACATGTAACACAGTTTGGAATAATATTATCCTGTATACATCTGTCAACATATGTGTATCGTATCTAATTATGTTCTTTTATTATAGAATATTTTCCTGTACAATTACACCCCTGATAAAGAATCAACCGTTTAATCATGTTATGGGATGTTGTGTGGCAAGTCCAGCCTTTGTCTTTCCCTTGTAACATTCTTTATAAAGTGCACACTGTGTTACAAATCTTGTTTCCTCTTCCAGCAGTGGGTGTGGAGTCTGGGCTTACACTGTGTGAGGCCGCGTACACATGACCGGTTTCCTCGGCAGAATCCAGCAAGAAACTTTTGGGAGTCGTGTGTACAGTTGTGTGTACGTTTTTCATTGAGGAAACTGTCGAGGAACTCGACGAGCCAAAAAGAGAGCATGTCTTTTTCCTCGACGGGAATGGAGAAAATTGGCTTGTCGAGTTCCTCGACAGCCGAACAAGGAACTCGACGAGGAAAATTATGTGTTTCGCCCGACGAGTTCCTCGGTCGTGTGTATGCCGCCAGAGAGCTGATTGGAGGAAAGGCACCCCCCTCCCTCCACATGGGCAGAGGACACAAAGGAATATGCAAAACTGTACTGTGACTAGACAAGCTCTCTGCTTATCCATCTCTAAGTTCCCTCCCTAAAACAAATTTCAAGCTGTTATCTTTTGTGTCAGGAGTGACTCTGCTGATAACAGAGAAAAGGGCAGCAGAAAGACATGGAGCTTTGGAGAGAGATAAGTAAACACTACAGATATTAGGGCTGCGCATCTTCACCGGTCTCACGATTCGATGCGATTACGATTATCAAGTCCACGATTCGATTCGATTCCGCGATGCATCACGATGCATCAAGATTACTGCGCACGGTTTTCATCTGTTCTTAAAAAAAACTCTCTGCATGTAGCAAACTGTAAATACAGCAGACATCTTAAAGAGGAGCTCCAGACTGACCCCAAAATACTACAAGAGATGGACAGAGACTGCGGACAATGAGACAAGAGAGGATCAAAGACTGCGGACAATGAGACTAGAGAGGATCAGAGACTGCGGACAATGATACTAGAGAGGATCAGAGACTGCGGACAATGATACTAGAGAGGATCAGAGACTGCGGACAATGATACTAGAGAGGATCAGAGACTGCGGACAATGATACTAGAGAGGATCAGAGACTGCGGACAATGATACTAGAGAGGATCAGAGACTGCGGACAATGATACTAGAGAGGATCAGAGACTGCGGACAATGATACTAGAGAGGATCAGAGACTGCGGACAATGATACTAGAGAGGATCAGAGACTGCAGACAATGATACTAGAGAGGATCAGAGACTGCAGACAATGATACTAGAGAGGATCAGAGACTGCGGACATTGTCTCCATAAAGTCCTGCCAAACAACAATGTATGCAATGTCATAAATTATGGTTTATGTATGTCTTATTGTTTTAGTGATTGATTCACATCACAACTTCATCAATACCTTTTTTTTTTTTGTATGATTTTTGCTTTTGCTCATTACTGCCCCACACATGCAATGCATGGCTGCATGTGTGTGGCAGTGATGAGCAAAAGCAAAAAATCATACAAAAAAAAGGTATCGATAAAGTTGTGATGTGAATCAATCACTAAAACAATAAGACATACATAAACTAGTGTGGCATCAGTGTGCCAATGCCATCAATTGCTGCCAGTATGCCATCAATTGCCGCCAGTGTGCCACCAATTGCTGCCAGTGTGCCCAAATTATTGCCCATCAGTGTGCCACCAATTGCTGTCAGTGTGCCATCAATTGCCGCCACTGTGCCCATAAATTGCCATCAGTGTGACATAAATTGCCATAAGTGTGACATAAATTGCCATAAGTGTGCCATAAATTGCCGTCAGTGTGCCATAAATTGCCATCAGTGTGCCATAAATTGCCATCAGTGTGCCATAAATTGCCATAAGTGTGCCATAAATTGCCGTCAGTGTGACATAAATTGCCATAAGTGTGCCATAAATTGCTGTCAGTGTGCCATAAATTGCTGTCAGTGTGCCATAAATTGCTGTCAGTGTGCCATAAATTGCCGTCAGTGTGCCATCAGTTCCCGCCACTGTGCCCATAAATTGCCATCAGTGTGCCGCCAATTGCTGCCAGTGTGCCACCAATTGCTGCCAGTGTGCCCATTAGTTGCTGCTACTGTGCATCCCCCAAGTACCTGATGATGATGATGATCTGCTGCCTGCAGTACTACAGTACTCGGTCGTCTCGGGTCTCCCACAGCCGCAGCCTGTGCAGTGTGCACAGCGTGAGGTGAGGAGGAAGGCTCTGGGGGGTCGGGACCGGGACCGAGGACACTTGTTCCATGCTTCCACATGGCGACGGGCGGCTGGGAATGGCGTCAGCGGGGGGCGGGAAAGGAGGCGCGGCGTCTTAAGCTGCATCAGCAGGTGGGGAGGGTAAAGAGGCGCGCTGAAGCCCACAGCTCCTTCAGCTGCATTAGCGGGGCGGGAAAAGAGGCGCGGCTAACGCCCGTAGCTGACGCCCACGGCTTCCTGGCTTTCAGACAGTGCATATAGCGGCGCGCAGGTGACGTCATCAAAAATCGATTAATGCAAGTCGTAGCATCGGAATCGCATCGTGAGTGGTCGAATCGCGATTCACCGATGCTACGATTAATTTCAACACCCCTAACAGATATATGTGCATAGTGGAGTGAATGGAGTTTACAACCATATAAATCTTGCTTTGCTCTACTTTAGATAAGTGCAAGAGAAATGATTTTGAAATGAAAGAACAATGTGACTTTTCTAGGCTGTCTTTGTAATGAAAGTTAAACTATACTCAACAGTTTAAGATAGAAGGGACTGTGGAGCTAGGGATTGTACTAACCAGAGAAAAAAACTGTAGGGGGAACAGAAAAACATGCCAACGGTACAAATAAACAGAACATCCCCTACCTATCAATAGGCACCACCATTCAAATAATACAAAGAATAGCAACATTAGAACATTTAACTATGGGGGATACAACACATTCCCCAGAGCAGCATCCAATACACTAACACGTTTGCTGCTCTGTGTCCCCCTTAACTAGTTAGGGGTCTGGTACATAAAGACAAAAAATTGGCAATTGCAAGCCAGTTAACCAAAGTTTAAAAGCCCCTTGCATTGCAGTATCGTTACAGCTAATACAGCAGTAGTTCACCAGGACTGCGAACTTAGGCTTGGGTGTCAATTCTACCTCTGATCCATACTTAAAGCTCTCCTCTAATTTTGTCAACCTTTTTTGAACACCAGGTTTTATAGGACATTCTCTACTTCGGAAAAACAGACTTTAGGCCTCCTTACTTTTAAAGGGTGTTTTTTTAGGTCATTTTTTATATGCAGGAAATTGTGTAACATCTGTCCAAGACTGATGTGTTTCCATTGTAGTATTTTGGCGATAAAGATACCAATACACTGCTTACCCTCAAGACTAATCCATGGTAAAATACAAGTTGGATATCAAAATAAAGCCAATCATGATCACTTCAGTTATCACATCTGTACAACCCTTATGGACCAGGACAATTTTTACTTTTCCACTTTGGGCATGTTTATTTAGAAATAACTTTGTCATTACTCAATCCTTCACTGCTACAGTACTACTTTTGCAACGCAAACTGACTGATGGTTAGACAGTAAATAGATGGACAGACGAGCAAAGCTCTCATCACTTTCAGGTACAGGGCTATCAATCTACGGCCTCTCTGTCTATTTAAAAGTGTAGAGGATATGTTAGTGGTCACTAAGGGTGAATGAGTGGTTAAATAGAAACACATTTTATTTAAAGCACAGAGGTGACATTAGTGGTCTAATAAACTCCTGATGTCTCCTTAAGGTTCCTTTCACACTGAGGAGTTTTTCAGCTGGTTTAGCGCCAAAAATAGCGCCTAAATACCGCCTGAACAACTCCTGCCCAGCATTCTCAATGTGAAAGCCCGAGGGATTTCACACAGAGGTGATGCGCTGGCGGGAGAGAAAAAAATCTCCTGCAAGCAGCATCTTTGGAGGGGTGAGAGGAGCGGTGTGTTTACCGCTCCTTCACCGCTCCTCCCCATTTAAAACAATAGGAAACCGCGGTAGTACCGCCTGCAATGCGCCTCAGCGATATTAACCCTTTTTCAGTTAATACCACACCGCTAGCGGATGAATCCTGCGGAAATTCCTATTTTTAGCAGCGCTATACCGCCACTGCACCTCCCGCCCCAGTGTGAAAGGGGCCTAAAACGTCATAAAATAATTTAAAACTCCACATACACGCACATACGAGCATAAACAATTGACCATACATATCAGGTATTGTCGCACATGTTGAAGTGGAAGCAGAGATTCTAGGGTCGTCATTCACTTGTAGCACAAACTAACTAAAGGTTTCAAAACATTTTTATGGAAAATTGTATGTAGTGTAATTATTCATGCGAATTTAAGGATCGACATGTTTGATATCCATTTATTCAACATGGCATCATCTTTTATATTGTACAGCCATGGCCAAAAGTTTTGAGAATGACACAATACTAATTTTCACAAAGTCTGCTGCCTCAGTTTTTGAGATGAGAAATTGCATATACTCCAGAATGTTATGAAGAGTGATCAAACGAATTGCAATTAATTGCAAAGTTCCTCTTTGCCATGAAAATTAACTTAATCACATGAAAAAAATGTCCACTGCATTTGTGAAGAAGGCTTCAGGGTGTCCAAGAAAGTCCAGCAAGCTCCAGGACCGTCTCCTAAAGAGGATTCAGCTGCGGGATCGGAGTGCCACCAGTGCAGAGCTTGCTCAGGAATGTCAGCAGGCAGGTGTGAGTGCATCTGCACGCACAGTGAGGCGAAGACTTTTGGAAGATGGCCTGGTGTCAAGAAGGGCAGCAAAGAAGCCACTTCTCTCCAAAAAAACCCATCAGGGACAGATTGATCTTCTGCAGAAAATATGGTGAATGGACTGCTGAGGACTGGGGCAAAGTCATATTCTCTGATGAAGCCTCTTTCTGATTGTTTGGGGCATCAGGAAAAAGGCTTGTCCGGAGAAGAAAAGGTGAGCGCTACCATCAGTCCTGTGTCATACCAACAGTAAAGCATCCTGAGACCATTCATGTGTGGGGTTGCTTCTCATCCAAAGGAGTGGGGGGCTCACTCACAATTTTGCCCAAAAACACAGCCATGAATAAAGAATGGTACCAAAACACCCTCCAACAGCAACTTCTTCCAACAATCCAACAACAGTTTGGTGAAGAACAATGCATTTTCCAGCACGATGGAGCACCGTGCCATAAGGCAAAAGTGATAACTAAGTGGCTCGGGGACCAAAACGTTGACATTTTGGGTCCATGGCCTGGAAACTCCCCAGATCTTAATCCCATTGAGAACTTGTGGTCAATCCTCAAGAGGCGGGTGGACAAACAAAAACCCACTAATTCTGACAAACTCCAAGAAGTGATTATGAAAAAATGGGTTGCTATCAGTCAGAAATTGGCCCAGAAGTTGATTCAGAGCATGCCCAGTCGAATTGCAGAGGTCCTGAAAAAGAAGGGCCAACACTGCAAATACTGACTCTTTGGATAAATGTCATGTAATTGTCAATAAAAGCCTTTGAAACGTATGAAGTGCGTGTAATTACATTTCACTACATCACAGAAGCAACTGAAACAAAGATCTAAAAGCAGTTTAGCAGCAAACTTTGTGAAAACTAATATTTGTGTTATTCTCAAAACTTTTGGCCACAACTGTACAAAAAATAGGTATTATATTATGTTTTTGTACATTGAAATTAATGAATGAAAGTGAAAACAAACAGCGTTACACCCTAAATAAAAAATGTATAAAATTGAAGTTATGCTGGTTTTTATCAGGAGCTACCCTAAAAGCATTCATTAAAAAACTACATTTATTTATTTAATGAAATTAGGGGTTTGATAAACAGTTGTGCCAACGTCGTGTGACATCAAAAATGTTCACCTGTTGCTATGTTATTATACAGGGTCTCCGTTTTAAAAACATATATAAAATGTTTTTTGTGTTTTAAGCCATCTTTAGGCCTAACATGTACATTTTAACAGTGTGAAAGAAAAGTGTCTGGCAGCATATGGGTTTAGATTTAAAATATTATATAGTTTTTTGGGAGGGGATTTTTGTAGTCAAACAAAGCTTTCTTTTGGTGGTATTTTCTTGAAATGATTTTATTGTTTATCCAAACTAAAGGCAAAAAAGTAACAAAACTAAAAATAACATACTTTCTACTTTGAGCTGTGTTCATTTTACTGTAGAAAAATATGCATTTTATTCTATATTTTTCCTTTTTAAAATGTTTTTCAATTTATGATTCGGTTACAAATTTTTGCAAGTTATTTACAAATGACATAATGGCTTGTTTTCAATGTTTCACATTTTATAATGCAACACAATGCAAAAAAACAAGTTATTACCAAAATAAATATTTTTTAAAAGTTTAAAGTGATTGTAAAGTTTTGTTTAACAAAAAATAACCCTGTTATACCTACCTCCTCTGTGCAGTTGGTTTTGCACAGAGCACCCTGGATCCTCCTCTTCTCGGGACCATTTGTTGCTCCTGGTTTTTATTTTAAGGTTAAAAACCTTCTGCCTTTACAACTCATTTAAATATTTAACAGTTTGAACATAATAGCTAAAAGGAGAAGGATATGAAGCAGGTAATTAGGGCCAATTAGGGCAAATCAAGGGTTTAAAGATTGAAGCTTCTTCCTTCATCTACAGATACATTAAATAGCCTGAATAAAAATGCATCTATTAATAGGATCTGAACAGTTTTTGTTACTATTGTGCTAAAAGGTCCACGTTTTGTCAGCAGTTGTTGTATTTACACACCAACTCCCAGCTGGTAATTGGTGACGAATGCAAGAAGAGGAGCAGTGAGGAGGGGGGGGGTTGTGGATAGGGAATGCAGTAGATTGTTGATTTTGATGGAAAAGTAATGGATGGGGGCACAGGCAGCGGGGAATGTTAGTAACTCAGTTTACCCTGCTGTACATGAACCCATTCAACTAAATACTGTTTAGAATTGTGAAAGTGGAGGAGATAAGCATCCCCAACTGGCTGCAGTTCCCAGAGGAACAACTGACACTAGCTCCATTACCACCCTGTGAACAATGAAGACCCTCCACAACACTCACAAACTGGCAGAGCTGACTGGAACAGCTTCAGAAAACCTGCTTCATTGCCAGTACCCACTTAAGATCGTCAGACTGGCAGTACCCATTATGAGGGCTCCGTGAGTGCCTTACAACACCCAGCACCCACTACCTACAACCGAGTCTTCTCCTTTGACCTGTGGTAACCTTGCTTACACTGCTGACCCATACATCACATCAGTTTTTTAGGGCCTCATATCACCCCAAGGAATGTATGCTTTGCTCACGGTGATCACAATGCTATTAAGTGCACAAGAAATTATGACTGTCAGTAATACCCAGTCATGGTACAGTGTGTAATGAAGGAGTTGACAGGCAGTAATCATAGAGATAGAAAACAGATTTACTGCACAACCATTCAGCGTTTATTTGGAGAAGCAATGAAGAGTCTTTCCATATGACTAGCCTTTAATTTTCATTGCTCATGAGACAACTTCTTTAAGGGTAAGACTGGGTTCACACTATAGAATGCAGCGGTTCACAGCAGGAGTCCGGTGCATCTCCATTCACCACTTCAGGTCCGATTTCATCCCCGAATTTTGGGCTGAAACAGACCAAAAGATGCACAGGACTCCAGTACAATTCACACCCTAGCCGCTCCTGAGATGTGTGAGCCGGTCACAATCTCCTGCTTTGCGAATTAGATGTGGGGAAACTCACATCCACTTTGCAATAGTGTAAATCCAGCCTTAGACATCAGGGTCTTCAGAAAATGTAATACTGGATTACTCAAGTACAAGTGAGAAACAATACAATTTAAGCCATGCTCACATTTGCAGTCCAGGGCTTCAAACATTGCTCAAATAAACTCGATTTTACCATATTTTAGTAGTATTATTAAAATAACATTCTTCTCTTTTTCCCACTGCTGCTTCCAAACACAAACTACCATGGACCAGCTACTAACTGTTCAAACCCTGAAAACCTCTGAACTCTACGAAATGCCATAAATAAATGATGGATACTATTCCTGACCTAATAACATAAACATGACAATGAGGATTCTATTTGCAGTCTCGACAGTGCTCCTAGACCAGAAAAATATCTCACCAGTGAATTAATCATCAATGGGGTGACATGAGAATGAAGTGATATAATCATTCCCAGATGATTAAGGGCTTGTGCACACCAGACTGCGTTTTCTTGTGTTTTTTTAATGCTGGAAAATAAAATCTTTGGGTCAAAAGAAAATAATGCTAATCAATAGGAGCTGTTCACACCAAATGTCCTGCTACGTTGACGAGCATTACATAAAAGCACATTACATATTATTCTTACAGGGACACTTTGGTGTGGATGATATGCATAAAGGATTTTTTAATGAGGGACATTTTTTTTAAGTACCGTACTTACCTGGTGGTTTGTTCACCCAGTGGACCTAGTGTTGTCCAGCTGAGATCCTCTTCTCTTCTAGTAGCGCTTGGTCCCACACCACCATGTTTTGGTTTGATGTCATCTCAAGGCTGCCAACTATTCCGGGTTCAGCTGACGTCCTTCTCGATGACCCTAGACCCGACCCCCCCCCCCCTCCTTTACTGAATGAAATGCTATGCCTCTTGGGATATGTGACGTGATCATGTATCCTGGGAGGCAAAGGGAACATAGTGCACATGATTTTCCTAAGCAAGTGATGTGTAAGGGGGTGGGCCAGACAATGTAAAAAAAAAAAGAAGCTAAGTACATTTAAAAAAATAGAGCATTATTTGTGTTTGGAGGAGGGAGGAGGGGTGGTGAGGAAGTGTAATGTTTCTAAAGCTAATCCAAACACCAAAATGAAAATGTAATATTGCGGCTTACCAGTCCTTAGATGTGGTGGCTTCATTCTTTTTATTTTATTTTTATTTTTTTCTAATTATTATTTTTTGCTTTATTTTTACCTGGTAATCCTGCGAATAACAAACTTCCTGGCCCTGGGTGGCAAAGATCACTCCTACACTGTATCACTTAACCGATCCATGGTTTTTACCTAGGCTGAGCCTTAAAGGGGTTGTAGAGGTACCATTTTTTTTCCTAAGTAGCTTCCTTTACCTTAGTGCAGTCCTCCTTCACTTACCACATCCTTCAATTTTGCTTTTAAATGTCCTTATTTCTTCTGAGAAATCCTCACTTCCAGTTCTTCTGTCTGTAACTCCACACAGTAATGCAAGGCTTTCTCCCTGGTGTGGAGTGTCGTGCTCGCCCCCTCCCTTGGACTACAGGAGAGTCAGGAGGCTCTCTATGTTGCAGATAGAAAAAGGAGCTGTGTGTTAGTTGGTGTCCTCACTCTCCCCTAGTCCAAGGGAGGGGGCGGGCACGACACTCCACACCAGGGAGAAAGCCTAGCATTACTGTGTGGAGTTACAGACAGAAGAACAGGAAGTGAGGATTTGTCACAAGAAATAAGGACATTTAAAAGCAAAATGGAAGGAAGAGGTAAGTGAAGGAGGACTGCACCAAGGTAAAGGAAGCTATTTAGGAAAAAAAAATGTACCTTTACAATACCTTTAAAAAATGTTTGCCTTACATGGGGGATGGGAAAATTAGTAGTCTACAAAACAATCAAAGATTGATTTGCTTTTTGCCACTTACAATGTGTTTTAGTCTAAAAAAAAATAAACCTATTGCAGCCCCAACATCTAGGGACTGTTAAGCTGAATTATATTACATTTTTGTCCTTGGGTTTAGTTATTCTTTGAAACAAACCTTCAGTTTTTGTACCAACATTCCCCCATACACCCCAGCACTCCATACTTATTATTTTTAAAGCCATATTAATATATTTTTTTTCCTAGGTGTCTTCAGTGCAGTAGTGTGATGCCATGGGTACTTTCCCTCCTCATGTTTCTCTGACAGCATGCAAACGTAAAGACACCCCTGACAGTCTTGGCTAGTGGGTTAAAAAAAAGGGAAATTACTCAACCCGAATAAAAAGGAGTGTGAGATGGGATAGCAGGGCACTTTGGCCTTGTTCACATGGACAATGATGCCATATAGCATGAACAACTGTTTTTTTCCTGCGTTTCAACTTCAGGTGCTGTGTGCAGGCAACCTATTAAAGTCTATTAGGATGCAGCGACTGCATTGTTACAGCCATTGGTCCTAATGTGACAGGTGTGCAGGTGAGGTGCCCTGAATGCACACTGTCCTTCAGGGCACCTCACCAGCACCTGAACACCTGTCATCAGATTAAAGCAGCCTGTTCACTCTATATGGGCATCATCATCCATGTAAACAAGGCCTTAGGGCAGTGATGGCGAACCTTGGCACCCCAGATGTTTTGGAACTACCTTTCCCATGATGCTCCACTGCACTGCAGAATACATGAGCATCATGGGAAATGTAGTTCCAAAACATCTGGAGTGCCAAGGTTCGCCATCACTGCCTTAGGGACTGTGCCATGCATTGGGGACAAGGTAATTTACCAGTGGGCATGTGGCCTGGTATGGTTTAGGGGGGGACACACACTTGCTGCTCTTCCTTTACCCTTGTTTAAAAACAAAACCAAGCAGCTGGGAAATGTTATTTAGCTGCAGTTTAAATGTATTTTCTTTAAAAATGTTGGGGCAGATTCACGTAGATCGGCGCATTATCATTCCGGCGTAGCGCACCACTTTTCCGTTAGACTTGCGCAATCTAGCCGCGTAATCCGGCGATTCACGTAGCTTTTACGCAAGAGCTTGCGCAAACGTAAGGTTTTTTCCTGAGGCGTAAGGAGGAGTAATACAAATTGGGAAGGACGTGGGCGTGTTACATTGAAATGAGCCGTGACCCCATGCAAATGAAGGGCCGGCCGACTCGCGCATGCGCGCGTGAAGGAAACCATGTCAGCTCCGTTGTGCGCATGCTCACAACTCGGGAGCGGCGCAATCAGTGAAATTGGAAATGGACTAGGGCAACTTTATGAACTACGCAGACAGCATAAATAGACAGACACAAATGCACTTCCTTTGCAAAAGTACATCCCTTTGTATCCCTCCCTATACAGCAAGGTGCTTTTGTTTGTTTGTGACGTGTCTTTGAGATATTTGGGGACTGTTTTGCAGAGTGATTTTTGTCTTTTATGTCTTTGTTGTTATTTTGTTTAAATTATATTTTTGCTGGGCATTTTTTATTTTTGCTCGTCATTTATTTAATTTTTTTGGTTCTGTTTGTGTATGATTTTGGAATGTGGGGGTGATATTCCTGCGGGAAAAGGGGTGTCACCCTCATTTGTGGTGGAGAAGTGATCGCCAGGTCTGTGTGAATGGTGTATGAATGTACAGTGACATAATTGGAGCCGTGGCATGGCGTTGCAGCTCACAAGTCCAATGTGATGAGGATGTGGGGTGTGTGTGCTAGGGACCACAGTGGTGTGCATGCATGCATTCTCATTGTGCCATGATTAATGTGTGTGTTTAACGTGCAAAGATGCATAATGTGAGCTGGCATGAGATGGGGTCATGAGATGGGGTACCAGTGCATATGCAGAGTCACCTTGAAGGGAAAAGACAGGAGGATGTTAGTCATGCATGTGCCACTTGTGAGGTGTGCATCACGGGAGGGGATAGTCATGCCTGCCACCCATGTCACTCACCAACCAGCCAGCTGTCCCCATACATGTTCTGTTGGAAATCTGTGGGGATGGGGCTCTGATTGTATATGTAGCTGTCATGGGTGTCATGGGTGGTGCCATGTGTTGGGCTGGTGATGTCCTCCTGCAGGGTTGTGGTAATTCCATGATGGCATGAGGGGTGAATCTGAAGATGCGAGACACCTCAGAATCACTCATGCCATAGATGTCTATGCGTGTGTGATATATCAAGTGAAGAGTGAGGGGCTTGTATCAGATAAGAATATTGTATTAGATTAATTTAAATTGTAAATTTTATATAAGCAAATAAAAAAATTAAAAAAAACATCTCCCGTGCCCTCCTTAGTGCCATCCTCCGTGCCCTCCTCCTTCTTTGTTCATCTAAAGTCAGTAGTATAGCTATGCGCGACGATGCCCCTGGCATGTTGGCATACAGATTGTTGGGCAACACGTGTGACTGCTGAACTCCTCACTAACAGTGTTGCTTTATCTGACAATTAGACTTTTTTTCAAAATTTAGACCAGCTTTTAGGTCCTCTAACTTTAGACAGAACATTTTGCTGTTGCGCACATCGCGTAGCCTGCGCAGCAACTGCGTTTTTTTGTGGATCCCCGTAACTCCCTCATTAGCATATTTGACTAGCAAATCAATGGTGTGTCTAGCGCAGTTTTGCACGAAGGGAAGCGAATGTCTAATTCAATTACGCCGGACCAAAAAACGTAGATTTCTGGCGTATATTGTTTTGTGAATCGCGTCCAACTATACGCACGCGCACATTTAGACTTACGCACGCGCAACAGCAGTTGCGCAGGCGTAATCGCTCTGTGAATCTGGGCCGTTGTGTTTACTTTAGTACGTCATACAGGTGTGACACTATACATGCAGGTTGAAGGCATCCCCAAAGAATGTAATTTAAAGGAATTGTGTTTTTATTGTTGAGCTTTAAGTCTAATGCCGCGTACACACGGTCGTTTTTTGCGATGAAAAAAAAACGACGTTTTTTAAAACGTCATTTAAATTGATCGTGTGTGGGCAAAACGTCGTTTTTTGTCTTAAAAAAAACGACCCAAAAAAAATTCCAACATGCTTGAATTTTTTGTTTCGTTTTTCAAAACGTTGTTTTTTGTTTCACAAAAAGTCACCGTGTGTAGCAAAAACGTCGTTCAAAACGACGTTTTTCAACCCGCGCATGCCCAGAAGCTAGTTATGAAGCGAGCTTCAATGGAAAAGAGTGGTGAACGTAACCTCGCTTTTTGTGAAAAAACGATGGTGTGTATGCAAAATTGTCTTTGAAAAGTGACGTTTCAAAAACGTCGTTTTTTACTTCACAGAAAACGTCGGTTTTTTTTTCATCGCAAAAAACGACCGTGTGTACGCGGCATTATTATAAAAACCTGCTCCTCACTGAATGGTCATTTTCAGTGACCATATCGGAATTCCTCTTATCACAGGTTTCCTGTGCCTGAAACACATTACTAGCCAATCTCAGTTACACACAGAATAGCCTAATAAATTGGGCAACGTAACTATACATAAACATATCAGATTATACAACATATGACCAAGAACACACAGAACATAAAAAATTGTCTGCTCAACTATGGGGTTGCTTGACTAAAGGCAAATCCACTCCACTCCAAAGTGCAGTTGCTGTAGATCTGAGGGGACGATCTGAAATGAGGGGAAGCTCTGCTGATTTTTATCATCCAATCATTTGCAAGCAAAAATGCTGTTTTTTATTTTCCTTACATGTCCCCCTTAAATCTACAGCAATTGCACTTCCAAGTGCATTTGCCGTGCCCTTGTAGTGCAAAGTGGATTTGCCTTTAGTAAATAACGCCCTATGTCTCTAAATCCTAACTTTTCACCAACAGCAAGCTGGAACTCAACAATAACAAAATACATATATTGTAACGCTACCCAACATATGATCAAGGTTGTATTTACCAAAATGATGATTGTTGGCCAAGGACAGAAGATTATGAAAGGGATAGCGCCAAAGGGATAGTTGTCAAATTCATCAAGAGAAGTGAAAGGAGAAATAAGTGTAGAGGTGATAAGAGAAGTCAAATATAACTTCATTGTTCAGGAAACAAGAAACCTTGTTTTCTTGCTCTTGAATGGTTGTCTTGCTCTTGATAGGTGTTCTGTAGAAAATAGCTCTGTTGCCAATAGCACATTCTAGCAGTAATTTATACTGAAATTATGTGACATTGTACAATAAGGTGTCATGATTTAGGTCTGTCTGAGAAACAGGATGTCTAAAGACAGAACTGCATATAATATGACCTAAATTATTTCACAAAGGTATAAATATGTAGTTATTCAAGTTAAAACAGAACACCAGACATTGATAGGATTACAAAAAAATAAATAAAAGTAGCCCACCATCCGTTCCCATCCAGATATTTGTGGAATCATTAGTGGCCAACAAGAGCAGAAAGATGCTCTATTTGCTGATGATGTACTCCTATATATTTCTGCCCCACACACAACATTTTACAACTTGTTAAACCTATTACAATTGTCCCAGCTTCAGCCCAGGTTCACACTGGGCTGCGGGAGTGAAGTCGCGTGAGTTCAGCTGAACTCACATTATTTCAGTCCCGCTTCTCATTCCCGTGTAAATGACGTCCTGAAATCTCAAAAAGTAGTACAGAAATTACTTTTTAAAATTGGTGCCATTGCCAGTAATTGCCGGAAAATGCTGCAGTTTTGACATGCGATTTGACATGTCAAATCACATGTCAAAACGCACCAGTGTAAACCAGGGCTCAAAGCCTTACTTTGAACTCAACTAAAACAATGACCCTGAATGTTAACTTACCTCAATCTACAATAGATAACATTTGGACTAATTTTGACTTCCAATGGACTCCTAAAGCTCTCCCATACTTAAGAATCTACCTGACTTTCTCTATCGAGACCCTTTATATTGAAAAATATCCACCACTTTTTAAACATCCTTGGGAAGATTTGACATGGTGATCTAACCACTCTCTACCCTGTGAATGAAGGGAAGAAGTCACGAGACCGTCACGTAACGACGTAGGAAGTGCAACCACGTGACACATACAACCAGCGGAAGGCCAGCAGACGTTAGACGTTAGTATTCGCCGCGTCCTGTCACTGAGCATTTCACTGTTTTGCTGTTTATTTTACTATCCATGTAAGAGTCTCGATTTTTATTAAAAGACACCCCCCCCCCCCAGTTTATACGGGCTTCACTATTTTTGGCAATATTTCTTCTGCCCCACGCTGACTCACTCACATGAGCTGCTAGATTCCAGGATTACCTTCCATTCCGGATGACCATTGAAAGGCACAGCACTGAGGAGCGGCGCTGATACAGCAAGAGAAGGAACCAGTTTGCCCTTTTTGCTTATCCATCACCACCTAAAGGTAAGGGCAATATGAGACCGACTATCGGATATACTCATCATGTGTAGAAGATCCATCTGTCACTTCTGATCCATCTGATTACTTCACCAATAGACTCTCATTACAGTCTAGTGTTGCACACTTCCATACATTGTATTGTGGGTTCAGTCTCCACTCATAAGTGTGTTAGTCTGTTCTGTCACGCACAAGAACAGCACTTTGTTCATATAATTTATTTTCATTTATTTTTGTGCACCACATTTATACTTTAGCGCTTATCACTTTTTCCTTCATTCACTTGTTTACCCTTCAGATATAGCGGCTTTAGTTCACATTTATTCATTCTTACATTTGCCACATTCCAGTACTCACAGTAGCGCAATAGATCTTTCACTATTCATTGTGACTCTCTATCCTGATTTGGAAGAATTCACTCATTCACTCTGTTAAAATTACTATTTATTTTTTTACTTCAGGACATTACCTATAGCAGTCCCCAGACGGGAACTTTATAGGTTTCAAAATGATGTCCTTTATCTGGGGGTCACAAATGCCCTTTAGAAAGTCGGACTGGGATGTCCCAATTTTTTTCATACTTCCAAGCCGCATAAATAACCCAACTGGCCTATACGACTGAGAAGGGACCCATACCTTATTGGGTCTCAGGCTCAATCTCTTTTATGCCCTCCTTACTCTAGTGGAACTTTGATGTTGCTTCCCAATAGGTTGTGTCCCCCTATCTTTTGTCCTACCCTATCACATTCACTAGCTGTTTGGGACAGACAGAGAGCTTGGAGATGCCTTTCTTTTTTCCACAACCCAGAATTCCCAACTGGACTCTTACCACATCAATTTCATTGCTGGGCCAAAAGGACATTTTCTAAATGGCAACAAGCTATACACCTTAGCACACTACCGCTATAAAAATGCAGATACCTTATCTAAAACATTCCATTATAACCAAATAATGTTGACTGTGAGGGAGGACAGGCCATATTGGCCCCGTAAAGAATGATGAAGGACATCTGGTTATGAAGGATGGGGAGATGGCGAAGGTATTGAATTGATTCTTCTCAGTCTTCACAAGGGAATCTGGGGGCTTCAGTGACCAAAACTGCAGTGTTTGTCTGCCGCACACACCACAGGAAGCACCCTCATGGCTAACAGAGGTCAGAATTAGAAATAGGCTTGGCACACTTAACATTAATCACCGGGATCTGATGGCTTGCCCCCGAGGGTACTCAGTCAAGTAATTGCCAGACCATTGTTCCTAATTTTTACTGACAGTCTACTGACTGGAATGGTACCAGCTGATTGGAGAAAAGCCAATGTAGCACCAATATTTAAAAAAGGCCCAAAATAAATCCCTGGGAATTAATGACCAGTTAGCCTAACAGCAACAGTATGCAAGCTCTTGGAGGGGATGATAAAGGACTATATACAAGATGTTAGTAATGAAAACGGTATCATTAGCAGTAATCAGCATGGACTCATGAAGAATCGTACTTGCCAAACCAATCTATTAAAATTCTACGAGGAGGTGAGCTACCATCTAGCTAAAGGAAGGCCCTTAGACGTGGTGTATCTGGATTTTGCAAAAGCATTTGACACAGTTCCCCATAAACATTTACTGTACAAAGTAAGGTATGTTGGCGTGGACCATAGGGTGAGTACATGGATTGAAAACTGGCTACAAGGGCGAGTTCAGAGGGTGGTGATAAATGGGGGAATACTCGGAATGGTCAGGGGTGGGAAGAGGGGTCCCCCAGGGTTCTGTGCTGGTGGGACCAATCCTGGAGGATGGGGTAAAACAGTTCAATATCTGTATTTGCAGAGGATATTAAGCTAAGCAGGGCAATAACGTCTCCGCAGGTTGTGGAAACCTTGAAAGATGATCTGAACAAATTATTGGGGTGGGCAACTACATGGGAATTTAGTTTAAATGTAGAGAAATGTAAAATAATGCCTTTGGGTGGAAAAAATATGAACGCAATTTACTTACTAGGGGGTGAACCTCTGGGGGGAATCTAGGATGGAAAAGGACCCAGGGGTCCTAGTAGATGATAGGCTCAGCAATAATAAAGCTAATAAAGCAAACAGAATATTTGCATGCATTAAAAAGGGGATTAACTCCAGAGATAAAGCTATAATTCTCCCACTCTAAAATACTTTGATCCGGACTCACCTGGAGTATGCTGTCCAATTCTGTACACCAGTCCTCTCGATGGAGGTACTGGAAATGGAGCGAATACAAAGAAAGGCAACAAAGTTAAAGGGTCTGGAGTTATGAGGAAGGGTTGCGAGCACTAAACATATTCTCTCTGAAGAAGAGACGCCTGAGAGGGAATATGATTTTAATATACAAATACCATACTGGTGACCCCACAATAGAACATGTGGCCACTCACTAAAATTAGAACAACAGATGTTTAACCTTAAACGGCGTAGAGGGTTCTTTTCTGTAAGAGCAGCAAGGATGTGAAATTCCCCTTCCACAGGCGGTGGTTTCAGCGGTGGGGGACATCAATAGTTTAACTATCAGACCCCTTTTACACTGGGGCACTTTGCAAAGCGCCCTGAAAGAACCGCTGCTGTCTCTCCAATGTGAAAGCCCTGAGGGGCTTTACAGAGTGTTTGTGTGGGTGGTGTCTGAGTGAGCTTTAAAAGTAATGACCAGCCTTAGGTTTGCTCTCTTGCCTCTTGCCCATTGAGCCCAGCTGAGATACTGAATAGAGGATGTCCTTATGTAAAGTATCATCTATGTTCTGCTTCATATGCTCTGTAGTCTTTTTTTAGCATTTTATGTTAGCGTTTCTACATTCTTTATAATAAATTAGATCTTTGCTTATTTAACCACTTCACCCCCGGAAGATTTGGTTGCTCAATGACCAGGGAATTTATTGCAATACGGCACTGTGCAATCATGCAGCGTTGTACCCAAACAAAATTGATAAATTGATAAAATAGAGCTTTCTTTTGGTGGTTTTACACACACACACGTCCCTGTTATGCGTCTCGTGCCCGCGATCGCACCTGGCCCCCACAGTGCAGCGGGCGCCTGCTATCCCACTTGAAGGGACCGATGTTCAGCTACAACGGTTTGTGGCAATGCGCCGACCTGCTGCAGTATAATGACGGTGGCTGGTCTGAAAGTGGTTAAACAGTGTGTTTATTTTAAAGTTAGCATTGTTGTTGTATTATCACCATTAACTTTATCAGAGCTTTGATAGACTAACTAACTACAGGAATAGACAAGATAATACATAGTTATAATAAATAGGGGAAATACAAAACCACCCCACATTTATTTCAACATCTGTCCACTTTCTATGCCTTGCTGACAGACTTAAATCGCAAACTTCCCTACATGCTCATATGGGAAAAAGATATGGATATTTTGTTCTAATTCACAGAGTAGCAGAAAATTGCCAACAATCGCTCCACAATCTTTATTAATGCAATTTTAGTTGGATTTAGTTTTAAAACCTTGCTGAGATGGTATCTGGTTCCAATGAGAATTGCAAGAATGCATCCAAAGACATGGTGACGTCACCACGTTGAGGAGGAGGGCTCCCTCATGCCGGACTGCAATACTGTTTTTTATGCTGTCTTTTATCCTGATTTTGTAAGTACAACCTTTAAAATTTTATTAAATCCACTGTATATAAAGTTACGCTATATGCGCCTCTTCTTTTTTACTTTATTGAACCATTGGAACCCAAAGTTTACACGTCCCAGGAACGAACTGGCCATAGTTGGGGGACCTTAGGAAACGTAAAGGCCGTGACTGGGCTATAGTCAATTGCTGTCATTACTCGTCCTCTGGTAAGCTGCTCACTTAACTGGTGGAGGGTGCACCTTTGGATTGGATTTCACTTGGTGGTGTGGATCGGAGGAGTTCCTCCCTGGGACTTATTCATCTTTGGACCTTAATGAACTTTATTGTTTATATGTTTGGTCATCACAAGATCAACTGTATTAATGTTCATGCAATCTAACAGATTTATTTAGTTTGACCATTTTTGGCGCGGCTTTTTCTTTTTCTGCATTCCATATTGTGTATCACACATCAGCTGCTGCCTGCTATTCTAGGGGGCAACAGCGTTTCTTCTTTTTTTAATAATTTAATATATACCTAAAGTTTAGCTTTAAAAAGACAAAAAAAAAATACAAATGTCCATTGAGTTCACGGATGTTAAACTTATCAGCAGGCTGAAACATTGAAATTTTATTTAACATGTTTAGCTCTTTGTATATAGGTAGCACCTCCAACTCATGTGCCCTTTTGTGCCCATTTAGCCGTCTCCCTACTATAAAGTAAAGGTAATCACTTTTACTACTGTACAATGCGGTCCGCATGGTTCAACTCCCCACCATCACAAGACCTCCTCCCCATGTGGTTCCCTGGCCTGTTCTACTCTTACTGGCAGCCCAGGACCCCCCATGTCTCCATAAGTAGTACCTATCACCTGCCCAGTATCTAGGGGTTTGTTAACCCCTTGTGATAGCAATAAAATAAAATAAAAATTTAGGAAAAATAAAATGATAATAAAATGTAGTGAAAAACAAACAAAAAACAAAACAAAAATGTAACCCCAATTGCCCTGCACACACTCATAAATACAAACGCGCACACAGGTGAACACGTGTATGTGAACCGAGATTGGACTACACATGTGAGGCATCTTTGCAAGTAAGAGCAAAAGTTCTAGCACCATAGCTTACAGTTAACTCTAAACTGATGAGCTGTAAAGGCTTTTAACCACTTATGGACCGCCCGCCGTCATTATATGGTGGCACTTTGAAGTGGAATATCACTGCTATGGCAGCAGCTAGCTAGTATACAGCAGGCGGTCCACTTTCAGATAAAAGCGGTCTCAGCAGCGATTCAACCTCCCCCCCCCCGCCGCTCTGCGTTATTCTCCGCCGCTTACCAGAGCCGCTGGCAGCGGTGGAGACGATCAGACCCTGTCCCCTGCTTGACATGGAGCTGAGTGAGGGGAAAATGGCTCCCACCCGGCTCCATACCATTGCAGGGCGTAAGCAACATCAAAACGTCACTTCCACCAAAAGCTCTTAAATTAAATTTTTTTTTTTTCGATTTTTTCCAAACAACATTTTTTTTTATTGCATTTTTATGTAAATATGAGATCTGAGGTCCTTTGCACAAATACTGTGTGAAAGAAAGGACGGGCATTTAAATTTCTAGGGTATTAGAATATATATATATATATATATATATATATATATATATATATATATATATATATATATATATATATATATATATATATAAAATGTATGGGGGTTTTAAGTAATTTTCGAGCAAAAAAGCCTGGTACTTAGGTTGGTTAAAGAATTGCCTAAAGAGATTAATGTTGAATTCACAAAATAACCCGGCCAGCAAATCCAGCATTGTTTTTCTGTGAGCTGCTGCTCCATTGTCATATATACAGGGTTCCACGCCACATCTTGATGCTAGTGTCACCAGGTGCCTTTTTTTTTTTAAAGTGTGTTTTTTCGTTTCACGATGCTTTGTGCATCAGATGGGTACATTTCTGTTTTAAGAATGCAGCACACTCCCAGTGTAAACAAATGTTCTCATTATACACTTCACACTACACTAAAACAAGTTTTGAAAAGGTACAAAACAGCAAGACTGTAATTGGACAGTCAATCAGCCTTTTAGAAATGTGTTATTTGCAACGGCCAACAAGAACATATTGTTTTTTTTTTTTGTTTTTTTGTCCACTTAGCAGTGTATTCAATACAAAGCACTTGTTCTTGCACACTGTTATATAAGAAAATTGCACGCCGGTTTTTGGTTTAAAGAATAATGACACTGACTTTTTCCTTGATATTAATGGTATTTATTAACACAATATAATTAGCAACTTCAGAGACAAAATATTCTTAGCTGTCTCTGAATGTGCATTTACTTTATTGCAATAATTATTTTTGTTATTATTGTCATTTTACAAAATGCAGTTATGACTTTGGGTATGGGTAACAAATGCATCTGATTAACATCCACCTTTTTTCTACCATTCTGACAAATTGACATTGTAATCATTGGCATAAACAGCATTTGTTTCATGGATTGTTCCTTTCCAAACCTTTAAAGTATAACTCCAGCCAAACCTTTTTTTATTCTTTATTTTATTTTTATAAGTTTAATTCTGTCATTTTACTTAATTCTCCAATAAGTAACTGTGCTAGCAGAAAAACAAATATTTGAAAATAGTAAGCTGTGAGATATTCAACACAGCAAACAATACATATAACCAATGTGCTGTGCTTCACAGAGAAAACAGTGCACATATCTACTAAATAAAATAAATACAAATCAGCATAAAAAAATAAGTCCAAAAATCCCCATAAGAAAACAACATAAAAAAGGTTCTCAGTGTTTCAATCCCATCTTCCTTATGTGCATCCAACATCACAATTGCCTCCTCCACCAAGAGCACACAGAGATGCTTACCAGATATGCATGACTCTCAAATTATAGAGAAGTCATGTAAAGCGTAGTATTGTAATGCACGTTATCCAGCCAGGTCTCCAACCATTCTCTGGCAGTTCGGTTTTGCAGAAGAGAGGGCTCCCAGTGTCCCAGAGGACTCCCAGAGTCCATTTTGTCTGTCAGGCCGCATACACACGACCGTTTTCCTCGGCAGAATCCATCAAGAAACTTGGTGGGAGAGCTTTTTGCCTGGGAAAACGGTTGTGTGTATGCTTTTCATCAAGTAAACTGTCAAGGAACTCGACGAGGAAAAAAGAGAGCAAGTTCTCTTTTTCCTCGACGGGAGTCATCGTGTTCCTCCTCGGGCTGGTTTTCCAACGAGAAACACATTGGTGTGTATGCTTACAAACCCGCACACCTTCTGTAAAAGTAGTATTTGTAATGGAGATAGCACATTTGTCACGCTGTAACAGACTGAAAAGTGCAAATGTCTCTTAACTTTTACCTAACACGCAGTAACATGAGATTAGCAAAAGCAGCCCCAAGGGTTGTGCCAGTGGAATCAAACTTCCCCTGCCCTGTGTTGAAGTCACCGAGTTTGAGAACGAGGAGATTTGGTCTTGACTGTGTGTACGCAAAGACAGCTTGTCAAGTTTTTCGACAAGCCTAGCAAGGAACTCGTCGAGGAAAACTATGTGTATTTTCCGACGAGTTCCTCGGTTGTATGTACGAGGCCTTACTTTATGCATGCAAGTATGTGGAATCAGAAAGGAAATCAGTAGCACCACATGGTGTGAAAACTGACGTAGATTATTAAGAACACTAAAATCACACTTACAAATAATGCAAACAAAACAGTGCTGTATAAAACCACTAATTCCAGTAAGAAAACCCCACTTCCAGAGTCACTTCGGGTAAAGGAGCTGACATCATAAAAGGCTCCGCCCAAAGCGTTACGTAATAGATGACAACTTCCCAGGTACAGATGCCATGTTAGATCACCACACTATACATTGTCTCCCTATGCCTGACAAACCAAGTCTCACCATATTGGGCTGTACTCAAACAGCCTATATTTTCTATGCCTGGCTTAATAGACAAAACACCAAGCCTTGATTTGAAATGACACCAGATTAAATCTTCAGACTCCCTTAACAGATCCACCTATTGGTCAAAAACCATATTTAGTAAAATAACCATTTAAGGCCTCTAACCCTATAAGAGGCCACGTTACAAAAATATACAACTCATCTCCCTACAAAATTGGATAAGGAACACGACCCCAGCATTGTGATGGGGAATATAGCAACTAAATGTGGCTATAACAAAAATTTTAAAAAATCCAAAATTAAAATAAACACATTAGCCAATAAAAATAAACAGAATACATAATACCTAGTGTCATTAAGGCAACAACAATTATGTAAAAAATATTACTGTCTCTCCCAAGCAAAAAAGGGCCATAAAACTTGTGAAAGTTTACCCTATGCTTTTTTAAGGCCCGTACACACGGTCGGATATTCCGACAACAATTGTCCGATGGACGTGTTTTGTCACATAATCCGATCATCTGTATGCTCCATCGGACAACAAATGTTGGTTGTGCATGCTCTCAAATTGTCTAACAACAAATGTGTTCCGTCGGATTATCCGATCGTGTGCACACAAATTCGTCAGACTAAAATCCAAAGTACAAACACGCATGCTAAACTTCATAAAACAATAGCAGAAGTTGCCCAAAGGGTGGCGGCAAAGAGCTGAAAAACCACATCGTTTGGTGTATGTTGGCTGAAAATGTTCTGCCGTCTGTATGCAGAACAAGTTCACATACAACGTCCTTCGGACAAAAATCCACGGATTTGTCCATTGGAAGTCCGATCGTGTGTATGACGCTTTAGATAATTTGAATTGACTGGGCAATTCAGATGACTGCTCTAAATAATATTCAACTGCATTGAAACTGCCTGGGAGAGAGTAAAAAATATGACTTTACAACCGCTTTAAGGTTGAAGCACTTATAACGCTTCAAACTGCTCAGGTGTGAATGAGGTCTAAACCTCAGAAATAAGACAAAAGTATGCTGATCTGGTTAACCTGTCTTCTCACTCGCATACAAGGAAAATATGCATAATTGGAGGATAGATATATATGTATGACAGTAAAGCAATAAAAATTGCATCCTGAAGAATGCAGCATTTTAATATTTCCATTATCTAATGAATAATCAGTAAGTATAACTGATGAACTACAGCGCTACTAAATCCAAAATACACCACAAAATTAATAAATAAATGTAAAAAGCTGCAGTATGTGAAAAAGGTTACCAACCAAACAACAAATGTGAAAAATATAAACATGGGTAATGTCCATGATTAAGTCACGTGGCAAGTGACGCAACGCGTGGGGGAGGAGTTTGCCGTACGAGATCTGTGGGAAGTTCCCGAGTGAGGACCTCTACACTTTTCGTTACTGAGTGGCTTGATTCAAAGACGGGAAAAGCGTGAGTGGATCGGCGCATAGCATTGGCAGCGGTATTATCGTGTCTGGCTGTATTACACTATTGTGTTTTCCCTTTTCTTACATGTCCCACACCTGCTGTGGTGTATTGTGAAGGGGGGCTGAAGCCTGTTTTTTGCACTAATGACCAAGGCTGTGTCGTTGAAGGTACTGAAGTGTTTTGAAGCTGAGCATAAGGCACCTGTTTCACAGAGCTGTTGTATTCAGTGACACTCTCATGCTGCTGCTAATTAACATTGTTTAACCCTATTTTACCATCTACTCTACAGGGACGGTATTCTGGAATTGAGTACTAATTGATGATCTGGATTAATTAGTTTTGTATTTATTTATGGAATTTTACACTTTTTTTTTCATTCATATACTTTATGTGCCTCATCCCACTGTGGCAACACGTATATCCCCCATTCAGGGTTTTGAATAATTATCACTATTGGATTGATCTTAGTAAGGTATCACACAATTAGTTGTTTCTAGCGCATATGTTTATATTTTTCACTAATGAATAATCAGGTTACCCAACCAAAAAAAATTAAAACATACAAAGGTGGCCAAGCAGAAGGTAAGCAATTGTGACCCCTTTACTTTTCTCAATAAATATATTCTTTACCAGGGAAATTCCTTTAGTGGTAGTGGTATTATTAATTTTTTGTATACATGTTAATCTATGACCAGTATAGCCCTGTACACACGATCGGTCAAACCGATGAGAATGGTCTAATGGATTTTTCCATCAGTTAACCGATGAAGCTGACTGATGGTCAGTCGTGCCTACACACCATCGGTTAAAAAAACAATCGCGTCAGAGCGCGGTGACGTAAAACACAACGACATGCTTCCAAGCATGCGCCGACTTGATTCTGACCATGCATGGATTTTTAACCGATGGACGTACTTACAGACGATCGTTTTTTTACTATCGGTTAGGTATCCATCGGTTAAATTTAAAACAAGTTGGCTTTTTTTTTAACTGATGAATAAATAACCGATGGCGCCCACACCAGATCGGTTTGGACCGATGAAAACGGTCCATCAAACCATTCTCATTGGTTTAACCGATCGTGTGTACGCGGCTTTACAGTTAAAGCTGCAAACAGATCAGGCTTTAACACAACTACCTAGTATTAAATGAAATTAAATAAAAAAATGGGTACTATTAAAACTGGGTACATGAAAAATGGGTACAATGGAGCCTGAGTAATTAAGAGTAAAAAATTATAATAGTAATAATAATAATAATAATAAAATGATCCCACTTTGCAGTAATAATTTAAATTGAAAGGTGGAGTTACACTATGACAAATAATTTTCAATCGTTAAAGCCTAGTAGACCTGGCTTCAAAACCTAAATTCCTCTATAGCTATATTATATGGCAATACAGAATTTACAAACATGGAGCTATACTGTAATCGAGTGCACATAATTCAAAAACAAGGAAACTAAGTTAAATTGTTGTGTTGTCATGGTTCAGTTCACTGAATGCACCTATACACACACACACATCAGAGAGCCCGAGATTAAATATACTGTAGAGCCCAAGCCAGAAAGGGGCATATCATTCAACATTGCAGCAGACATATACTTTTTCAACCCGATAGTAATCTCCCTATATTGTCTTGTGATCACGGCAGCAGTTGTCATGGTAATAACAAAGATGTTTTTTTCATTCATTCTGGAGGCAATCAGACTCCCAGGCATAAGCTTTTTAATTTAATCTGGACCCTTATTAAGAATTACATCTGACAGCAAATGAGGTAAAATAAAATAGAGATTGCAGATTGCTAAGCTTCTTTGTTATGATTCGATTTCTTGAATATGGAATACGAAAGTGGATAAAATGTAAAATACCCCTGCATATAGTTGTGCTTTTCAAGCCAATTAAGTTATCAATATTCTATTATCTCACACAGTTTAAAAATACTACAACTAACCTGTCTGTTATTTTATCACCTGGAATAGGAGAAAGATGTTGGACCACTTTTATCCTTTGGTGTGCAGTCTACTAATGTGTGCAAGGCACATAGACAAGCTGCTCCAGGTAACAACCAGCAAGCAACAGCAAGCATACCAATATATGATGTCAGCTACAAGTATACTGTAGTGTATACTGACCATCGCAGATGTCATTCACTACACTGTGTTCACAATATATCTATATCTATACAGTACTGGAAACAGTTGTTCCAAAAGGTACATATAGGTCTATGTAAAAGAATAAATGAGAGCTTTAAGATTCCATTTAATATTTATCTATTCATATATACGTCATGTAAGTGTCAAGATTAAGAACTCACTACAGCCGATTAGAAATCATCACTTAACTGACCTCCCCTGAATATGTTCTTGTCGGTATAGGTTACCCCATTCTTCTAATTTTCACTGGGAACAAGAATGGCTTTTAGAGTCGGTTCACACTGGGGCGACACGACTTCCAGCACGACTTTCAGAAGCAACTTCAACACGACATGAGCATGAACCACAGGGCGATCTGGGGCGATTTACAACACGACTTGAAGTCCTTTTCAGGTCAGGAGACATTCCAGTGGCCAATAAAACAACAATCAGCTCTGGGAGAGAGAGGGGGAGGGAGAGGTTTGCCTGAGAAATGTATGTTATCTTGCTGAAAGGTCGCTTCAATTAAAACAGTGATCAGACTTGGAAGCGACTTCCATTGAAATCAATGGGTACACATCGCCTAGAAGTCTGATTGAATTAGTACAGGAACCTCTTCTGAAGTCGGAGCGACATGAGTAGTGTGTATTAACACCGCTCCCATTCATTTACATTGCTTTTCTGGACAGCACGACTTGGGACGACTTAAGACGACTTCAAGTCGGATCCCAAGTCGCCCCAGTGTGAACCGACTCTTAGATCATTATTAGTAAATAATGAACACTGCAAACATTTTCCAATAAAACATACTTTTCCAGTTTAAGTGGTTGTAAAGGCTCGGCCTTGTACACACGACCGAGAAACTCGTCGGAAAAGACACATCGTTTTTCTCGACGAGTTCCTTGTTAGGCTTGTCGAGAAACTTGACAAGCTGTCTTTGCGTACACACAGTCAAGACCAAATCTCCTCGTTCTCAAACTCTGTGACTTTAACACATACTACGGCAGGGGAAGTTCGATTCCACTGGCACAACCCTTGGGGCGGCTTTTGCTAATCCCATGTTACTGCGTGTTAGGTAAAAGTTTGGTAAGCAACATTTTCACTTTTCAGTCTGTTACAGCGTGACAAATGTGCTATTTCCATTACAAACTATACTTTTACCGAAGGTGCGCAGGTTTCTAAGAATACACACCAACGTGTTTCTCATGGAAAACCAGCCCGACGAGGAACACGACGACTCCCGTTGAGGAAAAAGAGAACTTGCTCTCTTTTTTCCTTGTCGAGTTCCTCGACAGTTTACTCGATGAAAAGCATACACACAACCGTTTTCCTTGGGAAAAAAGCTCTCCCACCAAGTTTCTTGATGGATTCTGTTGAGGAAACCGGTCGTGTGTACGCGGCCTAAGGTCTTGTATTTTAATGCATTTTCTGGTTCTTAGCCCCCCTTTCCCCAGCCCCCCTAAACACTTACCTGAGCTCTCTCTTGATCCAGCGCTTTGCTCAAGAGCAGCATCACTGCTTTCTCTCTCTCCTCACTGGCAATGGAGGCAGCAGCAGGAGTCATTGGCTCCTTCAGCTATAAATCAAATACAGTAAGGAAAGAGCAGGGGGTCAAGGCCAAGCTGCAGTATGTGCGTCTATAGACACACAGAGCCCAGCTCAGGAGCGAGCCCTTATGTCTGCCCCCACAGCAAGTGCTTTCTATCTATGGGGGCTGACGCCGAAGAAGGAGAAGTGGACCGTGCCAGAGAACGTGAGAATAGGAGGTTCAGAACCACTATGTACAAAACCATTGTGCTGAGCAGGGAATTATTACATATTTGTTATTTTAAGGAAAATTGCCTTATTAACCCATTAATCATTTTGTTGGAAAATTGTTTTCTACAACTAGGACAGGAATCCTCAGGAGTGGTTTGCTACTTTGATGCAAGTGTACAAGATGTTAAAAACATCCGGCAAACTATTGTTTACCAGTATTTAGTCTACATGTCCCCACCTTTAAGGTCTCCCTTAATATCCTAGTTTTACCTTGAATAAGTCTATATATGACAATCAATGTGGTATCCTACTTCATGCTGGATTTAAATAAAGAATGGAACACATGCATCATGTCTTGGCACTGATCCAAATGAGGTAGGTTTTTGCCAATGTGAAGGTGCATGAGTAGTAACATAACTGCGTATAAGGAGGTGAAATTGTTTCCTTTACTATCCCATCTGATACTGTAAGTGAGGATACAGATGAAATTACAATGCAACATTCATTTCAGAGACTTTTTTTCATGCCAGTTGTGTTAAAAGCTAAGTTCACCTTTTCAATAAAAATACATTTAAGGAGCCCTATGGGGTTAAAAAAATGCTGTGCTGCTATTAAATACTGTCCCTGAGGCCCCTTTCACACATACGGAACGTTTGTCCATTTTTCATCCATCCGTTGACGAATGAAATGCACTCCAATGGAAAAATGACAACTAGTGGTCATCTATTTTCATCCGTTTTTATCCGTTTCCATCAAGAACCGTTTTTTTTGGAACGGATGAAAGACCTATTTTTCATCAGTCAAAAGAATAGATGAGACAAAAAACGGTTGTTAACTGACAAATGGTCAGTTTTTCATCCGTTTTTGCTTTGGTTGTTGGGGGACACCAGTCACTGTGGGGGGGGGGGGGGGGGTAAAGCAGTATACACAGTGAGGGAACAGTCTATACAGATAGGCTCCCTCACTTGCTGGCACTAATTGCCATTTTCAGCTTTTGAATGTAGGTGCTGGTGTTCTGTTGAGAAGTGCCCCCCTATCGAATAGTGCCCGGGTGTAACTGCTCATGTGCCGTATGGAGCCGCAGAACAGCAGAGTTTACGATCAGTTGTCTCACGTGGCAGAGGCACATTCATAAAGGTGAGGGGTGGCTATTTAGAAGAAGGGGTCAGATTTTTCAATGATGGGCAGTGCTGGGGGGGGGGGGATATTTATCAATGGCCAAAGAAATCTTGTCAGCTTTTTAATGCAATCGTCGGCTTTCTTTTTTCTATAAACAAAGCTGTAAAAAATAAATAAAAATGCAACCACATATCATCATGTGGGCAGAGCCCTGCACATCCACGCTCTCTTCAAAAACGACAGCTGGTACAAGGAACTTCTCCCCATACTGCAGTCACAGGGAGAGAGGGGATCGGCGGGTCGCTGCATCAGTGGGAATATGTTACATGTTCCCCCCTAAAAATGGGTAGAACATGTAACCTATTCCCAAAGCTGAGCTTATATTTTAACTTAGGCTGTGTTCACACTGGTTTGCTGTGGTTTGGCCTGCAGTAAGGGAAATTTACTTCTTAGAAACCTAAAACTTTAGACTTCCCCCTTACCTCCTGTTCCGGTGAAAAGTGGATTTCCTTTAATGTTGTGTCACAGTGACAATTATCACAATGACACATAGAAAGTGTTACTCTCCACAGTGGGGAGAGCAATATAAACCTGTTTTTTTTTTTTTTATCCTTGCTCCAATTGATCTAACACTACAACAAAACACTGTAGAAAATGTGAAGCTCCACTTTAAATGACTGGAGATAACATGTAAAGTAAGGCAACTGACAGGTCAACCACTTTCAAACTTCAGCTGATGTCTGCTTGTCTCAGCAATGGCATTTACAATATTTATGTCCCTTGCAGGTTCATTTTACAGACTACAACTACAACCCCGGTTCATTCAATTGTTTAACTTGCTTCTGAGCAATGCGCAGGTTTAAAACGTTGTTTTAGCCCACACACGATCATTTTTTATAACCCGTTTTTTTGAACATCCAATCCGTTAAAATCCGTTTTTCATCAAAATATGTAATAAAAATAAAGTTCTAACAAAAGTTCTAACAAAAAAAAAAACGGATGAAAAAACGGATGAAAAACGGATGAAAAACAAATGAAAACGGATGAAAACGGATGAAAAACGGATGAAAAACGGATGACAACTGATGAAAAACGGATGAAAAACGGATCAACTGATGATAAAAAACTGATCTAAAAACGGTCCACACGAGTGAAAGAGCCCTAAGGTGACATTACAATCTCCATCCTAACCATTCAGAGGAAGTTTTGCATTCATTCAGAAAATACACAGCGTCCTGTGAATGGCTGTACCGCGCTCAGCCTGACTCAATTTGGTTTCCCATCCCACTGCCAGAATACAGCATCATACATTGTACAGCACTGAAAGTTTATACAGCTCTTAAAGCGGTTGTAAACCTTTTTTTTTTTTATAGACCTGCAAGGGAAAAGCCATAATGAGCTAATATGCACCGCATATTAGCTCATTATGAAATACTTACCTCGGAACGAGGTGTATCTCATCTTGACTCGGTGTGTCTTCAGGGTATCGCCGCTCCAGCGCTGTGATTGGCTGGAGCGGCGATGACGTCGCACACACGCGCGGGAGATTTAAATCCGGCGAGGGTCCGGCGGATGCTGGTCCTTTCGCCGTGGATTCCTCCTGCGCATGCGCCGCTGCAATCAGGGGCGCATTGCTAGGGGAATATCTCCTAAACCGTACAGGTTTAGGAGATATTCTTTATACCTACAGGTAAGCCTTATTATAGGATTACCTGTAGGTAAAAGTTAAAAAAAAGTGGTTTACAACCACTTTAACATAGCATTGCACCGGTAACATGCAGAGAGGAAAGGGCTGGTGAATGTTTTCCACTGGAAAAATTTGAAGGGTGCCATTATTGACCTCCTGTAAATTTTAGTTGCCTGTTTTGTTTTTTGTCACTTCTGGCATCAGTATTTTCAGTAAGCCAGAACAAGTATGCAGCAACTAGAAGGCAGCAACTATTGGGAACATAGAACATCTGATCTGCTTAATATTTGATATATTCAAGGCCCACTTTAAATTGTGCTAAATCTACAGAGATTCTGGACTGAGAATCACACTTTTATTCGCCCCTGTATGCAATCACTTGGCCAGATGTGACTACAGCTACACTATACAATATATATGATGGACCTAATAAAAACATACCACACAAAGAGCTTTAGTATATTGAACTCTGCCAGGAGATCAACTGAAAATCCACATTCACGGCCGATCCTAGGCAGGGTGCACGGGGTGCTCCGCACCCAGGCGCCTCAGAGTTGGGGGCGCCCGAAGTTCTTCCCTCCCTCCTCCTTGTCTGTGTCCAGAGGTGAAGCGCATGTAGCGGTGCTGCGGTTCCCCATCCCGCTTGCCCTCCCCCCGCTGGCAACTGACAAGAGCGCATACCTTCTGATGTCCCCGGAATCCGGGCTGGGTACCACAGCGGAGTCTAGTACCGGAACACGTTTCGGCACTTGGCTTCACTAATTAATTCTGTCCGGTGTGCATGTAGCAGTATCCTGTCTGCCCCGCCCCCTCTGAGTGTGTCAGCTCTTCTCCCATAGACGGTGTGATGAGAGGCTTCTGGGTTGGCCGGAGCTGCTGCCAATCATCCTGTGCACTCCCAGAAATGCCGTCCGAGTGCCACCTTCCAAGTAACCAAAGATGCCACGTATGCCCCGCCCCTGTAATGTGCTTCTGCTCCCAGCGCACCCGAGCTCCAGGGATCTATTGGACAAGTACTGGTATGGGGTATGGGGGCTCTGATGGGGGCAAATGCTGTGGGGGGGGCTCTGATAGGGGACACCTGCTGTGGGGGAGGGTTTTAATGGGGGACACCTGCTGGGGGGCCCTGATGGGGGACACCTGCTGTGAGGGGCCCTGATGAGGGACACCTGATGTGGGGGGGGCTCTGATGAGGGACACCTGCTGGGGGGGCTCTGATGGGGGACACCTGCTGTGGGGGGCCCTGGTGGGGGACACCTGATGTGGGGGGGCTCTGATGGGGGACACCTGCTGGGGGGCTCTGATGGGGGACACCTGCTGGGGGGGCTCTGATGGGGGACACCTGCTGGGGGGGCTATGATGGGGGACACCTGCTGGGGGGCTCTAATGGGGGACACCTACTGTGGGGGGCTCTGATGGGGGGCACCTGCTGGGGGAGACTCTGATGGGGGACACCTGCTGGGGAGCATCTCTGTGTTTGAGTCGTAGCCATAGAAAAATGTGTAAAGGGGAGGAGTTAGTAAGATGACCACACCCATGTGGGGCACCAGAAATATTTCTGCACCCAGGCGTCTGTGACCCTAGGATCGGCCCTGTCCACATTGATAATTCAAATGATGGAAACAGGTATCAGTATTTAACAGATATAACTAAATCAACGTCACTGACATGAATGAGGACCACAGCATGAATTCGATGAGTATTGCAATATGCTATGATAAGCCAACAATCCACTATAAATCCAGAATTCACAATTGTAGATAAAGCAGGAACTATAAACATAAAGGCATAGGGTGATAAAACAAAAAAATACATTTTCCAGATAGCTGAAAAAAACTTGTATCTCCCTGATGTCAAATCAGAGGAGACTGGGGCCCCTAGTGGACAAATGTTGCAAGGCAACAACAAATAAAAAATACTCCTGCACTATTAAAACAGAATAACTCTAATTTATGTTCTCTATTTGAAGCAATATTTATCAGACATACAAACCTAGAATAGAAGAGAAATCAATATGGTCCAGTTTGATATTTTTATCAACCACACTCATCTTTCATTAAACGTTTACTCAGAGCATCATAAATTATATCTGTAGTCAGTGTTATGTGCTTCTGGTGCGCTTGATATTTTCAAGTGCTTATCTTTAAAAGAGCAAAAATGAAAAACTACTTACTGGTAGGTTTCTTCAGGCTGAAGATCCTCAATGACGTAACTTGTTATGTTCCCTACTGAGATGCTATTGTCTCCTAAGTCTATGTGGTAAGAAATAATTTCTGATCCATTGCAGCACGGCTCATCCCAGCTGAGCAGTAGGCATACCGAAGAACGTATTGTACATGATTCTAGATGGGCACCTTCTGTCACATACAGGTTAGGCACTGCACATGGGGTGGAAGCTGGCGTTCTGCAACTCACTGTATCACTAAATGGTCCAGCTCCAGATAAATTTACAGCCTACAAGGAAAAAAAGTTAAAGTATTAAATTAAGCAACAAAAAGGGCAGACGTTAATTAGTCCTAAATAGATTAACAAGTGCACAAATTGCCTTTACGATGGTTAAAAACAAGTCAATAAATTGGGTTTCATTGTTGTAAAGTACGGTTTCAGACTAGACAATCATTTGCAGAAACTTGTAGGTAGCCTCCTAATGTACAGTTAACTGTGACAGGACTGTCTTGCTGGCTGAGAGGAGAAGTGGGACTACAATTGTTTCATACTTATTTTCTCATGCACAAATGTCATATTATATTCAGAATGTGTTTGTGTTTTCCTGCTGTTTTGTGAAATCCTGTTGAGGCTATAACTGTTCTCTAAATTGTCTCCAGCAGCCATCTTTTAGAAGCCTCTTGTTCTAATCGGTACCAAGTTATCTTGAGATTGTGTCCACCATTTTCTCTTAGCTTCCATATAAAACAGCCCAGCTGTGGAACCTGCTTATGGACAACAGCCTATGGGAAGTAATCAAAATGTGCCTTGTATACCATTGATGTGCCTTTAGAGAGGAATAATAACTACAGTGCCAGTTTACTGAGCTGAATTCTGTATCGTTGGTGAATGAACTGTGAATCTGTGCCTTATATGCTAACAAGAGAACTGTTTACTACACTTTTGTAAATACAATTTTTCATTGCTGCTTATCTGCCAATTAAAGATGTGTCATTTACAATACCACACAGTGTGTTTCCCTCTATAATACATACATGCTTATTCGCCTGCTTACAAACTGACAGAGTAACACGTTTTAGCTATAACTGGGCAACACCCCCTGCCATGTCTGGAAGCTTCTCTAGACATGAAATTACAATCTAAATTTATGTTATGTCTTTGTGTGATGACAGCAGGAACTGGAAAAGTAGAGGCAGGGGTGTGGAACAAGGTAGGAGAGTGAAAACTATAAACTTGATGCAAAAAGGAGAGTAGCTGCAGAGAGCAGGGACCAGAGATCAAGTGCAGAAGGGGAGATGGCCACATATGGGAGAGCAAGAGCAGACGATGAGGAGAAAGGTCACTGGACACACAGAAAGGGAAGGGGGGACGGGGGACTACATTAGAGAATAGGCATAGAGTACAGGAAAATCACTGACTGGAGAGCCACTGGAGCAGAAGAAATAACACAGAGAGATGAAACACTGGGAAGGAAGATAAGAGGACAGTTCTGGGGCATGTGATGTGGGAAATCAAGACAAATCACTGGGGAAGGTGGGGAGGGCCCACATAAAAGGACCTCTCTATGGCAGAAAGGATTATGGATGCAGTGACCTCTCTGGGGCAGAGAAGAAGGTGGAAGTCAACTGCTGGAGGCATAGAGCCCCAGGGAAGAAACCAAGGTGAGTGGGTGCCCTTTCAGACTATCACACATATAAGATAAAGACCTATCAAAGTTGTAGGGTGAAATTCTGGATGATGTAGTGTGTTAATGCATGTGCTTCTAAATTCTCCAAAGCAGAAAAACAAATGATGTTTGCTTAATTTTCATTTTATTGGACAGGAATTCAGTGGAATGTGTGTTAAAGGAGCAATATATCAATAACATTATAGAACCCTAAACTCTGACAGTAAAGCTATTATAAGCATTAATTCATGTGGTGAAGAAATATTTTAAGCACAACTCCAAGCTTGTCTTAATTGTTTATACCAATCCTGGCCACTGAAACATCTGAACACTGCTTTATAATTCATTTAGTCCCCGTTCACACTTTCTCCCACGATTTTGGACTGCAATTGTTTTCAATGACTACCATTCATACTGTCACGACTTTAATTTGTGCCTACTTCAAAGTAGTCCTTGCACTACTTTGGTCCGATTTTGATGCCACTTACACAGGCATTCATTGAAATTGCGGTAAAATCGCGGCTGCGAAATCGCGGTAAAGTCGTACAAGTGTGAAAGAGGGCTTAAGGATCCTGCCTTAGTCCCCTTTCACACTTATACGACTTGTCCCACGATTTTGGACTGCAAAATCGTATGACAAGTCATTCCCCATTATTTTCAATGACCACCATTCATACTGGCATGACTTTAAGTTGTGCCTACTTCAAAGTAGTCCTTGCACTACTTTGGTCCAATTTTGATGCCACCTACACAGGCATTCATTGAAATCGCAGCCGCGAATTGCGGCAAAATCGCGGAGAAATTGTAGAAGTCGTACAAGTGTGAAAGGGGGCTAAAGCTGTTTTTTAAAGATCGTCAATCTCATTGATTGTCAGACCACACTCCTGAAGGGATTCCTTCCCTACTCATGGACGAGACAATCTATTCCGTATCTTGGAATAAACTTAGCCACATCATTGCCTCACCTCTACCACCTTAACTACCGTACCTTCCAAACACAGCTCCCCCAATTATTAAACCAAATACGCACGGCAGGGCTTTCTAAACTAGGTAGGAACACCTCCTTTAAAATGCTAATCCTTCCCAAACTGCTATACTTATTTCACACTGTAATGTTACCTATACCCCGCTCCTTCTTTACCTCCATACAAAAACACATTTCAAATTACATCTGGGAAACTAAACACCTAGATGCGCGCACTACATCCTTACTAGGCACCACAAAAAAGGTGGTATTGGCCTTCCTCACATACAAACCTACTATTATGCTTCTGTTTTAGACCAGCTATATAACTGGTGGCACCCGAACTCCAATAATACCTGGTCGATCATAGAATCATCCTTTCTATAAGCCCAACACTTTACGTGAAATACTACTGATCACTTCAGCTGGGTTTCCACCTCCCACCTCTACAATGCAGTCACTCTAAAAACCCTAACAGAACTCCAAAATGACTATTGCCTTCCTCAATCTGAAGCCTTCACATATGCTAGGATTTCGCACCTTCTTCGAAGATCTAAAGTCCCCGCTGTGGCTACAATACCAGAACCAATTCATAACTTCTACACTCACGCAACATGCCCAAAACACGGCATATCAACAATGTACTCTGCGCTTAGCGACAACCGGCCCTACTCCCAACTTACATCCCTCTCGAAATGGACTGATGAACTTAACATTACTGTCTCCCCCGACATGTGGATGCGTGCCTTTAAACACACCTTCACAGCCTCCCACTGCTCCAATCACTGGGAATCGTACCAGAAGACGCTACACAGGTGGTACCTTACACCCTACCGTCTGTCCAAATTATTTCCAGGACATCCCTCTACCTGCTGGAGGTCCTGTGGTAGTGCTGGAACCATAGCACACATTTTATGGTTTTGTAGGAACATTAGCTCATTCTGGAAACAAATATTTGCTCTAATCTCCTCCATATCACAGATCCCGACCACCCCCGATCCCTCACTAGCATTGTTACACCTTGGGATAGAAAAATTCCCCCCCAGATCACGTGTAGTCATAGTGCACCTACTACTTGCAGCGAAACAGAACATCACTAAACTCTGGAAAACTTCTGACTCCCCATCCGTCTCTAACACAATCGCAGATTTAAACCTCCAATGCGAAATAAAAAGACTAGTTGCTAGAAAGAACCTGAACATGGAAAAGTTTCTATACAAGTGGTCACCCTGGCTCGCACATTCCAAATGCACTATAATTACCGGATGATCTTTTTCTACCGTGATTAACTCCCATTCCCATGTCCTTCCATTTATCTGTTGTTTTTACTCTCTGCCCATCCCCAGAATGTAACACAGGACATATGTCTGCCTAACTGGTGCTTCCTCTCCATTCCCATTCCCCTCCCCTGATTCCCCAACGTCTGGAATTGAAACTGTCTTATGCATTTGATGATTTATCTTTGTTCACTTTGTAAGACAGACTATGTTTCATCTATACTGTTTTCTTATTTATTGATTCTATTCACTCCAGTCGGAACTTCTGACATGTTGTAACAAATATATCTCTTGTTCATTTTATTGAAAACGTTAATAAAGAAATATTGAATATTAAAGATCGTACAGCAAAGGTTCAATATGGACAGTTAAGCTAATGCTTATTCCTTCACTGACTTCCATATAACATATTTATATGAGAGCTCCAAAGATACAGATGTGGGTGGTTTGCTGATAGCTTTTCTCACAAACCAACACTGCCACTCTACATGGGACACAATCAATTAGAGATCAAGTTCCCCATAAAACAAGTAGGCACATTTTGGTGCCTTTATCTTTTTACCTGTAAGTTGTAATATTCCCTTTCCATGGTAACCCTGATGATCTCTTATTTAAATTTAATGCTGCAGTGTAAAGCTCTGGGAACAGAAAAAAAAATCGAAGGCATATGCCGTTAACATAAAAAGTATATTAACTATCCTGCGCTTCCCTCAAACAAAATCTTTTTAAATGGTTATTACAAAATAAGCAGCTAGCGGTATTGTGAAACCACTAACAATAAAAACATAAAGCGATAGGCTGATCTAAGCTGCTGGTCAGATATCTCGGTGGAGCCCAACATTAATGTTGGGATTCCTCCAGAGTCTGGACTGGCTGAGTGATATCAGCCAACAGCGGACTTTAGTCTGTTGTCGGCTGCATACGTGTCACAGGAGGGAAGAACAAAGTGCACTCCTATGACCTACAGTAGTAGGGCCAAACTTCTCTTTTAATGAGTGGGAAAAAGCACTGGATGCAGCTTTAGTATATGTGCACATATATTTTTTTTACACCTATTACTAAGGTGGTTGGACACTTTAATAACTATTATTTTGTGTAAATCTTTGCACATATATATAGCGTGGACATTATATTATAAGGTTTCACATATGTTTCGAGATAATAACTTCACAATAAGAATTTCGTTTTTTTAGAAGTTAAATATTATATTTGCACTTGAAATTTAGTAGAGCCCTGCACATATTTATTTACGTTTTATATGCCTGTTAATAGTTGAATGTAATATGGTGCCTTTTAGAGACACTTTTGAGCCTTACAAGGTATCCCGATGTAAGTCATGTCTGTAAAAAGGTTACAGACACTGAACAGCTCACAGCTTAGGAAGTATTTGGCAGCGTAAAAGTAAATAAAAGTTAGCAGAGGTGACCCTTGTTCACAGAGGTACGTTTCTCAACAAACTTCTCAACACCCACATCATCTTCTTTTTAAACAATATATAGGTTAATATAAATATATGTCTGCAATTTGCTATCTGGTGTAGCCCCAAGAAAATGACTATTTGATGTATTTGTCTGGAATATTTTTAAAACATCTTTTAAATGGGCATTACACTCCTTACTAAAAATATTATGATAAAAACCAATCTGGTTTTTTTTTGTTTGTTTTTTTACACGTTAGACTCCCTGAAACAGGTTCACTAGAGTTGCCGCAAGAAAGTTCAAAAGGGAAGAGGTTCCTCTCGAAAAAATCATGGCTTCCCCAACCCAAAAGAGAACCGATGCATCCAGACCTGCACATAGCTATGATTCTCCCTGAGCTTGCTGATTGAGCTGGGGAGGACCACAAGGTGCTAAAATATCCAGCTTTTTCACCCAGCTCAGCAATTAATTGAAGGTTTTTAAGACTGAAATTTTTTTTTTTAAATAATTCCCTGCAAAAAACAAGGGAACTAAGAATCCCTGCAGGAACCTAGGTCCTTACTTTTTGACACAGAGCTTAAAATTAAGGGTCTAGTAGATGAAGGGGAGGTGTTGGCTTCCATTGGAGGCCATCCCTTGATTGTGTTTTTTTTATTTATTTTTTGCCTACGTCTTACTTCAGAAGATGGTGCTATAACCCGATGGTCAAGATCTAAATATCTCCAATGTGTCCTTCAATGAACAGGAGTGAAATCACGCAGGCCCTTATTTTTAATTGTCACAGAAAAGTCTGCTAACCAACTTGGGAGATCCTGAAGTTGGCCGGAGATTTGAGAGAACAGATAAATTCACAGATACGGTTTGACCTCCTGGATGATTATTTTTTGGTTGGAAGACATGAACTTAGAAGCTCTGATTGAATTGTTCAATGAGGAGGATGTTTGGTCAAACACTTCTGGCTCCTGTTTAACTATGGGGCAACAGCAATCAGACAAGGTATCAGTATTCACTGAGTTGTCTGCTGGTGTCCATGGACATGGGATTGTCAACCGAATTGGCTAAAGTTGGCTGAATTAGGTATCATCTCAGGACCTGTTACTAAATAGTAGTAGTAGTAGTACCAAAAAAAGGTGATGATATTTAAATAGAAGACATTCTAACTGACTTTTACCAAAAAATAAACAGCATCTATTAAACTGATAACTTAAAGTATCTGAACAGAGAACTGCCCTTGCTGCCCACAGTAACCCCTGAACTTTGCGTGTTTATTTTATATCCAAATAAGTGTTAGTTAGGCTGCATTCACAAGTGGCAACAAATTGCAGCGTTTTGTACCACGATTTGCGGCGACAAAACGCCCCGATTTTAACCCCCATTTAACCCCCAGGTCCACATCTCCTATGCCGAACGCCGAAGCCGCCTGAAAAAAAGGGTCCGGGACTTGTTTTGAGCTTCAGGCTTTCGGCGTGGAGATGTGAACCATCTCCATAGAGGGCAATGGTATTTCTCCCCTCCAGCGTATCGAGCGTCGGGCGTAAATACGCCTAGATGTGAATGGAGCCTAAATAAGTAGCTTCCATTTTTTTCAATTTTTGGTTGCACTACATTACATATACAGTATTTGAAAGATTGTAAGAGAAAACAATAGTACAGTTAAAATAGCATGGAATATTAAAGAGGATGTGCATCAGTTTTACAATGAGCACAATGTAATAATAATCCATCTTTCAGAAAGTGTAGTGCTGTAGACTATCTGCAGCTATCTGGACTGATGCTCCTATTTTGTCAGGCCTGATCAGGTTTTTCTAATTGACAGTTTCTTCTGTATATTTACGATCTGGTTGCTATAGTGAAAGGTGTTAATACAGTTTCAAGAGCTGGTTCAAGGACACACACTCAGAGGTAAATATAGGTTTCACATAGCTCTAGGCTCATGCTCAGCTAAAATCACTGGGTGCAATGAAAACCTTACATCATTTTCTAGCCTGCCGCTGAAATTATTTCCTGTGTTCCAAATTGGTCTGGGGCATCGGCTGTCATCTTTGCTAGAAAACTCATTCTATTTTGTATGTACTCATTACCATAAAAATTGGCTGCATTAATCTTGTTATCACAAATAGATTAGCATATTGGACCATTGTATCCTCTGCTGAAGCCCCAACAGGCTTATTAGATAAGGAAGCGTGAAGGGCAGCGCTGTACAGTAACCCAGAGTAACGAAGGACAATTTGTCAACTTAGAGCATTCAAATCATTAGACTGCTTCAACTGCAGGACATGGGTTACAGAATGATGTTCTCTCTCTTTTTTTTTTTACATCTGTGCCCCATCAGGCAAGTTTACCCTTCAATTTCTGTCCCTAAGACACAAGTTGAAGAGAGATGAAATCCATCCAAAGTAAGGAAAATTCTGTCTAAAGCCCCGTACACACGATCGGAATTTCCGATGGAAAAAGTCCAATTGTCTTTTTCCATCAGAAATTCCGACCGTGTGTATGCCCCATCGGAGTAATTTCATCGGAAATTCCGATGAATTCCATCTGAGTTTACATAGAGAACATGTTCTATTTTACTATTTTAATGAATTCGGTCGAACAAAGGTCCGATCGTGTGTACAGGGCATTAGACAGCTGCCACCAAGCAGTCCCCAATGGAAAATTCTCCCAATTCCCCCCATGTTCCAGTTCTGGTGACTGAAAAGTTGGGATGTTCGCTTAAATGCAATGAGAATGGTCACCAGGACAAATCAAAAGAATTGATCTACTACATGGAGACACAGACAGCACAAAAAAATAAAAATAAAAATAAACTTAACCAAAACTGAAAAAAGATAAATTAGATTAAAGTGGTTTTACACAAAATTGACAATATAGATGTGTCAAGTTATTAATGCATATTTAAACCTGAATAGTAGTTGTAGATTAACACATTAGACTTCCTCTACATTAAAAGTAGCTTGAACCCTACACTGGGTCTAATGTGTACATCTGAATGTATATGCACTTTAACTGAAGTATATACTGTAATTTTTTTTTTTTCTGTTTTCATCCGGGAAAGACCTCTGAAATGTAATACAAAATAACAAAATACAGGGAAACATAATCAAACAGAATGTTACCACATATAAGATGATACAATCACATTTTTCACACAAATTTATATGTTTGGGTTTGTAGAGGACACAATAGAAGAGGAAAGAAGAGAAGAGATGAGAAGAGAAGAGATGAGAAGAGATGAGAAGAGAAGAGAAGAGAAGAGAAGAGAAAAACAGGCAAATTAAGGGACACAGACAATGGGTGAAAACCATTATTGATTTCATCTCCTGCTAAAAGGACAAAAGTAAAAAAAAAAAATATTGACCCCATTCACACATTACAGGCATATATAACAGAAACAAAAGCCTTGTACACACGGTCAGATTTTTATCGTACAAAGCGTAGGACTTTTGTCCAAAGGGCGTTGGCCATGAACTTGTATTGCATACAAATTGCAAACGGCATAGAATTGTTGGCCAACAAAGACAAAACTACATGGTTTTTCAGCTCTTTAGCACCACCCTTTGGGCAACTTCTGCTAATATTGTGTTATTATGAGCATTGCTTCTGAGCATGCATGTTTGTACTTTGGAGTTTTGTCCGACGGACTTGTGTACACACAATCGGATAATCTGACAACAATTATTGGCGGACAATTTTAAAGCATGCTCTCCCATATTTGTCTGCGAAAAATCCGACAACAATTGTCCGATGGAGCGTACAAACGGTCGGATTCTCTGACAACAGCCTGTCCTCACACAATTCCCGTTGGATAATCTGATCGTGTGTACGAGGCTTAAGCCATTGGCAGTGGTTTTCAGAAACTGTGTCATACCTGAAGTCTACAGCAGTATTTTGCTGCTGGTAATAAATCAGACATCTTAAAATTGGTATCAGAGCCACTGTAAACTAATTCTAGGGTATCCTCATCCTTTGCCCACTGCAGTCTGTATCCAGAGATGTCTGCACCATTGCTCTCAGGACTCTGCAAAAGAAAATGTATTTTAATGTAAATGTATTTTAATTATCCCATTAAAAATTCAGCAGAGTGTGAAGAAGCTAAAATTGAATTCTGTCCTCCACACTGATAACAGGAAATATGCCTGTTGCATTAAACGCATCCAATAACTATTTGTTCCTCACTGACATTATATAAACTGAGCTCACAATAACTAAACAAAGGCAAGTGCAGGCAATTAGCCATTACTGTGTTGCACATGACAGCCTTACTTAGAGGTAAAAAGCATTCACACCCCACTTGCCCTTCAGTCTTTAGTTAATTGTTTCAGAGATGTTGGATGTTCAAAGACATATTCTTGGCTTTTTTAAAGTCAGCCATTCCAACCCAAACGGAAGGCTTTTGAGTGATGAATTGCATATTACAGTGCCTTAACTTTATCACTGATTTCCTTTATTTTCTGTAAAAAAGAACAATCACCTCTCATAATGGACATAAGAAATAAAACACAGCGTCTCCACTTCCTTATGAAACCTTAAAGTGGATGTAAATCCACTCTCATACTTTCTAAACTACTGCCATAGTGCTGATCTAAAAGGATAGACATGCCTCCTGCATGTATCCTTACCTTTCAAATGTTTCCCCTCTGTCAGTTATAAGAACTGAAAAACTGCAGATTCTGTGGGTGGGTCTGTTGTCTGGAGGCTTGGTGGGTGGAGTCGTGATGTCAGTAGACTCCCCGCCCGCCTCTACACTCCCCTTGTCAACATGCATTTTCTCTTGTGTATTCCTTACTTCTGCTATGATCACTAACATCCAGTCAAAATCCAGAAATGTAACCACATGACTTCAGAAAATAAGTGGGGTGGGAAAGTAATGCCTTTCCCAGGCTAGTACATGAGATATGTAAATAACATGTCGCTCACAGCAAGGGGGCGGAACGGACTAAGGTTTTTCTCTGTAAGTCCGTTTTATTTCACTGAACAATAAAAGATGATTGCTCAGAGCTGGTTTAACTCTGTGTGGCAAGACTGGGCACAGATGATAGGAAATCTTATACTCTACTTTGTGACATAAAAAAAAAAAAAAAAAAAGAATTTCGGGTTTACATCCACTTTAAGACACAAGATCAAACATCACCAAACTACCAGGAGTATTGTGGGTATTTTATGTCATTAATGACTGCAGATGTTATCAAGCAACCTGTAGAGAGAGAAGATGTAACAAACCACCTATATGTACAAAAACACTACTGAATGGAAACAATAGAAATCTACGGAACTTCACAGCAACCTGCGCAGTACACAGGTTTGTTGAAGTCCGGCCTGCCATTCAGTTTTTGAAGGTGCTGCAGGTATGTGCAGGCATCCAAGTTATATTAGTTTTGTTATGTTTAGTTATGTTTTTGTTCTAGAAACAATCCCTTTAAAAAAAAAAAAAGAACTGAAAATATTATTAACATTAAAGCGGTTGTAAACCCGCATATACATTTTTTTTTTTACACCTGCAAAGCAAAAGCTATAATGAGCTAATATGCACCGCATATTAGCTCATTATGAAATACTTACCTCGGAACTAGGAGAAGTGAACTTACCTGGTCCACGCCGGCGTGTCTTCCGGGTATCGCCGCTTCAGCGCTGTGATTGGCTGGAGTGGCGATGACGTCACTCCCGCGCATGCGCGCTGGAGATTTCATTCCGGCAAGGGTCGGCGGCGGCCGGCCCTTTAGCCGAGGATCCCCCCTGCGCATGTGCCGCTGCAATCAGCGGAGCATTGCGAGGGGAATATCTCCTAAACCGTACAGGTAAAAGTCAAAAAGTGGGGTTTACAACCACTTTAATCTAATCTCATTATTATTATTACTAATTCAAATAGTTTTAAAATACATTTTGCATATTTTTCAAATTCAAATAGTTTTCAAATTCAAATCGTTTTTAAAATCCAGTAACAATATTTTTTTTTTATAAATCGAACAGAAAAAAATATAACAGAAAATAACATAATAGAATGGAATAGAATATAAATGAATGGAACAAAATAGAAAGAATATAACCATCTTCCTATTATTATCTATTCTTTTCTATTATATTATTTTCTAGTCTATTATTTTCTATCCTATTCTATTTTTTTTCTATTCAAATTCAAATGTATTGTATGAAGATGGTTATATTATTTCTATTCAAATTTTTTTTCCTATACTACTAATTTTGAGAAATGGTTATATTCTTTATATTCTATTGTTTTTCTATTCTTTTCTAGTCTAATTATACATGCAAATGTGTTGAGTATAGCCTCATATAAACAAAGTAGCTAGTCTTAATGCGTACCATCATCCAGATTAATATAGAAATTCCAGGGGGAGGAAATGTTACAGGGTCAGCATTAGCCACTGTTCCTTGTCCCTGTCCCCCTATCCTTCTTTGTTTCTAGTCTAATTATAGTCTATTTTATTCTTTTTTTCTATTCTTTTATTTTCTATTCTGTTTTGTTTTACTCCATTTTATTCTATTCCTCTATTTTCTATTCTATGTTATTCTTTTTGAAAATGTGAAAAACTATTCAAATCCGAATTGGAAAACCATTTGAATTCGAAAACTATTTGAATTCGAAAACTATTTGAATTCGAAAACTATTTGAATTTGAAAACTATTTGAATTCGAAAACTATTTGAATTTGAAAACTATTTGAATTTGAATTAAAAAACTATTCAAATTCACTTATTTGAATTCAAAATGTATTTGAAATTGATTTGAAAACTATTTAAATTGATTCTAATTCCGTCCAAATTTTGTTTTTCGTTATTTCGGATTTGTTTAAATTGTATTGTAATTCGAATACATCCGAATTTCCAAAAAATTCTAATTCATCCGAATGTTAATTCGGAATAGAACGAAACAAACTGCATGTCTAGTCCCCAGCCTGAACTGAAGAGTAAAAGGAAATTCAGCAGACTGGTAACCTTATCTTGGCATTACTCTGCTCTCTCCTTCAGTCATTTTGCTTCTTGCACTGCAGCTCAACTGATTGGCTCCTTGTGCTGCTTCTCCATCTGCCAGTCTGAGTTCTGCTATATTGGGACTGCAAGGGGCCGATAACATGTCAAAATTAAGGTATTTACTCTGCTTGCATTTAAAAATAAATCTAAGGAATACAAAACTGTATTAATGTGTGTAATTTTATATTTGCCTTGAGTACAGCTTTAGGGAGAAATAAAAGATAAGGTACTGTGTTTAGATTTACAAACCATAGAATCATTACCAAGCATGGTTTCAACCTCAAACTGTGATAAATGGTAGGTAGATTTTGTATATTTCCGCTGTTTTAAGCAGCCTACAAATATGCTGAGCACACATTCAATCAGAGCAATGATTTAAATTCTCATCAGTGAAAGCGTTGTGAAAGAAAAGGTTTTCAATAAGGGGCTGGATTTCTGACGACGCTTGATTTTTTTTTTGAAAAGCAGGCGCTCATCTTACCTCCCAGCTTATATGTACACATGTGTCAGAGAGGAATGTCAGAACTGGAGGCCTGCACTGTGCGGGTGGTCCTGCTGCAGTCGTGACTTCTGTAGCGTTTGAATAAGGCCCATACTGAAATTTAGAAAATATATGTTAGTTCCATTTACTAATTAAAGCTGGGGTTAAGGATTCATTAAGTCAGGGTTTATGATAAGCTGAGCACACAAAAAAATAATAATTGAAAGCAACATTTACTTGTTTTAGTACTGTCTGTTTAATGTATACCAAAACTTTATCACACTGTCACTTTTATTATCATACATTTTTGGCACAGGCAAATACATAGTGAAATCCATATGTGTCACATATTTCATTGAATATCATATACTTTTTTACACTGTGCTATATACTGTATATTTAAATGGCATGTTGATTGATTTACATCTGTTTATTTTTTGAACTTTATATGCACTTTTTTTTATAGGAGTGATTTATGTATTTACTTATGTTTTTTTTAAAGGGATAAGTGCACTAGTTTCTCTTCAATTGGTAATTTAGTCTTGTGTTCAGGCTTAGTTGGTGCAGCTGTCGGCATTGGTCTGAGTGCATGTTATATATTTTTGAAAATCTACTAGTATATGGCTGGCTTAACTTTCAAAGCCTCTTCCTTCTCAAGACCCCCACTATTAGTTGAGATTAGAGATGGGCTTGGGCATGTTTGAAATCCCACATGCTGGGTCCCACCAGGAAGCAGACACTGCATACAGCTAAATACAGGCCGTGAGACATTTCCCGGTTCACAGCTGCACAAATTGGGAAATGTCTCACTGCCTGTGATTAGCCGTGTGCAGTGTCAGCTTCCTGGCGGGGACCTGGCATGTGGGATTTTGCACACGCCCGAGCCCATCTCTAGTTGAGATCTTTGGTAATACAATTGCAGGGGGGTTCATTAGTGTCCATAACAATCATTAAAGTGGTTGTAAACTGTTTTGTTTTGACTTTTACCTATGGGTAAGCCTAGATTAAGGCTTACCTATAGGTAGTGAAAATATCTCCTAAACGTGTGCAGTTTAAGGGGTTAATTCACTTATCGTGCCCCAATATTGTCATCGGCCCATACGCTGTAAATAAACAGACATTTGTGCCGTTTCTTCCCCAGCGTGTGCCGTGACTGACGGCTTCCACGTTCCAGTCACAAAGCCGGAGTCCGCGACCACGGAAAGAAGAGGGGGTGAAGATGGACGCGGCCTGTACAGGGGACAGTGCAGGCTTTGTTTGCAGGTAAGTGTCACATAATGTGCTAGTATGCATTGCATACTAGCCTAACATATGACCCACAATACATGCTTAAGGGTCCTCACTCATGTATGTTGCAGAAATAGTAATGGTTAGCAGATAAAAGCAGCCATAGCTCGATTCATCCATGCCACACCCCCAACCAGTGCTGCCAACCGTTGGTATTTTTACTGGCAGCCAGTAAAAAAAGGGCACTTTCCTTCTGCCAGTAAATGCCAGTGACAGGAAAAGGTTGCCAGTAAAAAATATGTCTGTGATGCTCAACTCAGAACTGCGCATTCGCAATTCCAGTCTGCAGCCAGCCGAGACCATCTGAGTGTCTGCTACAGTGTGTTTGGGTGGCGCCAGTGGGGGGCACATCTGGTGGAGGTAGTGCCTGAGCATGTCATGCAATGTCATGGTGCAAGGGAGCCAAGCAGGGCATCCGGAGTCTCTTGTGTGGGTTTTCAGGATGGGAACAAGGCAAGCCGGGAGTGGGACTGGAGTAGACTGAGGGGATCACCTGCTGTGGAGAGAGACCATCACTGTGACTCAAGAGAGAATACAGAAATTTTGTAACTTTTGGAAATGCCAGTAAAAACGTGACTGTGCCAGTACATTTTGGGTGCTGTGTCAGTAAAGTCCAATCTGGTAGGTGGTGCCCCCAACATGTTTCGCCCCATCCCCACAGTTTAATAATGAAGATGAGGGTCTGCTGGTGGCAGGGGAATAAATTCCATCATTAGCCGCCTAAATATTAATGTGGGTAAACCACTCAAAAAATGTAAAGGGTGGGTGAGTAAAAAGTGCACTGTGTCCAAGTCCAAGCCTCTGAAAAGCAACCACAGTCAGGAACTTAAATGGGGATTATAAACAATAAGTTAAAAAAATGAAAACAAAAGTATTGCATAGTAAATGCAAAAAAGAAAAAAATAGAAGAATACAATTTACAAACTACCACAAGAGATCCTACAAAAGTATATTCCCATGGTTAAACAAAACAAACAATTTTACTTTTACTTTAGTTATTGGCATTCACTATAAAAATCTGAAATACAAAAAAAGCTGAATAAAAACATTTCTTAAACCGGCCATAAACGGTGTTTCTTTCCCACAACCACAGGTCACTGGAAAGAAAATCCCTGACTGTGTTGATGGGGGAATCCCTCCCGGGGAGATATTGTGTTCTCCCAGCAGAATGGCGTGGGGGAACCATACCATCAACTTAAGTGTAATCAGCCTGCCCATACATGGTTTGAATATTGGCTGGGCCCTGCTGAACCAGCCGGGATTTAAACCCTCTATGGCTGGCTTTAAAAGCCAGGAGAAAAGCTTAGGTGGCGAGGATGGAGATTGTGCCATGATCATGGACCTGTGTGGTAAATCCCAATCGTAAATCTAAATCAAAAATTTAAAAAAAAAGGTCCAAGGTTCACAAAAAAATATTTCATACCCAACAATAATAATCAATGCACAAACGTTTAAGCAAAATATTGTGTGATATAAGAGGTTAAAACTATTTTTTCACTTTACATTTGTGGTTTACCTACATCATTATTTAGGCGGCTGATGATGGTACTTATTCCCCTGCCACTGGCAGACTCTCATCTCCATGATTAAGCTCCGAAGGCGGGTTGAAACATGTTTGGGGTGTGACCTGGACAAATTGAGCTGGAGCTGCTTTTACCTGCTAACCACTCGGGACAGGCAAGGTGTGCGTCAGCCAGGCTATCACTTCCTATTTCTGCAACTCGCTCCTTGAACAGCCTCTCCCTCACCCTGTATGAGTGATGCTGCTCAGGGATTGCATGGGTTTGATACCAAGTCAAATTTAGGTACTAGCCCTGACTGCATTTAAAACAAGTATATTTAATAATATTTTATTGAACACAGTGTTGCAATAATTTGTGTCTTGTACATCTGCTTGAAGTTCTGCTTTAATTTGCACAAATGATATGGATAAACTGTAACAGAATTTCTAAATAAATAAAAAAAATCCATGTTTGAAGTTGCAGGGTAAAAGCATTCTAAACTATTCAAATAAAAAATTGTGTACAATGACGGCACTGAGAAAATACACAAGAAATTATGCGAGGCGTGTGAATTTGCATAAAGCAGAAAACAGAATGACTTACTCCTCCGTCATTCAGAGCTCGTACTCTGAAATGATAAGTGCTTCCAGGAAGCAGATCGCTTACAGTACATTCCAAATCACTTCCATGGTAGACCTCAGTGGTATGTCCTCCAGGTACATCGAGCTCTAAGCTGTACTCTGATACCTGCCATTCTGACCCCATCACAGGCGGGTCTGGGGGGGAAAAAGTTAGTGGATAAATCAGAATGTAAAATTGAAAAACTGCATGTATTATTTTAAACATGTTTCAATCATTTTAATAAGGTCTACTGGGATAGGAGCCATTGTCTGTTCTTTAACCACTTAACCGCTGCGTCGCTTTAACAGACAATTGCGCGGTCGTGCGACGTGGCTCCCAAACAAAATTTGCGTCCTTTTCTTCCCACAAATAGAGATTTCTTTTGGTGGTATTTGATCGTCTCTGCGATTTTTATTTTTTGCGCTAAAAACTAAAATAGAGCGACAATTTTGAAAAAAATCACTATTTTTTACTTTTTGTTATAAAAAAAATCAAATAAACTAAATGTTAGTAAAACATTTAGGCCAAAATTAATTCAGCCACATGTCTTTAGTAAAAAAAAAAAAATCGCAATAAAAAAAAAAAAAAAAAAAAATGGCTACCTAGCGGGAACAGCGACACTAATACAGCGATCAGAAAAATCATCGCTTAGTGACGCTGGCAATAGGGAGTGAAAGGGTGAACTAGGGCAGTGATCAGGGGGTTAAAACTTTATTAGGGGGGGGTACGGGGGCTATCCTGAACCTAACACTAACTGCCAGTCACACTGCCTGTCACACTGACACTAAATGCAGTGATTAGATCACTGCATTCAGTGACACTGTGACAGTGGGTGGGGGGGGGGTGATCACAAGGGCCGCTGCGATGAGAGATGACATCATTTCCTCCTCCTGTGTAAACACAGGAGGAGGAACTGACACGAAGGGGGAGCGCTCCCAGAGCCAGGGGGACCGCCGCACGCCGCGGAGGGGGTCCCGATCGGACCCCCGAACCGCACAAAGGCGAGGACGTAAATATACGCCCTTGTGCCTGTACGAGCCATGTTGTGGACGTACATAGGCGTGCGTCGGTCCTTAAGTGGTTAAAGCAGAATAAATCCATTGATTTAACAGTTTAAAAAAAGTTACATTTCCAGCATGTGCTGGGAATGGAACTGTCACATTAACTGTACTCTCAACCAAACTGGTGTCATAACTGATATGTAGATATTTGCCAGCACACCAAGGTTCATCAATTTTGTCCAAACTGATTTTATTCAAGAAAGATCACATGACAAAACCTTGTGGTGCTACGTTTCGGAGCCATGCGGGACGTGTCGGGCATGTAAGGCCGCGTACACACGATTGGTCTAAACCAGGGATCCTCAAACTAAGGCCCTCCAGCTGTTGCAGAACTACACTTCCCATGAGGCATTGTAAAACTCTGACATTCACAGACATGACTAGGCATGATGGGAATTGTAGTTCCTGAACACCTGGAGGGCCGTAGTTTGAAGACCCATGGTCTAAACCGATGAAAATGGACTGAAGTTCAGTTTTATTGGTCCAAACCGACCGTGTGTACGGCCCATCGGTCTGTTGTCCTTCGGACCAAAGTTTTAAAACTTTCTTTAAAATTGGACTGATGAACGCCTGACCATCGGTCCAAACTGATCGTTAGTACGCAAAAGCATCGGTACAAAAACCCGCGCATGCTCAGAATCAAGTCGACGCATGCTTGGAAGCATTGCACTTCATTTTTTTCAGCACATCGTTGTGTTTTACGTCACCACGTTTTGACACGATCGGTTTTTGAACTGATGGTGTGTATGCACATCAGACCAACAGGCCACTTTAGTGGTGACCCGATGAAAATGGCATCTTCTTTGGCTGAAAAATTGGAGAGATTACTTCCACTTAAGTTTTAGGATTATGACTATTGCTATGACTATGTCTATAAACTGAAGAACTAGTATACCAACAACTCGATTTTTAGTAAAAGCTAAATAAGAGTCTACAGTCTTTTCCTAAATGGCCATGCGCATGAGTAATATTAAGCTAATACTCAAGAAGAATAACAATTGTTTCTCCGGAGAATGGGTAAACACATAAAAAGGCCCCTAATGCCTCGTACACACAACCAGTTTCCGTCAGGAATGACAGCTTTTGGCCGGGAAAACCGGACGTGTGTATGCTCCATCACAGTTTTCCTCACAGGAAAACCGCTGGGAATCCCGGCGAGAAAAATGAGGACATGCTCTCTTCTTTTCCTGCCGGGATTCCCGGCGGTTTTTAAGATGGCAGTTTACCTATAGGAGCTTACACACGGCTGGGTTTCCCGACCAAAGCTCTAATGACAGTTTTCCTGCCAGAAAACCCAGCTGTGTATAGGGGAAAAAGCTACCAAGCAGGTTCTCGGTTTTCCCCCCATTTTTCCCGGTGGACTTTTTACCGCTGGAGAAACAGATCGTGTGTACAAGGCATAAGATTCCAATATGTAAAGACTAATGCAGTAGAACTAATCTGGATATAAACTTTTTGAGTGGAAATGTATTTTCTTTTAATTAATTTCCTGTCCAGTTATTAAACTGAGGAGCAAAGCAAACCTGCTGGAGCCTTAAAGGGAACCAGTCACCACTGGGCATTTGTGATAATCTCTATTCTTGAAATATTGTTACAGTGCAGCCGTATCTCTCAGGAAAAGCTTTTTTGATTATTTAATTGTATTCTCTTCATGTTGAAGCAGAATAGTTAGGTTGATTGTCAAGCTGTTAAAGCGGTGTTCCTCCCGCAAATTCTTATTTTTTAAAGTTAGCAGCTACAAACACTGTAGCTGCTGACTTTTAATAAGGACACTTACCTGTCCAGGGAGCCCGAGATGTCGGCCCCACAACGCCGATCCGTCCATTCGATTGGGTGCAGGCGCCGCCATTTCAACTAAGGGAAACCGACAGTGGAGCATTGCGGCTTCACTGCCGACTTCCGTCTGCTAATGGGCGAGTTTTTAATGGCTTTGTGAATGGCCAGCTTGTCTTCTGAGACACACACAGGTCCCAGAAGACAACAGGTAGCTCACTGAAGAGGAAGATTTGACATCCTGGGCTGCGGCTCGGCTGAATCGGAAGTACTCTTGTAAGGAAAAAATTAGGTACTATTGGTAAAAAAAATTAAAAAAAATGGTATCCAAAAACGAGGGGTGGAGAGGTGGTCTTTCATTTAAGAACACCTCTCAAAAAAGGGTGGAACTCCGCTTTAAGATTACCTTGTTTCCTGCCTGAACTCTGCTGCTCTGCAAAGGCATATGCTGCAGAGGAAAGTATGTAGATTACTGACAGATTTACACTTCTTTAGCAGCTAGACAATGTCTGTTACCATCCTTGAGCTTAGGGAAGTGATAGATAAGCTTCTACGTGGGCCTATCATCCTTACACTGACCTGCCAATTTTGCCCCAACATGAAGACATTTCAAAGAGAAGACATGCATGCACACACGTATCCCTGAGGGATAAGGGTGCACTATTATAAAAACTGCTGGAAAGTCATGTATTACAAATTCCTTGGCCGGTTCTCTCTAAACGATTGATAAATCAGTATAAGGGTCCTTTCACACGGAGCAGGCCGTTTTTTGGTCCGCTCCGTGTGTGTCCGTTGGCTCAGGGGGGATCCCCGCTCAGCTGTCGGCGGACTGGGCGGTCCTCGCACACTGTGCAGGGACCGCCCTGTCTCTCCTCCGCTCTCCCCTATGGGGAATCAGATGAATACGGACCGTGTGTCCGTATTCATCCGATAAGATCCTTCAGACGGAAGAAAAATAGGGTTTTCTTCCGTCCGAAAAACCGGATCCAGACGGACGCGGATCCAGACGGACGTTAGCGGATGCATCATCCGCTAACGGACGCGATCCCATAGGGATGCATTACAAGTCCGTTTACGGACTTGTAAAAACGGAAGAACGGAGGCGGACGTCTGAAAGGGGCCTAACAAGCTTTAGAGAAAATTGTATACAATTTTCCCCACAAACATCTACATCAGAAAAACAAAATAATGCAGGAACTTCTGTTGTAACCAAAGCAATGTTTCCCTTGCCCGGTCTGTCCTTGTTAAGCGCAGTTATTATCAACTCTTAGGCCGCGTACACACGATCGAACATGTCCGCTGAAACTGGTCCGCCGACCTTGCTTTGAAATTTGTCCGCTGGAAACCTGTCTGTCGGACATGTACGCTGGTGAGTACGCCTAACCAGCGGACATAAATCTTCCGCATGCGTCGAATGGATTTGACACATGCACGGAAGTATTTTACTTCCTGAAGTGGTGACGTGGTGGCGCCAACGTCACGTCACCGCGTTATTTGTCCGAGGGAATTTTGTTTCCATGGTGTGTACACGCCATCAGACCAAATATCCGAGGAGACATGTCCGCTGGAAACGGTCCGTCGGACATGTTCAGCGGACATGTCTCCTTGTCTGTACGCGGCCTTACACTCCCATTAATACGAAAATCTGGTCACTATATTACCCCTTAAAAAAGGCCAGAATCAGCTATCCATCTTCAGCATGGCGCAAACCTTTCTAAAGGAAACTACATTTGCTGAAGCTAGCAAACACTGCACAACAGGCAGGACAGGTAGTGGAAACACTGCCTCCTCCATAATCATGCATACTGCTTCAGTTTTTTTTCCGGAGGGTACAAACACAGAAAATAATAAACCTAGCATAGAAGGCCTGCAGGTACTTACCCCATTGTAAATGTACTTCTTTGTGCTTTGGTTTGCCTACCACTCTTGGTGCTTGACAAGGACCTGGTGCTACACATAATGTGCGAATAGGCTGACTTTCAGAACACTATGAAAAAAAAAAAAAACATTGTTCAGTTACAGACATCATTTAGACAAACCAGTAAGTAAATTTTCTGGGAAAAACACATACTGCACTGTCACCCTTTTATCTTTCTCAGGGTGCTGCCATGCTATTTCACCATAATGGAGTAATGTATTGCTATCATGTTTTGCAACAGTGAGGGAATGTTTGCCTGGATAAACTAATCATGTGCATGGTTCCTGGTTATGTGAAGTCTTGATCAACTTTTTGATCAAATGCGTAAGGCAGCATGGAGAGTCTGAAGGAGTAGATTTATTTTACATTTTACCAGCAGATGAGTTATTACATACAGCATGCTTTGGCCTTTTGTGGGTGTATAATACAGTGATTGAAAAGACCACAGAAACAATCACAGCTACAGTTATCGTTATAAGTTAAACACTGATTAACTGCAGCTAGACAGTGTTGTTTATTAAATGCTTAGTTTAAAGCTGAACTCCAGGCAAACAGCTAAATATATGAATGATGTACATATACTGAAGCCGTTGTACCTGCCATTGGATTTGCCTTTCTGTCCATCTAATACTGAGGTTTGTACAACCCTGTCACACAGCACAACCAGGCAGATGACACCACAGACTGTAGAAAGAATACAGTGGTGTCTTCTTTCCGCCCCAGCTTGCCAACTGGACAATAAGCCTAGGTTCACACTAATGCGGTGCGGGAAACCCCATGATCTGTGCGTGTTTCCCGCAACGCATTCAAATTCCACTGCGATCTGTAGCAGATGTGCAATGCAATACTCCCAACGCACACGTTCCTGCACAAAGGGCTGTATCTTAGATTGGGTGCTGATACTGTAGCAGATGTGAGTGCAATCTTAACCACTTAAGGACCGCCGCATGTACATTTACGTCGGCAGAATGGCACCGACAGGCACATCAACGTATATATACGTTGGTGCCTTGGGGGGGATCGGGGGTCCGATCGGACCCCCCCCCCCCCCCCGTACATGCGGCGGTCCGCGCGGCTGCAGGAGCGATCCGACAAGAGGGGGCGGCTATCCGTTTTCACCCGCCCCCTCCGGATCGCTCCCAGCCAATGCGCGCGCCCGCCCGCCCTGTCACTTCCTCCTCCTGTGTAAACACAGGAAGGAGGAAGCTATCTGATCTCTCCCTCGGCGTTTGTTTCAAGCGCCGCTGAGGAGAGGTCACAACACAGCAAGTAAGTCTGCACCAACAGCACACTTACACACACACAAAAACACATTTAACCCCCGCGATCGCCCCCCCCCTCCCCCTGTCACAGTGTCACTGAATGCAGTAATCATACATGTATGATTACTGTATTTAGTGTCAGTGTGACAGACAGTGTGACAGTCAGTTAGTGTTAGTGTCAGGGTTGCCCCCCCACCCCCCCCAATAAAGTTTTAACCCCTTGATCACTGCCCTAGTTAACCCTTTCACTCCCTATTGCCAGCATCACTAAGCGATCATTTTTCTGATCGCTGTATTAGTGTCGCTGTTCCCGCTAGGTAGCTAATTTTTTTTTAATGCGATTTTTTTTTACTAAAGACATGTGGCTAAATAAATTTTGGCCTAAATGTTTGACTAAAATTTAGTTTATTGGTTTTTTATTATAACAAATAGTAAAAAATATTGATTTTTTTTCAAAAATGTCGCTCTATTTTTGTATATAGCGCAAAAAATAAAAATTGCAGAGGCGATCAAATACCACCAAAAGAAAGCTCTATTTGTGGGAAAAAAAGGACGCAAATTTTGTTTGGGAGCCACGTCGCACGACCGCGCAATTGTCTGTTAAAGCGACGCAGTGCCGAATCGCAAAAACCCCTTGGGTCATTTGCCAGCGTATTGGTCCGGGTCTTAAGTGGTTAATGACACCCCAAACTCAGGTTGCAAATCAATTGTGTTTGAGTGCAGCGGATCGCATGGTATAACAGTACAAAAGTATAATGAGATTCGGTTGCAGTGCAGGTCCAAAATTGGTGCATACACAAATTTGATGCAATTTGAGCCTATTCAAAATAATGGGGCTCAAATTGCACCTCATTGCAGCACATGTGAATTGAACAGGAATACAGTGCGGTTCCTGTGTGATTCATAGTGTAAACGAGGCAAACCTCGTAATCCAAGGTTCCACTGTACTGATTTATAAATAGATAACTAGTGGCATGCATTTGTGTATTTTATATCTGCTTGGATTTCAGTTTTATAGTAAGTTGTGAGGACCTGGGTGAATGAATCTGTGCATATGAAAAATGGGGTAAGCAGAGTGACAATTGCATGTAAAACAAACCGTGAATCCAGAGACAGAAACTGGCTTTTTATGTATACTGTATAGTCATGTTTCCTGTGAAGTTCATGCTTAATCCTGTAATTTCTACCTCTTTCGTAGTGTTGAGCGGAATACGCCATATTCGATTTTGCGATATTTCACGAATATATAGAAGAATATTCGTGAAATATTCGCTAATATCGAATATTCGTGATATTTTATCAAAAAAACAATATTGCAAAATTTCGTTAAAGCGAATGCGAAATTGATTGCGAAATTCTCATCAACACGCGAAAACAGAGATCATTTCCTGGATTACTAAACTAATATGCACTAAACACTAACTTTACTTACACAAACTTATATGACTAAACTAAAGCTAATTTTTTTTTTTTTTATATACACAAAACACAGAAGGGCAGAGAAAGTATTTGCGAATATTCGTAATACGAATATTCGCATTGCGAATATTCGGCAACATAAAAGGATCGCCTCAGCTACTCGGCCCAGGGTCTATAATCATACCAGCAATGCTTTTAGACGTCGATGGAGATCACTAGGATGTGATCTGTTTTAAAAATTAATTTGAAAAAATACGAATATTCGCAATATCGAATATTCACCGCGATATTCGATTTATTCGCGAATACTCGAATATGCAATATTCGTTACGAATATTCGCAATGCGAATATTCGTGAGCAAGACTACTCCTTCGAGGACTCCCTGTTGGTCCTGATAGACAGCATCATTTAGTAATAGGTTGCCATGGGGAGGTAAGGACTTTTACAGGAAAATTCAAGATTTTATATGATTTTAGCTACATCACTATTTGGATTTATTATTCAATTATGACATGAAGTTGAAGGCAACCTCTGTTACTGCATTGTCTTCATCATGCGTAGAGTTGCAGCTGTACCACGGTATGACAGGTTTATATAAAGCTACATAATAAAATGTGGCCACACATTCCCTTGGCAATAATGATCTCTTCTCTAAATTTCAATAAGAAGACTCTACACGTTGATAACAGATTTGGGACTTTGGCATCTCAAATTCATACAAAACCAAACACCACATTCACATGCATAATATATATATATATATATATATATATTAGGTTTTCTTGGTGAACATAATATCCTAATGCAAAGAAAAAGGAATTCCTATTCACAGATATGAAAAACTCAAGCTTTTCTTTGGTTATACACATAACCAGATGATATATTATGCTGTAAGAAATAAGCCTACCTGACTGTGTCCCCCTGTGCTGATTGAGCACACACGGAGCTTGTATAAAGTGCCTGGCTTCAAGTCGTTGCAGGTATATTCTGTTTCAGAACCACTATATGCCACCTTCCACTGCGATGCTGTAAAAATATAATATTGTTATCATAATATCACTACAATAACCAGACATTAAAAAGAACAGAGTGCAACTCTGATCGCAATGTAACCACGTAGATTAGGTATATAATAAGTGCAGCACTCCCAAACTCAAAACCAAATGAAAAATAACCCAATGTCTCCCATCCAAGTACTAACTAGGCCCAACTCTGCTGAGCTTCCAAGATCAGACACATTCAGGGTGGTGTGGCCATAGGACTTTCCCCCAAAGTCTATTGTTAAGAGCAATATGTGTAATTAAAATGCTTTACATAAACTGTGATATTGTGGTAATATACAACAACATCAACACTACTAAACATGGGCGAAGGAACGGCGGCCATCGTTGATGCTGGAATTTAATGTTGCTGTACCACGTGATATGCTGTGTTACATCTGGATGTTTGGAAGTGTTTAGACTTAACAAAATTCCTTTGTGGAGTGTCTCTTTTATTATATGTGCATTGGTCCTGCTGAGCTAATTTCCAGTGGATCAGTGGTTCCCTGCAAGTTGTGGATGTATATGATGTCAAATGACAGGAACATTTCTGGATGAGTGGAGACTGGAGGGAATTTCACTATGCGCATGTGACTTTTCTTATATTGAAGGTTGCATTATTTGGTAAGCCTTGTATGTGATTAATGGCACCTGGGAGACTTTGCAATTGTTTGATCTTGAGGAGCTCATCAGATTTCCATCATCGTGGTTTGTGGGATTCTTTATATTTTGTCCTAGTATATTAGCGGTATATGCCTCTATAATAATTGCTTGTCCTCGAAACCTTAATGACTTGGAGAGGATCTAGACATGTGCAGACTGGAATATTTTGTTTTGTTTTTTCGTTTTCGTTTGGAAAATAAATTTATTTAGTTACTCCCGACAATCGTTTTGATTTATTTCGTTTTCTGTTGGGGAATAGCTTTCATCCGAAAATCCAATAATACTTGGTTTCTGTCGAATGGTCAAAAGAATATTCGACAGAACGTCGAATCTTTACGTCGAATCGTACATTTCCGTTAGAATATTCCGCCTACAAGAATTCTAATGTTGTATGACTAGTAATAATGTCGAATCTATTTTCTCATAAATCGAAAACTAATCTCTGTAATGTCTAATCTATTATTTCTACAGTGTCAAATCTTTTCTCTATAATGTCGAATCTTTTCCCTATAATGTCGAATCTCTCGGATCTTTCGGTTTTCGTTTCTTGCGCTTTCGTTATCGTTTGTTAAAACGATAACGAAAAAAACTGATTTTCGGACGAAAACAAATGCACATGTCTAAGGCCGCGTACACACGATCGAATCTATCTGCTGGAAACGGTCTGCCAGACCGTTTCAGCAGACAAATTCGATCGTGTGTACGGGCGGACAGACAGATTTTGCCAGCAGACAGATTTTAAAGCATGCTTTAAAATCTGTCTGCTGGGAATCCGTCCGTCTGACATGTCTGCTGGTTAGTACGCTTTGAAATCGCAGACCGATTTGAACAGATTTTTTTAATGGTGTGTACGCGGCCTAAGAGGATCTGCAAAGAGGAGTGGGACAAAATTACTCCTGAGATGTGTGCAAACATGGTGGCCAACTACAAGAAACGTCTGACCTATGATTGCCAACAAGGGTTTTGCCACCAAGTACCAAGTCATGTTTTGTGAAGGGTACAAATACTTATTTCACTCATGCAAATAAACCTACCATTAAAATTATACACTGATAATTTTTTTGTCAAAGGGCAAACTTACAAAATCAGTAGGGGATCAAATACTTGTTTCCCTCACTGTAAGCACTTTGTTAATCAATGTTGTTTATAACCACGATATCACAGTTTATGTAAAGCATTTTAATTGCTGTTACCAATAGACATTGGGGAGCGTCTTATGGCCTTACCGCCCTAAATGTGCCCGATCTCTGATCTTAGAAGCTAAGCAGGGTTGGGCCTGGTTAGTACTTGGATGGCAGGCATTGGGAGTTAGATCTTGGTGATTCATAGTATTATTTTTCATTGCTATTTATTTTTATAATTTTGGTTTTGAGTTTGTGAGTCCTAAACTTGTCATATGCCTATATCTATAGTGCCGACTATCTAGGCAATGGGGGTTACTTACAAAGGCAAATCCACTTTGCACTACAAGTGCAAACTACAAGTGCAAAGTGCATTTAAATTTGCACGGAAAGTGCACTTGGAACTGCAGTCGCTGTAAATCTGAGGGGTAGATCTGAAATGAGGGGACGCTCTGCTGATTTTATTATCCAATCATGTGCAAGCTAAAATGCTGTTTTTTATTTTCCTTGCATGTCCCCCTCGGATCTACAGCGCTTGCACTTCAAAGTGCACTTTCAGTGCAATTTCAAGAGTACTTTGCACTTGTAGTTGGTACTTGTAGTGCAAAGTGGATTTTCCTTTCGTAAACAACCTCCATTCCATAGTATCATCAGCGAATATATACATAGATTCATCTGAGCACAGATATTTCACTTCTACTTTCACTGTATAGATTACATCTCAAAAACACAAAGCTTTGCTGTAGAGTATGGAAGGACACGTGGATTACAAGTACCTAAGTGTTTAGTTCATATTCAACGATTTCTTTCCCACACGTCAATACTTGAATTGTACTACAGTGTTATACTGCACTGTTCCAGCATAGTTCAAAATATAGGCAATATAAAATAAAAAAAAAGACATCTTCAGGATTATTTTGTTAATGAGATTTTTGCAATGGCATTTGCTCTCAGCATACATAACTAAGGTGTCTATTTCAAGACTGTTGATGCAGATTGGGTATCAGAAAAACTGAAATCACTTGTATATGCAGACGATACACAATTATATTTTCGTATCTGCAACGAAAAGGATCATCATCTCAGTTTAGAGAAATGTCTCTCTTTGATGGAAAACTGGATGACAAAGAGTTATCTTAAACTCAACGGGGAGAAAATAGAACTTCTAATATTTCACGCTAGTCGTAAGAACCAACTTGCAACATCTTGGATACCCCCGCCCATTCTGGGCGAAATCATCTCCCCTAGCACCAAAGTCAAAAGTCTCGGGTCATCTTCGACTCCTACATGACAATGGATGCACAAATAGGGTCAGTAGTCAGCGGATCTCGACATCTGCTGCGCCTACTACGCAGACTTATTCCTTTTTTTCCTAAGGAAGACATAGCAGTTGTGGTGGGAACTATTGTTAACTCCAGACTGGACTATGCCAATGCCCTTTATCTTGGACTCCCTAAATACCAAATCTCTCGTCTGCAAGTCGTTTAAAATATGGCCGCCAGACTTGTGACTGGGAAAAAACCCTGGGAATCAATCTCACCTTCGCTGAGAACCCTTCATTGGTTGCAAGTAAAAGACATAATCGCTTTTAAAGCACTCTGACTGACACATAAGTGCATCCATGTGCATCCATGCCCCCCAATATCTATGCGAAAAAATAAAAGCTTACAATTCCAATTGCGTTCTGCGATCCACCAACCAAAATCTGCTCCAGATACCCAAAGCCAACTACAAGTCCAAAGGAGAAAGAAGATTTGAGCTCCAAGGCCCCAGACTATGGAACGCTTTACCAACCAGCATTCGGTTGGAGGAAAACCACCTGTCCTTCAGAAGAAAGATCAAAACTTTTCTCTTTTGATATCAAATGAGACAGGAACAAGAGCGCCCAGAGGCGATTTAGTTCGCATGTGCTGTGCTATATACGTTTTTCACTAACTCACTCACTTACTATATAAAACAAAATAGGGATGGTCACTCTGCCACAGGCTCTTTGTGGGTTTTCCCAGGATTGCGCGTTGCTATTTGCTAATTTAATTTAAAGCACATGCCACTGCTCCTGAAATCTAGGACCTATAAAGTTGGGGAGCTGCCATTACCCAATGCGCGTGCCTTGAGCCACATTTGATATAGACTTATTGCCCAGGTCCACCTGTCAGTTTTTCAAGTGGACCTGAATGGAAGCTCCATGCACCTCTTTAGGCATATGGGCAGGCAGATGCAAACTGACTTATTATTTTGGAGCTTACTGAGCTTAAAGTGTAATAAACCTTAGGAAAATGTTGTGTTTAGGCTTTTAAACTGAAGAATATTTTTTTTCTTTTTAAAATGGATTGTTATACTTACCTTTCTGTTCCTTGAAGTTTGCACAAATATTTTCCAGCAGTTTTCTCTACATTCCCCTTAGGGTTGTCCCGATACCACTTTTTTGAGACGGAGTACAAGTACCGATACTTTTTTTCAAGTACTTGCCGATACCGATTACCGATACTTTTTTTTAATGCCATGTGACATTTTTTTTTTTACAGTGATTATTTTTGTTTTTTTTATTTTTTAGGGGGGGGGGTATTGTCAGTGTGTTTATTTATTTATTTAAAAAAATATATTTATTGTAATTTTTTTTAATCAGCCCTGTTGGGGGTCTTTGGAGAGCCTTAACATACCTCTGACATCTCCCCTTTAAGCCAGAGAAAGGGACTAGGGACACAGATTCCCCAGTTCCTTTCCATGCAGCTTTAGCTAAGATTCATAAACTAAAGCATCGTAAACACAGGTTACCATGCTCAGTTATATGAATGAAGTGATCACTGACTCTGTTTATTCTGAAAAGGTGGGAGCCGGATTTAGCGGATCCTACCTCCGCTCTCCATCCTGACAAATTGAGGGGGGAAAGAGCACGGAGCACGAAACACGGGGAAAAGACAGCACGGAGCACGGGGGAAAGACAGCATGGAGCACGCCGGAAAGACAGCACGGGGGAGAAGACTTGCAACTCCCCTGCCTGCACAGGTATCAGCTGAGGCATCGGAGCATTTCCCCCGAGTACAAGTACTTGGGGAAGTGCTTGGTATCGGTACCGATACTGATACTAGTATCAGTATTGGGACATCCCTAATTCCCCCTGTGTCCTAGATGTGGATGCAAATCCCCCAGTGATGAAAGGTTGCCATTTGCCCCCAGGTAAATATATTTTTAATTAGTTAGTATATGGACGAAGGCTAAACATGGTGTCAGTACATCAGCCTGTAGTCCAAAATACAATACCTTGAAAAAGTATTCATACCCCTTGGAATTTTCCAAATTTTGTCATGTTATAACAAAAGACGTAAATGCATTTCATTGGGATTTTATGTGATACGGTAGACCAACACAAAGTGGCACATAATTGTGAAATGGAAGGAAAATTATACAGTAAATGGCTTTCAATTTTTTTTGCAAATAAATATCTGAAAAAAGTGGTGTGCACTTGTATTCAGCCCCCTTTACTCTGATTCCCCTAACTATAATATAGTGGAACCAATTGCCTATAGATGTCACCTAATTAGTAAATAGTGTCTACCTGTGTGTAATTTAATCTTAGTGTAAATACAGCTGATCTGTGAAGCCCTAAGAGGTTTGTTAGAAGACCTTAGTGAACAAACAGCGTCATGAAGGCCAAGGAACACCTCAGACAGGTCAGGGATAATGGCACAGCTGCAAACCTACCAAGACATGACTGTCCACCTAAACTGACAGGCCGGACATGGAAAGCATTCATCAGAGAAGCAGCCAAGGGACCCATGGTAACTCTGGAGGAGCTGTAGGGATCCACAGCTCAGGTGGGAGCATATGTTCACAGGACAACTATTAGTTGTACACTCCATAAATCTGGCCTTTATGGAAGAGTGGCAAGAAGAAAGACATTGTTAAAATAAAACCATAAGAAGTCCCATTTGCAGTTTGCGAGAAGCCATGTGGGGGACATAGCAAACATTTGGAAGTAGGTGCTCTGGTCAGATGAGACCAAAATTGAACTTTTTGACCTAAAAGCTAAACATTATGTGTGACAGAAAACTAACGCTGCACATTACCCTAAACACACCATCCCCATCGTGGTGGCAGCATCATGTTGTGGGGATGCTTTTTTTCAGCAGGGACAGGGAAGCTGGTCAGAGTTGATGGGAAGATGGATGAAGCCAAATACAGGGCAATCTTGGAAGACTTGAGACTGAGGTGGAAGTTCACCTTCCAGCAGGACAATGACCCTAAACATACAGCCAGAGCTACAATGGAATGGTTTTAGATGTAAGCATATTCATGTGTTAGAATAGCCCAGTCCAGACCTAAATCCAATTGAGAATATGTGGCAAGACTTGAAAAATGCTGTTTACAGACACTATCTATCCGATCTGACAGAGATGGAGCTATTTGCAACCTCAGGAAACCCAGTAAGAGGACAGTGTGCGACCGGTCTAAACTACGTGGCATGTTCACCAATGCCAGGAGCATGGCGGACAGGATGGGTGAACTAGAGATACTGTTAAATGAGGAGGATTTAGATTTTGTGGACGTTTTAGAGACCTGGTTCAACAGCTTTCATAATTGTTTGGCAACCATTCAATGGTATTCCCTTTATCGCAGGGATAGAGAGGGTAAAAAAGGGGGAGGGGTATACTGATTACCAACAATACAGACCTGATCACGGATGTGGAAATACAGGGCAATTAAGGAAACAGCGATTACAGTTCAATTGGCTTCAGTATAAAAAAATCACACACATAAGAAAACGTAAGGGAAATACAAAGACACTGAATTTCAAAAGAGCCAAATTCCTTAAACTACAAACCTTGCTAGAAGATGTAAATTGGGATAAAATCTTAGAAACAAAGAAGACAAAGGAGAGATGGGTTTGCTTTAAGAGTATATTAAATAAGGGCATTAGCCAGTGCATCCCATTGGTAAATAAATTTAAACACACAAACAAAAGTCCTGCATGGCTTAACTCCAGTGTAAAAATGCATCTAAAAGCAAAGGAGAAGGCCTTCAAAAAATACAAGGTTGAGGGATCATCATCAGCATTCAGACTTTACAAAGAATGCAACAATATATGTAAGGCCTTGTACACGCGATCAGTCCAAACTGATGAAAACTGACTGATGGTCTGATGGTCTGATGGACTGATGGTCTGATGGTCTGATGTGCGTAAAACACACAACGTAAAACACACTACGTGCTGAAAAAAACGAAGTTCAATGCTTCCAAGCATGCGTCGACTTGATTCTGAGCAGGATGTGGAAACTTTGCAAGTAGATCTGAATAAATTAATGGGGTGGGCAACTACATGGCAAATGAGTTTAATGTAGAAAAATGTAAAATAATGCATTTGGGTGGGAAAAATATGAATGCAATCTACTCACTAGGGGGTGAACCTTTAGGAGAATCTAGGATGGAAAAGGACCTGGGGGTCCTAGTAGATGATAACACCAAAGCATGCCATTGCTGAGCCTAACAAAGCAAACAGAATATTGGCATGCATTAAAAAGGGGATTAACTCAAGAAATAACGCTATAATTCTCCCACTCTACAAGACTCTGGTCCGCCCAGTATGCTGTCCAGTTCTGGGCACCAGTCCTCAGGAAAAATGTACTGGAAATGGAGCGAGTACAAAGAAGGGCAACAAAGCTAATAAAAGGGTCTGGAGGATATTAGTTATGAGGAAAGGTTGCAAGCGCTGAACTTATTATCTCTGGAGATACTTGAGAGGGGATATGATTTCAATTTACAAATACCATACTAGTGACCCCACAATAGGGATAAAACTTTTTTTGCAGGGGGGAGTTTAATAAGACACGTCGCCACTCACTAAAATTAGCCGAAAAAGAGGTTTAACCTTAAACTGCTTAGAGGGTTCTTTACTGTAAGAGCGGCAAGGATGTGGAATTATGTTCCACAGCCAGTTCCACAGCCAGTGGTTTCAACTGGGGGCATCAATAGTTTAAAAAAACGATTAGAGGCACCTGAACGACCGCAACATACAGGGTTATACAATGTAATTCTGACATCTAATCACACTCATAGGTTGGACTTGATGGACTTGTGTCTTTTTTCAATCTCATCTACTAGGTAATGTAATATTTTGCAAAGACAAATTGTCAAAAATGTCACTCTCTTGATGTGCAAATCTGGCAGATACATACCCCAAAAGACTTGCGGCTGTACATGCAGTGAAAGTTGGTTTTGACAAAGTATTGACTCAGGGGGGCTGAATACAAATACACCCCACAATTTTCACATATTTATTTGCAAAAAAAAATGAAAACCATTTATAATTTTCCTTCCACTTCACAATTATGTGCCACTTTGTGTGGTCTATCACATAAAATCCTATTTTTTAAGTTTTTGATTGTAACATGACAAGATCAAAAACAAATTGAAGGGGTTTGAATACTTTTTTAATGCACCTTAAAGTGGAGTTGCCATCCCAAAATTTGTTCTTCATTATTGTGCTCATTAGACCTAAAAAATAAAAAAACAAAACAAAATTTTTTTTTTTACTTATCTGGAAATGCCTGTTGCTATGCGGTCCCACAAAATCTGCCCTTGGAATCACCTAGGATTCTGACATCATCTCCCTCTGATGCTCCTGGGAAATGTGTGTCATCATTTCCCAGGATTCAGTACGCTACCCAATTATCACTCCCCATCCAAGACTTCCAGGAAGTAAGTGCTTGTAGGCTTCACAATGCCCACAAGCAAAATGACAACCGTGTAGTTTTATAAACTATCTTTTTTGAATAACTATGCGGAGCGGTGGCGGATTGTAAAATAGTAAGTGACCGGATTTATATTATAAAAACGCATGATGAAAGGACATACATTTAAAAAGTGCTAATTGTGATTGGAACCCCGCTTTAAGGGCAAGTAGCCTAGGGTGAAAATTCTCTTCTTCCATAGATGTATTGGCAGGATATTTTCAGTGCATCTTATTGGCAAAACCACCATGTGAAAATAAAGAGAAATAAGAAAAAGAAGGCTAATGCAGCTACTATATGACTGGTAAGCTGCAATATCTTACATTTAGTTTGTTTATGTTTAGATGCACTTTAAATGCAACTGGAGCCACTGTCCAGGAAGTACAGTAATACACGCTCTCTATGAGTTATGGTATGGCTGCTTCTATCAGAGCCTTGTCTCTCACACACACACACACAAATACACATTTTCTTCCTCATTCCTTTAATTTAGAATAAATCCCTTAAAAAAAATGTAATTGCCAACAGCTAGGGTCAAAGGCACTTGACAAGTTTCTTCTGCCAAAACTGCCAATAATATAACATCATCAGTGCCCACCCAATGGGCAAAGCATAAACACCCTGGGGCAGATTCACAGAGAATTAGATTATCGTAGCGTTTCCGAAATACACTACGCCGCCGTATTTTACCTGGCTCTACGTGGAATCCAGGTAGATTTTGTCCAGTAAACGACGGCGGCGTAGTGTATTTCTCCCGGCGCAATCCATCTACGCGAGTAGGGGGCGTGAAGCATTTAAAATAGGCGCGTTCCCGCGGCGATCGAACTGCGCATGCTCCGTTCCCAAATTTCCCGCCGTGCATTGCGCGAAATCACGTCGTTACGTCGTAGTAGCGTCGTTTACGTACATTCCTATTCCTGAACGAGTTACGTTAAAAAAAAAAAAATGTAATTCGCCGCGGGAACGACGGCCATACTTAACATGGGTTACGCACTGTTAGACCAGCAAAAAGCTGCTCTAACATTACGTAGCCAAAAAATGACGTAGGCGATTGCGAAGGACACTCGTACCTTCGTGGATCGCCGTAAAAACTCATTTGCATACCCCGACGGTGAAAACGATGTGGACTCCACCCAGCGGCCGCAAAAATATCGCAACGTAGATCCGAAGGCTTGCGAAGACGTAAGCCTCTCGGATCGAAGCCCGAAGCCGCCGTATCAGTGATACGGCGCGCAAAATTTGAAAATACTCCTGTCTAACACCAGTTAGACAGGCGTAATCGCTCTCTGAATCTGGGCCCCTGTATCCAGAAGAGTAGGAGATTGCAGCAGCAGTGAAAAAATAGAAATGAATAGCTCAGAATCTGAAGGAGAGCACACCCAGCGGTAAGTGCACCCTAATATGCAAGTATGCTGCATACTCGTTTAATTGCACCCTATTGTTAAATGTGTTGTTATTAATGGCAGTTTAAATATCCAAACACAAAATAAATAAATGAAGGATGGTCTCAATGTTCTAATCAAAAGTATATAATACAGTGCAGGGTATATAGTGCAGTACAGAGTATGTAATGCAGTGTATTTAAATGATTAAGGGGAACCCCATGATAGAATTAAGAAAAAAAACAGCAGCCCCCCCCCCAAAATCCATACAAGGCCCTTTGGGTCTGGCATAGATATTAGGGTAACTCCACGCCAAAATAAAAAAAAAAAAGGTGTGGGTCCCTCCAAAATCCATACAAGACCCTTATCTGAGCATGCAGCCTGGCAGGCCAGGAAAGGGAGGGGACGAATGAGGGCCCCCTCCTGAATCATACCAGGCCGCTAGCCCTCAACATGGGGAGGGTGCTTTGGAGTGCCCCTGGCCGGTGGTTTTTGGGGCCTGCAGATGTGGGCTTATCAGAATCTGGAAGGGGGCCCCCAGATCCTCCCCTATGTGAATGGGCATCAGGTACATCAGATACCCATACTCCATACACCAGAAAAAATGTCAAAAAATAAAAACCACAACAGACAGTTTTTGACAATTCCTTTATTGTCAGCATCCATCCATCTTCAATCACGTCACCCAACGGACCCGAAAAATATATTTTATTTTAAAGCTCCGCCTCCATAAGAGGCCTTCCGAAAACTGCTGTCTTTTGGCTTTTACAGCCGTTATATAGGCAAGGGCGTGGTCACCCAATTACGTAACCAAGTGACCCCACCCCCTCTGACCTCATGTGACATCCAAGGGGGCGGGTTCATCCGCTTACATCAGCGGGTGGCCCCGTCCTTGTCTATATAAGAGCTGTCAAAGTAAAAAAAGACAGCAGTCGCCGGAAGACCTCCCATGGAAGCAGAGTTTTTATTTTTATTTTTTTCTATTTTTCGGGTCTGTCAGGCGGTGTGATTGATTGTGGATTTAAATCGCTGGACACTTCTTTTTCTTTTTTAACCACTTAAATACAGGGCTTTAAAACCTACCTCCATACCGGGCCTATTCTGGCATTTCTCTCCTACATGTACAAATCATCATTCTTTTGCTAGAAAATTACTCAGAACCCCCAAATATTATATATGTTTTTTTAGCAGACACCCTAGGGGAAAAAAATGGCGGTCATTGCAACTTTTTATCTTGCACGGTATTTGCGCAATCATTTTTCAAACGCCTTTTTTTAGTAAAAAAAAATGGTTTCATTAATTAAAAAAAATAAAAAAACAGTAAAGTTAGCCTAATTTTTTTGTAAAATATGAAGGATGATGTTACGCCGAGTAAATAGATACCTAACATGTCATGCTTTAAAATTGCACACACTCATGGAATGGCGCCAAACTTTGTTACTTAAAAATCTCCATAGACTACGCTTTAACATTTTTACAGGTTACCAGTTTAGAGTTACAGAGGAGGTCTAGTGCTAGAATTGTTGCACATGCTCTAACGCACGCGGCAACACTTCACATGTGTGGTTTGAACGACGTTTACATACGTGGGTGGGACGCGAGCAACCGGGGACAGGTGCGTTTTAATTTTTATTTATTTTTTTACTTATTTATTTATTTATTTTTTACACCTTTTCTTAATTTTTTTCTTTCCGATCGCTTTTATTCCTATTACAAGGAATGTAAACATCCCTTGTGATAGGAATAGTGTGTGACAGGTTCTCTTTAAGGAGAGATGCAGGGTCAATAAGACCCTGCATCTTTCCTCCAGGCTGGAACAAATGAGATTGTGAAAAAAAATTCACAGATCTCATTCTTACTAGACGCAATTGTGGTTTGTTTACTTACGGGTACCCGAGCATGACGTCATCACGGTCATATATCTGAACGATGCCGCTAGGTGCAGGCATCATTCCGATATCCCTGCACAGAGTACAGGACATCATATGACGTCCACCCGGGATAAGAGATCCATTTTTTGGACGTCATATTACGGCGTGCGGTTTTGAAGTGGTTATTAAAGGAATTGTCAAAAACTGTCTCTTGTGGTTTTTACTTTTTGGCACTTTTTGGTGAATGGGTAGGGACACAATGTACTCGATACCCATTCACATGGGGGTGCGGGATTCTGATAAGTACCCCACCCGCAGACTCCGATAACCACAGCCCAGGGTTATCGCGAAGATTTTTTGAGGGCATGTGGCCTGGTATAGTTTAAGAGGGGGGTGCTCTCTCGTCCACGCCTTATTCTGAGCTCCAAGATGAATGTTTGGATAAGATTTTTCATCTATATTAACGGGAGTCAGCAATACATTACAGCTGCAAAAAAGTTTAAATTACATTTTTTCCTTTAGAAATGTCAATATTGCTGCGGCATTGTTCTTTACATCACACAGATGTGCCACTTTACAGACAAAGGGGACCCCCAATGCCTGATATTTAAAGGAATATTTCATTTTTATGGTTTCACTTTAAGCATTATTAAAATCACTGCTCCTGACAAAACAATGTCTCGTACACTTTTTATGGCAAGAGCATGCATATAAGCCTTTAAAATTAGCACTTTTAATGTTCGTGTCCCATAGACTTTAACAGGGTTCGCATGTTCGCTAGAACTTTTTGCCTGTTCAAGGTGTTCTGGTGCGAACCGAATCGGGGGTTGTTTGGCCCATCCCTAAAAATTATAGTAAGACATATACGTGACATACATTACGTGGGTAAGATGACACATTAGAAAGGATCGGGTCTTGCACGTTTTAACTCTGCTTTGTAAAATGAAAGGATGTGGTCAAAGGATTTCCATTTTTCTTGGAAATGCTGTTTAAACAGATCTATTGAGGGACAGGGCACAGCAAAGGATCATTTTGACTCTTGTAAAAAGAGGGCTATTATTCTGAGCGCAACATTTTCCAATTGTCATTTAAAAGTAAGATGGCAGAAGGGTGATTGATGTAGCATTTGTCCTAACTCCACTTATGTCTTAAAACTAACCAGCATGTTTTTGTAGCTAAATGGTCCCTAACTAGGCATATCTAGACCCATACAAGTTGACAGTCCTTGTATTAAATTCAGTAAGATGATATTTGATAATGACATCCACATATATGTTTAATAAAGGAGCTGATGGAGCACATCTTTCTCTCTCTCTTCAGTTTACATTTAATTTTATTTTCCTTGAAGTAAAACCTCAATAGAGAACAGACTTTAACGTCTAATGACCTTTTTCTAGGAATTCATTAGCGGTGCACTAGCAATAGTAACAGTGTAATTGGTAGAACTGACTATCACTCAGTATTCCATCCTGACTATACTGTGTCTCATCTGTTTGTGCAGTGCTCCAAACATCACCCTGTCCTTTCATGTGCTTTTAGAGTAATGAGTAAAAATGAATATACATTGCCCATGAAGCAACTCTAACTAAAATGATCCTGGATAAGCCAGCACATTTTTACATTAAAGCATTTTATATAGTTTTAAATCAGTTACCGGTATTTGCAATAATGTGTAGCTCTTGACCGTTTAATTTACAAACAAAACCCTACAAATATATATTTATTTTTATGGATGACCATATAAAGACCGGTGATACGATTATTTGCACACAAAGCAACAATTTATAGACCAGGCTTTACGAGTTTAAATCTTCATCATTAAATGATAAGTTCACCTTTAGAAAAAAAAAATGCACATCAATTTTGGAGGTAAAAAAAATGTGCATTTATTTCTTTTTTTTTTAGGAGCCCCCAAGAATTGCACCTGCATTCAGCAGATCTTAGATTTCTTGCAGACTGTCTGAGTAGCTGTTTTCCGGTACGGGTAGGCAATTACTGAATGACAGGAAGAATAAATGAACTACTAGAGCACTCACCAGCACCCTGGTAGTTCATTGAGAACTTCAATCCATCAGCCACAAAGTCTGCAGGTACTTGTAGTTTATTCATTCACAAAAGTATGTGAATGAATGACATGGCCGTGTGGGTGGTGCCCCACACAGTCACGTTCCTTATACAAACTATGACAGCAGATGTGGGAGAAGATCCCCCGCCCACTGTCACAATTAGTGGGGATTGGGGAGAGGCTGCAGGTGGTACATGTAAAATGTTTCTAAACATGAACGTGTCCTTTAAACTACAAAAAAATTAAATAAACCTTTGTTAGTGTGGGTTACTACACAATAGGTTTGATTTACTAAAACTGGAGAGTGCAAAATCTGGTGCAGTTCTGCATAGAAACAAATCAGCTTCCAGGTTTTTTTTTTGTCAAAGTTGAATTGAACAAGCTGAAGTTAGAAGTTGATTGCCTACCATGCAGAGCTGCACCAGATTTTGTACTCCCCAGTTTTAGTAAATCATCCCCATTGTATTTCTTTCTCTTTTCTGAGAGAGAGGAGCCGGACTGCAGGAGTTGGGAGTATGCAGCCCCTTCCCCCAGAGGCAATCTGCCATCCTTCTCCATGCCCCCGGGTGGCAATGGCGGGTGTGAGGGGGGCCTCCCACTCATCCCGCCCTACCTGCTCCACTTGGGAGCCCAACTGGGGCCCAACGGGACCCCAACGGGGCAGAGGGACTCCCCCTATGAGGGAGTGAGGGGGTCTAGCCCACCCAGCCAGCCCCGTAGGTCCTTCGCCTCTCTTTTTTTTTTGGAGACTGCATGGCCAAAGTGCATGCGTGTTAAACCAATTTTTTGTGTGCGTGCAAGTGTGGTGGTTTTTGTGGGGGGGGGGGGTGGGCGTACTAAGCACAGGCATACCTTGCATAGCACACCCACCGGGAGAGGCCAGGATCCGAACCCTTGGCTGCAGAGGTGAACAGCTTGTCAGCGCAGTTCCAATCACGTTGAGCCACCACAGCTCCCTCTTTTTTTGGTGCTTTTTGCAGAAACACACTACAGTTCAGTTACATGTTTTGCTATGGGACACGTTCACATCCATGATTTTTTGCCAAGCTGCTGCATATTTGGAAAGGGCAAGGACTTTTTAATGCAAAACAGTGCTATTTTTTTTTTTTTTGTTCAATATACTTGAATGGAGAAGCTTCAGAAAAGCATGTAATGTGTTTTTGCGGCAATTTTTATGTTTTGTAATATTTTTTTTAAGGCTATTATCTGATTAATCGAAACAATAATCGGCTAAACTAATCGATTATGAAAATAATCGTTAGTTGCAGCCCTAAACAACAGTAAACCTGGTTTACTACAGCGTTATACTAGATTATGGTTATTAGTTCCAGCAAAACAGGACTCTAGGAAATGTCTCCATCTTACTATACTGAGCAAGTCATGCAAGCAACCACTTTAAACTGTTTAGTTGCTTAGCATAACCCTTTTAAGTATAGTACAATCACTTTACTACTTTTCTAGTGGCTTTGGATGAAAACAAAAACCACAAGATTTCAAAACATCACTGATGTCAGAACAATGGTCAAGCCTTATATATAAGCAAAATATCCTCTTGACTAAGAAAAGAGAACAAAGCTGTAGTTTATAGACATCGTTGACTATACTCTATCACATACTTTGCACAGTACCAGATTATATTTCAACAGTGTATAAAGCTTTTTTCTTTGTCCTTTGTCTATTCTTGATAAATGCAATTTACCTGTACCTGAAAAATGTTACTAGAAGTATAATTGGAGTCCCTGCAGTAAAACACACCTTCAAACGTCCCTTCAGAAATCTCCAAGAGGTATTTCAGTATTTCTGAGCCACCATTGTCCTCAGGAACATCTGAAAGAAGCACATTGTTAAGCAATTCAGTTCTTCCTAAGCATACTAGATAGATAGATAGATAGATAGATAGATAGATAGATAGATAGATAGATAGATAGATAGATAGATAGATAGATAGATAGATAGATAGATAGATAGATAGTAAATAAAAAAAAGTAGAAACGTTTATGAGGTACATTTATAAAATGGCAGACAATAAGAATAGGAAACATGATAATAGTAACAGCAGCAAGACTAAAATGGAAATCCTGCCCTCCATGACGCTTTCCATTCCACAACACAATGCATCTTGGCTTTGTTATACAGCTTTAGGGATGACATTTAGTTTTGGGTCAAACATGAGTTTCTCCCAAACCCAGCACGTAGAGGGTTCGGCACACTTCCAAACTGGCCTCTACTGGCCATTTTATCTGCTTGAATCCTCACTGTTAAAATGTAAACAAAGCAGCCTGGGATCTTGCACAACAACATCAACTATATTTAGTCAATGATGCCAACCAGGATCCCCGACACTGTTGTGTACATTACAGTATTGGCAGGGAGTCTCTCATTTAGTGGCCGTTGTGTGGCCTAGCAGGTTCAAAATGCATTGGTCTGAAACCATATTTGTTTTCGATTCTTTGAAACAAAGTTACCAATCAAGTCGAAATACAGCCACATGGTTTGGATATGTGGATTGCTTCCCAATTGGAATATGTGGGATGTTTAGCATTTTTATATAAGATTGCATACTGGAAACTACAACAAACAATTCTATTTTTTAAGGACTGAATGGCAGATTCAGGCAAGGTTTGGGAACAGCCATAACATGCAATCAGTGTACATTTTCCTGAATGATTCTAAGATCAATTATGACAAATTTTTTGATAAAGGAAACCTTAGGGAATTGCTTGTTGTTTTATGGATCTGCCCATTGCATTTACAGGTTGTATTTCCAGACACCATCTATTTATGCTGTCCTAAATTGTGTCAGCAAATGCAAGCAGTACTGTAGTCTATACTGGCCAAGAATCACTATTTTTATATAGAAATTTAATTCAGTTCAGATATACAGGATTTGCTATCGATATTTCTTAATACATGAATCCCCAAGATTTGTAGTTGTTTTCGTTTTTATATTATATGTTGGTTTCTCTAATACTCATTGGGCTTATAAAGCAAAACATTTACTGTTTTCAAAAAGCTTTTCAAGATATATTGGCATTACTAACTGGTGAATCTGAGGATTTTCATTGAATTTTCATTGAATTCCCACAATGCTTTTTTCACATTCACCAAATTTTTGCTGCACAAGCAGCCAGCATTTAAAAAACAACAAAGGGTTTCATCAACAAATGTGCAGGGAAATTGGGCAAATGCAGGAAAAATGGACCCTTATGCCGCATACACACAATCGGTTAAACCGATGAGAACGGTCTGATGGATCACCATCGGTTATTTAACCATTAGTTAAAAAAAGCCAACTTGTTTTAAATTTAAAAATCCATGCATGCTCAGAATTAAGTCGACACATGCTTGGATGGTGTGTAGGCAAGACTGACCATCAGTCAGCTTTATTGGTTAACCGATGAAGACGATCCAACAGACCGTTCTCATCAGATGGACCGATTGTGTCTACACGGCATTACACTCCAGGATCTACTTAGGTAGTTATATAACTGCAAAAGTTTAGCACAAGTTGTGCATGCCTTGCGATGTAAACCTTTTTTTTCCTAAAGCATATTTATTTTAATGCTTCATTTTTTGAATAGCATTACTCAAGAAAAACTCCAAACCAGAATGTCAATATACTAAGAAATGACTGTGCTTGTCTTATCTATGAGCATGATAAGAGCCATGCCTGTCTGAATACCAATGAGTCTCTATTTCATTCGATTCACCAGAGACATGTTGTGCAGTAATAGACATTTATTAAAATGCCATATCCATCTTTATCACAGTGAAGGTCTATTATTTTTGTTACAGAACTAGAGTAAAGCTATTTCTAGTAAATACATTACAAAAAAAGTATGCTGAGCATTTAACTTTTAAATGAACTGGGCCAGTTTCAGATACAATTACATTGGCGCAGAGTATCAGAGATACACTACGCCGCCGTATTTTACCAGGCTATACGCCGAATTCTGGTAGATTTTGTCCCTTACGGTACGGCGGCGTATTGTATTTCTGGCCGTGTAATCGAAATACGCGATTAGGGGGCGTGAAGCATTTAAATTAGGCGCGTCCCCGCGTCGATCGAACTGCGCATGCTCCATTTAGAAATTTCCCACCGCGCATTGCGCGAAATAACGTCATTACGTCATTTTTTGTTTGAGTAGCGTCGTTTACGAACATTCCTATTCCCGGACGACTTACGTAAAAAATAAAAAAAGACATCGGAAAACGTTGAAATTCGACGCGGGAACGACGGCCATACTTAACATGGGCTGTCTAATATTAGACCAGCAAAAAGCTGGTATAACTTTACGCAGCAAAATGAGGACTAAAGATGCCGTAAGAGATTGCGATTGACGTTCGTAACTTCGTGGATCGTCGGCAAAAGCTCATTTGCATACCCTGACGTGGAAAACGACGGGAACTCCACCCAGCGGCCGCAAATTTATTGCAACGTAGATCCGAAGGCGTACGAACACGTAAGCCAGTCGGATTGAAGCCGCAGCCGTATTTTAATGGTTTGTGGTTTCAGAGTAGTGAAAAAACGCGCGTAAGTTGAAAGTACTCCAGTCTAACGCGAGTTAGACAGGAGTAAGGGCTCTGTGAATCTTTTTTTATACATATCAGAGCAGAATTCAATACCCAGAAAATTGTATTATTTTATTGAGTAAATACAGTACATACCCCACTGAACAGTAAAGCCATGTGCAGTGACAGTGCCCTTTACTACAGGTTGAGAAGGAGGCCCCGGTCGATCTGGACTTGTTGTGCAGACCAATACTTCACTTGGACTGCTACTTCCTTCAACATTGGAGGCAATAAGCTGTAACAAAGACAGGGGATGAATATTTAAAATACAATTTTCAAATGTCAGTCCAAAAGATAAAGTAAAACAGTTTTCATAAATTCAGTAACATTAGTAGTCATACACATACTTGAGGCCTCATGCACACTGGACGTTTTTGGACGTTTTTACAGCAGCTGCTTTTGGCAGTAGACGTTTTTTTCTACAGTCAATAAACTCTCCATCATGTTATCCTATGTGTCCATGCACACATAGGCTGTTATCAGCAGTTTTGGGCAGTGGCGTTTTTTAGCAGTAAAAAAATAAAATAAAATAACTAGTGGGTTCTGAGAGAGGTTTTTCAGCTCTAAAAATGCTCTAGCGCTAATAAACGTCGATAAACACAGATACGCGCTCAAAAACGTCACCAGCGTTTTTTAACATTTTTAATCCATTGAAAAAAATTAATAAATGTTTTTCTTCAACATGAGGCCTAAAGATAAACTCTGGGATAAGCAAATATTGGCCAAATAGAAAAGGCATGTGTATTCTTCCTAAAATCTTGGTGTGCTTTGTGTCTTTCTTCAAGATCTGTGTAGTAATCCAGTGTAAAATGTAAAATGTGAAGAAGCTTCCTATAAAAAGTAATGCTGCCCTCTCTCACTGTGCAGCATGACTGGTTCTAACTCTGGCCCCTCCTGTAGTTTTGAGCAACCAGCGGGGCCTAATGTAAAGCACAGCGATGACACCACTGCTACATTTACAAGGTAAAATCTATTAAGCTAAAGAAAAAAAAAAGAAGAAGGGACAAGTGCCTCTAAGTGTAGTATCTTAAATACATATGATAAAAGCAATACAATTATCCACTCATGATGTGCAATGGTAACAAGCATGTCAGCAAATAGAGGATGTCAGTGAGGGCATACATCCACCCGCAATCTCAGCACCCTGTCCTCAGGAAGGGGAGCTGGTAGATGGGCCGGAGACAGCAGAAGAGCGGCAAGCTGTGGAAGGCCAAACCAACACAGAGTCCAGTGTTGCCAACCGTCTGTATTTTTATGGACCCTTTCGTAAAAACTGGCACTTTTTCCCCCTGTTCGTAAATGTCAGTGGTTGCGGGAATGTGCCAGTAAAAATAGCCGAGATTGGTTTGACTTGGAACTGCACATGGAGATTGGTGGCAGGGGGTGATGGTGGCTGTGGTGGCACCGCAGAGGGAGTTAGGAGGCAGGGAGAGATTGAAGGCACCGCAGAGGGGGAAGGTGGCACCGCAGAGGGTGGGGGATGGAGACAGGGGTTGTTGGTGGCACCGTAGAGGGGAATGGAGACAGGGGATGATGGAGGCAGGGGGTGATTAGAGGCAGGGGGATATTGGAGGCAGGGGGAGATTGTGGCACCTCAGAGGGGGGTTAAGGTAGGGGGTGTTGGTGGCAGAGAGGGATGGAGGCAGAGGGTGATGTGACAAAATAATTTGCCCTTTTTATATTGACAATAACAAAAATATGTTTTTTTTTCCTTAATATCTACCTTAAATCACATTGCTATTTGCCTAGCGTACTTGTTTGTAGCCTAAATACTGAAAAGTGCACCTAAAAATGTAGTAACATTTGTGAAATGCCAGTAAAAACTTGGCTGCGCCAGTAAATTTTGGGTGTCGTGCCAGTAAATTTCAATCTGATAGGTTGGCAACACTGAAACAGTCTTCCACAGCTTCCCGACTCTTCTACAAGCCTGAGGACAGCGTGCTGAGATTGTGGCTGGCATCCAGGTGGATGTATGCCCTCACGGACATCCTTCATTTCCTGACATGCTTGTTACCAATGCACACCATGCAAGTCGATATATTTATTGCTTTTATTGTATGCATTTAAGATACTACACTTAGAGGCACTAGCCACTTCTCATTTTGTTCCCAGTCGTAACAGAGCCGTTCTATACTCTTGGACCAGCAGCCCTTTGTGGACTATCTCCCCTTGTTTTCCCTATACTGAACTTATTTTACGGACTGAGCTTCAGAGATATTTACACTCTTTAGGTGCTTACTATTTTTTGGCGTTTTTATTCTTAATATGCATGAAGATGTCTGATACACCCAAAGTAGATTTATATCCTTTGTGTATTTTAAAGTTGTTCTAAAGTCACAAGTTTTTTTTACCTGCATTAAAGTAAAAATAATTTCACTAGTTGTTTGCTTCCAGCAACCCTCCTCCGGGGTGGAGGGTGGGTTAGGAACGGTGAACTCATTATATTTTAAGCTATTGCAGAGGTTATGGCTTTAAAAAAATAAAATAAACACACATACCTAGTAGTGTTGCTCACGAATATTCGCATTGCGAATATTCGCTACGAATATTGCATATTCGAGTATTCGCGAATAACGCGAATATCGCGGCGAATATTCGCTATTTCGAATATTCGAATGTTTTCAATTTTTTTTTAGAACAGATCACATCCTAGAGATCCCCATCGACGTCTAAAAGCATTGCTGGTATGATTAGAGACCTTGGGCCGAGTAGCTGCAGCGCTCATTTTATATTGCCGAAAAATCGCAATGCGATTATTCGGCAAATAGCGATATCGCGCGATTATTTTATATTGTAATATATCACGAATATTCTGAGCCAATCAGAGTACTCCATTCCGCATTTCTCGAAATTTCGAAATTATTTTGTATTGTAATATATCACGAATATTCTGAGCCAATCAGAGTGCTCCATTCCGCATTTCTCGAATATTCGCAATTATTGTGTATTGTAATATATCACGAATATTCTGAGCCAATCAGAGTGCTCCTTCTGCATTTGCCGAATATTCGCAATTATTGTGTATTGTAATATATCACGAATATTCTGAGCCAATCAGAGTGCTCCTTCTGCATTTGCCGAATATTCGCAATTATTGTGTATTGTAATATATCACGAATATTCTGAGCCAATCAGAGTGCTCCTTCTGCATTTGCCGAATATTCGCAATTATTGTGTATTGTAATATATCATGAATATTCTGAGCCAATCAGAGTGCTCCTTCTGCATTTGCCGAATATTCGCAATTATTGTGTATTGTAATATATCACGAATATTCTGAGCCAATCAGAGTGCTCCTTCTGCATTTGCCGAATATTCGCAATTATTGTGTATTGTAATATATCACGAATATTCTGAGCCAATCAGAGTGCTCCTTCCGCATTTCTCGAATATTCGCAATTATTGTGTATTGTAATATATCACGAATATTCTGTGCCAATCAGAGTGCTCCATTCCGCATTTCTCGAATATTCGCATTCGCAATTCGCAATTCGCATTCGCATTCGCGATAGCGAAAATTCGCAATCATTTCATTTCCAAAAAATATCACGAATATTCGTATTTAGCGAATATATGTCGAATATTCGACTATATATTCGAGATATATCGCGAATTCGAATATGGCATATTCTGCTCAACACTAATACCTAGATGGCTTCACCCCTGATCCCAGCTGCAGATGTCCCCCGCTGCCACTTAAGGCCCATACACATGGTCACACTTTTTGCCAACCAACTTCAAAATCTGCTAGTTTTCAAATTTGTCTGACTGTGTGTACACTCCCTTGGACCAACTTTTTCGGGTTTCATCCGACAAAAAGTTGGGTCTGCGAACGGACCAACTTTTCGGGAACAAAAGTCTGATGGTGCCTTGTGTGACCGTGTGTACAGCAAGCCAACCAACTTTTGTACAAAGTGCAAATATGCATGCTCAGAACCAATGTTAAAATCAACCAACAATAGCAGAATTTAACCAAAGGGTGGCGGTAAAGAGCAGAAAAGAGCAGAAAAACCATGTGATGATGGAAAAGTTTTAGAAAAGTTTGCAGAAAAGTCCGAGCGTGTGTATGCTATGGGTGTGATCGGACAAATCAATTAGGACAAAAATCCAAGGGAAATTTTGTTGGATGTCCGACCGTGTGTACGGGGCTTAAGACTGAGAACTGCTCTTGAAAAAGCCTTTTTTTCCTTTACTTAAACAACCCCAATGTTTGAGATTTCAATGCATTTCATTTGCAGAGGAGGTTAGATTGAATTTTTGTCAGAATCAACAGGTGTGTTTCTGTATTTGCTGTTAACGTAATGAGGTAATAAAAAAATAAAAAAACTGATGCAGCGACTATATCTAAGGACAATAAGTGCCGGTTCACACTACAGAGACTTGGGATCTGACTTGTGTCACCCCAAGTTGCTGGACATGAGAAATTCTATTGAAGTGAAAGAGAACCGTCACAATGTACACTACTGAAGTCGCTCCGACTTCAGAAAAGTTTCCTTTACTACTTCAAGGCGACTTGTAGGCAACTTGTACCCATGGATTTCAATGGAAGTCGCCTCCAAAGTCGAATCACTTTCTTAATTGAAGCAACTTTACAGGAAGAGAAAATAGTTTAATGAGGCAGACCCCTCCCTCCCACAGAGCTGATTATTCTGTGATTGGCCAAGGCCAAAGTCTCCTGTCCTGGAGGCAACTTTAAGTTGCGTTGTAAGTTGCTCAAAGTCGCGCTGACGTCGCCTTGCAAAGTCGCGCTGTAAGTCGGGTTGCCCCTGTGTGAACCGGCACTTAGGTAGCAATGTATGTTTGTTCTTGAGTTTAGATACATGTTAAAGTCAACAAAGTAGCTGCTGCACTTGAAATCTCATGTAACAAAATTTAGAATCTTGAAGCTGGTCTTTCCTAACACAAATCCTTGTTGAATTCTTGACATCTGGCATGGTTTTAGGAGGGTACACTGATCTTTATACAAAGAGGAGGCTGCCTTGGCATGTGTGAATGACTCCCACTATACAGATGACCCTCCTTTTGACTAGTTTGTGTAACAGTTGTATACTTTCTGCGCAACATGCTATTAAATCATAATGCCCACATAATGCACTGGAAGCAAACAGAAATGCATAATTGTCCTAATAATTATGACAATTACTATTATGTATTCTCCAATGTTTGCATATGAAAGTCTTAGCACATTTAAAGTATAGAAGAAAACATACAGAACAGCACCCTCTGCTGGCTAACAATAGAAGATGAAGCTTACCCGAAATTTGTATTGTGTGCTTCTTTGGAGATTATTCACAGTACATGTTAATTCTTCTCCAGTGTATGCAGGTTGAAATACACTGTCCTAAAAGCATAACATAACAAAGGATGTAAAATGTCATATTAGGAAATTTTCTTATGACTGTATAAGATTGCTTTCTAACAGCATCTATTGAGTCTCACCAAATCTGCAGAAAGCGGCAAACAGTAAAACATGTGAACGGAGAGCACAAAAAACAGGCAATGGATGGTAAGACAGAAGACACTAGAGGACAGACAGAAGATAGCAAGGGCAGGAAAGGACAAACAGGGGTAGGAAATAGCAGGCTCGAAGAAGGCTGGCAAACAGCAGGACAGGTTTGTTAAAGGGCCTAATTTAGCACTTATTCAACACAATGGAAAACAGTGTACACATGCCAACACATGCCAAGCTTATGTTTCCAGGGTCGATTAACCTAAACACATTATATAACCCTAGATGCCAATGAGCCCTTGGATATTAGAAGTGATGCAAAGGCAGATGCTGCTGTACAGTCAATATAAGGTGCCTACACATAGCTTTCCTTGCACCCCCTCACTCCATTGCCAGAGCCACAAACCCCTAACCAGTCCTTTGAAATATAGGGCACCCCTGAATTTCCACCCTGCCACCCCACGATTAAGTGTTCAGTATGTGAGTGGCCAATTGCCAGGTCTTAGTGTGGGCACACAGCAGTGGGCTAAAGCATGCCCTGTGTGGGTTTTGACACAGAAATGTATAACTTTCAAATGATCTTTGGTAGGCTCTGGTAGCAGTATGTGCACAGAAGACATTTGCAGACATCTAAGACCACTTTCACACTGGGACCGCAGACGCGTTCACGGTAAAGTGTTGCTGATTTCTCGGCTGCTAGCGAGGTGCTTTTAACCACAAAGAAGGGGTCAAGAAACTCCCGTGTTGCGGCGCTTTGGAAGTGCTTTTTAGGCAAATAGGCAGTGCAAGATGCTGCTTGCAGGACTTTTCGGAATGTCCCACAAACGCAGGGACCAAGTGTGGAAAGTCACACTGGAATGAATGATAGGCGGTTTTTAGGCACTTAGCAGAGGCTATTTCCAGCGATAAAGCGCCTGAAAACCGCTCCAGTGTGAAAGGGGTCTTATGTACATACTCAGGCTCTACCTTAGACCCGTTTCCTACTGGGGCGGTTTTCAGACACTTTAGCGCTGGAAATAGCCTCTGCTAAGCGCCTGAAAACCACCTCCCATTCATTCAAGTGTGACATTTCACTTGCGCTTGCGGGACGTCCTGAAAAGCTCTGCAAGCAGCATCTTTGGGGCAGGTTGGGAGCGCTGTATTTAGCGCTCCAAAAATGCCCTGCCCATGGAATGGGAGTTTTTAACCCCTTCTTTGGGATTAAACACACCGCTAGCGTCTGAAAAGCACTGCTTAAACAGCAGAGCTTTACCGCGACCCCAGTGTGAAAGGGGCATTAGATTCTTTCACACCTAGTACAGAATAAATTTAAAACTAGTCTATAGTAGACCATCAATGTGCAAAATTGTATTAACTGTGACTTTTATTTTTATTTTATATGCCCTATCAAACACCATACATACACAATAAAGGCTTGTGGTAAACAAAAACAATATCTTATGGTATGTCCTGCACCATATTATGAAATATTATTATGGCACTGGTAGCTTTACTCACAGGCACTAGTTGATATTAGATTTGTCACGTGTTAATTGTAAGGGAAAGGAGTTTATTTTTTCTTCATGAGCCAGACAGATGAATACTTAATGAATACGAGCACATTTGCCCATGCAGCGTGAGGACGCAGCATATTTCTGGTGCTTGGGATGTCCTGGGGCTGCGCACGGCAACCCAGAGACAGGAATGGGTAAGAGGGCTGCATGCAATCCTTTTTTACCTTAAAGTAGCATGTGTGCACAGATGTCATGTCCTGAGTCCCTGTTTCTCTGTTTGGAGCATGACATCTGTGCACATGCGTTACTGTGCACAAACAGCGCTGCATAGATGCATACAGCCACCCTAACCCATTCATGTCTATGAGGTGCAAATATGCAACTCTAGGAGACCAGAAATATGCAGCGTCTTTACGCTGCATGGCCAAATTAATTCGAAAACTGCATTTATTAAGGTAAGAATTTGAAAAATTCCTCACTTCTCTAGTGTAAATAGCACAAAAAACATTAAAACAGGGAACATACGGTATCCTCCTGAATCTCCAACGTGTATGAAATGACTTCTTCTGGGAAACATCCCTCTGGCCTCATCCAATGCAGTGTTATCCAGGTAATTCCAGCTCTGATAAATTTAGGTGTGGAGGGTGTCTGAGGGATATTGCCTGATGTGTAGTACACAATCTCTTGGCTGTACTCGCTGTGAATAGACACACGTCAATGAGCAAGATGTTTACTACTATGTAGCAGTGTTCCATACTGTGTAAACAATTTATTTAATTATGTTGGTTACCACAGATTTAAGCTTAGGGTGTATAAATGAACATTTGAAGAAGGAAATTCACCTTTCCACAAAAAAAAACACTCAAAGGAGCACACACGTTCTTGACTGGCATGTCAATATTTACTTACATATAAAAATAAACTTCTACTAGATGAATAATTTCTTCTTTTTCTGCATTTGTTACGTAGAATTCATATATGGAAAAATATTCTTGCTTACAGAGTAAATTTAGCATACTGGAATGTTTACTTAAAGTGCATGTAAACCCTACCTGAGTGACATTTAGTTTGGGAAAGCACTGTGTATCATAATTACATTAGGAGGAAACACATACACAACATTGGTATGTTTAGCGCTAAACCATCTTATGAAAAAGTTTAAAGTTTAAAATTTTAATGAAAAGGCATGAATCTGCATGCTGATACATGAAGGTGCAACCATGTGAATGGTGAGCGAATTGAAAGTTCTGGGGGATGAACCCCTAAGAATTAGTCTCTAAAAAAGTCTCTAAATAAAGGCTGTAAAGGGAGCGAGGCTGCTTCAGGTGCAGGCTTGGGAACCCGATCACTGTGAACAAAAGGAAAGCAAACGCTGATGAAGAAGGCGAGGACGTGCCAATGAAAATGCATTCTGATTGGCCAGACAGCGTGTGGGCGGCTCCCCAGTTTGCAGCACTGGACCACTCCCACCCAGAGACACAGACAGCTCCATGAGGCTTATTGAGGCTCCATCTGCGGCTAACACACGGTGCTCGTGGATCCCTCAATACTGTGCCTCTGCCCAGGACATGTCTGCTCACTACAACTTGCCAAGGCTTTTTTTTTAGCAATAAGATATGGGGAAAGTTTAATGATCACCACACACAATCTCATTGTAGTATCTGTTTTAACCCCAAAGTATTTATTATATTGCATCTATTCTTAGATGTGATGATTATATTAGCTCTAATTTTTAGGATTTCTTTCTTTTCACCTTTCGGGTTGGGGGACTTTCAGTTCTTTTTGGCGGGGGGGGGGGGCGGCATTGAAGGACCTGGCCCTTGGGGTGCAAAGGTAGTAAAACTGGGCCTGTCCAGCGGCCCTCCTGTGCTCCTGTGACACTGCATGTCTAAGTTCCCACCAGCTCTAGCACTCTGAAAGTGCTTTAACATTTTTCAAGCAAGTTTTTAATGTTTTATACTTATATACTAAATAAATTCGAGCTGACCACCAAAATGGACACCTGCTGTTGAAGACTCTGCAAAGAAAGTTGCTAAATGTTTTTAAAAGGTGTTATTTGCAAGATATAAAGCACCAAGTTCAGGTCCCAGTGCAACACTGGTGTGGGGGGGGTGGTCTGACCAGAGGAGACACAAGCATAACACAGTTGCAAAACCAGAGAATGAAAGGCCAGCGGAAAGAGCAGGGGCGTCGTTAGGGGTGGGCTGAGGAGGCTGGAGCCCCAAATGGGTGGCTGAAAAGCCCCGAGTCTCAGTCATGACAACGTTTATTAGTAGCCCCGAGCGCCGCTGAGTGCCACCGAGCAGGGACTATTATTTTTCCGAGTGTGACCGATGACACAGCAGGTCCCGCCTCCTGGAACCTGCAGCACCTATGATGGATGTCCCACTGCTCCAAACCGGGCCTGCGGGACGTGTGACGTCCATCATAGGTGCCGCAAGCTCAGAAGGCGGAAATTGCAATGTCGCCCGGCGTGCTGTGATATCTTCGGCGGCTCTCTACGGCATGGCTCCTGAGTCTCCTCCTCTGGCTGCAGTGGCTAAATATGTGTGACGGGCACACCACGTCACATCCCTGCTCAGCGGCTCTCCTCTCCTGAGTCTCTCTCCTCCTTGGCTCCTAAGCCTCCCTGGCTGCATTGCTATGATGGGCAACCTGAGATTTAAAGTTTCCCATCAAAGAGAAGCTCTGTCAATCAGCCATCATTATATATTTGTTTCCTTGCTAGCAACATGGTCCGAATAAAGCAGAGGGAGAGGGGCAAGCTGTCCGACCATGCTGATCAGCAACTACAGCATATATTAGAATGGGGCCAAATGCTACATGCACGTTGTCCCTTGTGTGATTTAACTATGTTGTGATACTTCTTTTTTGAAACATCAAAGGAACCACTGAGTCCAGAGCTCCTCCTGTCTCTCAGTACCTGACTTTCAATAGCCAGGTTGTTAAAGCCAGTTACTGTGAGTCAAGATGGTATATTAGACCTTGAAACAACAGATCTGGCACTTTTAGGTTGAGAAAGGTGCCAGGAAATCCATGTTTAGAAAACCCTGTCTTCGACAAATCTGAAGAAATATTTTCAGATCCTGAGACCACTCTCCTAGTTCTAGACTTAGCTGACTTAGGTGATCTGCTTGGTAGTTTCCAACTCCCAGAATGAAAACCGTAGACAGAACTGAAGCATTGTGTTCAACCCAACATAATATTTGGTTAATCCCTGGTACCGCTGACAGGGTCTTTATTCTTCTCTCATAATCGATATAGGGCACAGCCATTACATAGTTATTCTGGTTGAAAAATCCATCCAGTTCAACCAACAAAAGCAATAAAAACACACACACACACACACAAATTGAAAATCTCCATGTACACTATCCTATACCCACAGTTGATCCAGAGAAGTGCCCGCGTTAGGGAATTTCCTCTCTAATCTTACTGGTCATCAATATTATGGGAATGAATTAAAGTAAGTTAAAAAAAAAAAAAAACGACGGACCGTTTTCATCGGACCAGGCTGAAGTGGTCTGATGGTCTGATGTGCGTACACACCATCGGGCCAAAAATCTGATCAGGCCAGAACGCGGTGACGTAGAACGCAACGACGTGCTGAAAAAACAAAGTTTAATGCTTCCAAGCATGCGTCGACTTGATTCTGAGCATGCGTGGGTTTTTGGTCCGATGCTTTTGTGTACTAACCATCCTTTTGGTCCGACAGACAGGTGTCCGTCGGACAGATTTTAAAGCAAGTTTTAAAACTTTGGTCCGACGGACAACGGTCCGATGGGCCGTACACACCATCGAATTGGTCCGATGAAACTGGTCTTAAGACCAGTTTCATCGGACCGGTTTGATCGTGTGTACGCGGCCTCACATTGCAAAGATATCCTCTTCAATTACTTTTGAGTCTACCAGGCAGGAAGAAAACATAAAATCACCCTACAGAGACATAGAAGGCAAAAAACTGTGGGTTTAAACCCCATACTCAAGTGTGATTTCAGATAAACTTTACCAAATCTACACCATTCTATGGCAATCATTTCAAATGCATACAATGCAATAATGTTTTTGAAAAAATAAAATAAAAAAATCAACACTGTCAGTATTCAGAGGGGAAAAAGTCAAACAGAATTCTGCAGCATGCTTCATTGACAATTGTCCCAGCAATCCTGTTAGGTGGTAAACAAAGGTAAAGGTGTTGGCGCGACAAGACAACACATAGAAGTCGGTTCACACTGGGGCGACTTGGGATCCGACTTGAGGACGCCTCAAGTCGTCCCAAGTCGCGCTGTAGAGAAAAACAATGTTAGTGAATGGGAGCGAATGGGAGCGCTCCGACTTCAGAAAAGGTTCCTGTACTACTTCAATCCGACTTGTCGCCTCAGAAGTCTGATCACTAGCTACTTTCCAGATAAGATAACATACATTTCTTAGGCAAACCTCTCCCTCCCCTCTCTCTCCCAGAGCTGATTGTTGTTTTATTGGCCACTGGAATGTCTCCTGTCTTGTAGATGACTTCAAGTCGTGTTGTAAATCTCCCCAGATCGCCCTGTGGTTCATGCTCAAGTCGTGTCTGAGTCGCCTCTGAAAGTTGTGCTGGAAGTCGTGTCGCCCCAGTGTGAACCGACTCTTAAAAATCATTCATATAATCTCTGTGCGGCAAATGTTTATAATTAAAGTAAATATTTAAGATTTTTAATAAGGCTGTGCAAAGTACAATAACGCATAACAACCAATCTGCTTTATTTAAATAGCAGAACTTACCTTTTCCCAATATCATTGCGTGCTGCCACTCTAAATGTGTACCCCATGGCGGGGCACAGTTTTGTGAGCTTACAGTGCCTTTGGATTCCTGTATAACATTCTCTGAACACACTGTTTCTTTTACCCTAACAAGAAAAAAAAAAGTATTAATATATCTATCCCATGCAGATTCTTTTCTGTACCTAGACTGAGTAAGTTACCTTATCATGGTTACAGCTAGACATAAGCTGAAAAAAGCAGCATAGCTGAAGTTTTAATGACCAGTCAACTATTCTGCCTGATATTTACAGTAAATACCCAGATCAGGCTAATTAACAAAAACTGGAGAAATAATGGGGTTTAATGTGTCACATTGCATCCTGTTTTCATGCTAAATCTTTTTTTAGGTTTTATTGAAATGGAAACGTATTATGTTAAAGGTATAAACTATTGCAAAGCAGACTAAGTGGCAAAAAAGGTCATAATGACAAAACAAAATATGCCACCTTTCAAAACGGTTCTTCTCATTAATTCCATGAAAATAACAATATGGTGATACAAATTAGCAGTGACATTTTTTAAAAGGTAGAAATTAATTATGCATTAACAAAAATATAAATTTGATAAAAAATAACTCATAGTTCAAAAAAGAAGTAGAAAAACTGCCCAAAACAGCTTAAAGTTAGGTGAAACGGCCAGCAATATTTATTGTGAGACACTAGCAAAAGTAATATTTTTTCATGGTAGCAATTTATGGATTAATGCAGTGTTTTATAATAGGCACTAAAGACTGCTCTGTATTTTTATGGCTTGTGAAAACATGTTGCAGAACATTAAATATTTTAAGGACACAGTATAAACTGTGGTACTACTTATAGACGCTTCGGGCTTCTTAAACATGTGTGTCTAGTTCTTTCTTATTGTGGTATATGACCAAAGAAATACCAGCCCATTATGAAGACTGATACATTATGAAATCAGTTCTAATCCTTCCATGAACAGTCATTTTCACAAAGTGATACTAAACACACACTGTTTAATTTACATTGTCCCTTCTATTTCTGTATGTGGATGATGGCATTGTCATTTTTTTAATTAAAAAACAAACATCTAAGCACCCTTTTCCTAATAGATATACAGCTGCCACATGACCCAGCTCTCTCCCAGCCTCTCTGCAGGGAAACATAAGCAGTAGGAGCTTCTAGTCCTCTGATGCTGATCATATGTTCAAAATGAAAAACAAACAAAACAAAACCCCCTATGAGATATAGATTAAAAATTAAATAAACAAAATGAAATAACTGTTTTAAATTGATGTACAAATATGTATTTGAAATCAAATATTTATTATTTTGTGAAAATAACATGTGTGGGGGGATTTCTGCCAGTCACAAGCCCTCCATCCTGTTTTGGAATAAAGGGGAGGTGAAGCCTCCATGAATATAGATGTAATATCCTGCACCCATTGTGTTCAACTGGTTAGTGGGTATGGAGGAGGAGGGAGAGAGGGTGTGGACTGTCATTTACCACTGTGTATACGCCTACATGTGTGACTCTACAGGGGCTGTGATAGGGAGGAAATACTTAGCATAGAAGCTCACTGAAAACTGAGCATGTACAGAGTTGCCACCCTAGCTGCAAAATCCCTAGATGAATTGGGGACATGAACAGAAGGTGGAGATACAGAGCAGCAGATCAACCAAGTTTTTTGCAGAATACATCAAATAAATCCCATAGCGACTGAGTGACTTACGAACAGCATGTAATACAGTATGACTGATCATTTTTTATGATGTGGGTTTAGTGACACTTTAAGATCTTAAGAGTGGCAAGGCTCATGGCCCGCAGTTCCTTACATTTACATGGTTAACCGGTTCACACAGATATACTGCGGCTGAATGGCTCCCCTGGGCGAAATCCCGTACAGGTACATCCTTCCTTTTTGTAGCCACCAGGGGGCATGCGTGCTCGATGCATGGCGGGGGACCCCGATGCACATGGCCAGCAGACACGATTGCCTCCGGCAACGTACAATCGCGTGCACGAGCGCCAGCACAGGGATTCGTGTGTAAAAAAACACACACATTTCTGTGCTGTCAGGGAAGAGGAAACACTGTTTGTTCCTACTAAGTAGGAAAAACTATATATCTACTATCTTAGTCACTCCCATCCCCACACAGTTAGAACACACTGAGGGAACACACAGTTAACCCCTTGATCGCCCCCTAGAGTTAACCCCCTCCCTGCCAGTGACATTTACACAGTAATCAGTGCATTTTCATAGCACTGATCGCTGTATAATTTTCAATGGTCCCAACATTTTTTTTAAAGTGTCCGATCTGTCCATCACAATGTTGCAGTACTGCTAAATATCACAGCTCACCACCATTGCTAGTAAAAACAAAATGCCATAAATCTTTCCCATAGTTTGTAGATATATAACTTTTGCATATCAATATACGCTTGATTGTAATTTTTTTACTAAAAATATGTAGAAGAATATATATTGGCCTAAACTGATGAAGAAATTTGGGATATGTATTATTATAGCAAAAAGTAAAAAATATATTTTTTTTCTCAAAATTGTCACTCTTCTTTTGTTAATAGCGCAAGAAATATAAAAAGCAGAGGTGATCAAATACCACCAAAAGAAAGCTCTATTTGTGGGGAAAAAAGGACACAAATTTAGTTTGGGTACAGCATTGCATGTCAATTAAAGTGCCAAATTGTAAAAAGTGCTCTGGTCAGGAAGGGGGTGATATCTCCCAGGGCTGAAGTGGTTAAAAAAATCTGTTTATTTGGACATAATCACACAAGGTTTTTATGCTTTTGGTTTCACAGGAGGTGATATTTATTGTGATGACCCCTTTAAGCATTTTTAAACTACACTCTGCTTATTTTGGGCCCCGGTGCCAACTATAATGCAAACTACTCTATCATTAACCATACAGCTTCATGCACTTCCAATTTGACATTTATGTACATTCTATACACCTAAAAAAAAAAAAAAGTAGCTGCTGTTAGCAAGCAATTATTTGTGTAAGGCACATCAACAGCTTATGGAGTCGTTGATAAATATTTAAATATATTGAACACATTAGAATTATCTGTTTTTCTATGACACACCACAGTATGCCTTTCCTATTGACATGATCTGTTCCATGAACATAGATGTTAGAAACACAACCGGAGGGAGAATAATAAAGACCACTGCAATCCTGCAAAGAGTTCGATTTATCTGTATTTTGTTTTTTTAGGAGACAATTTTCTTCCTGCCATGTTTTTGTAAAGAACTAGTTACCTATTGATTTGAATAGATTTCGGATTTAATAAATAGAAGTTGAAAAAGTCAAAGGAAAATGAGTGTGGCATGTGTGACTGACATGTATTCCCTAAGTGGTGAGCCTATAAGTCCTCGGTGAAGCAGTATTTCCTGAGTAAAAATAAGGCCCACCATGCAAAGCAAAGAAAACAGAAAGAGCAGTCTTATTGATTGCTCTCCTCTGACCCAGCCTTACGTTCATGGTTGCTTGATTCACTGGTTGGCCGTGCAGTCTCTGTGTTTACATCCTGTTTCCCTCTAATGAGCTCAGCAGATGAGAGACTTAGGGGCCAATTCTTGATCTTTTTCACAGCATAGAAATCTTTTTTACTTTCATTCATTTAAGACTGAGAAGATGAGTTTGATGAGATAAAAGCAAACATACACCACGTAACAAGCAATCATTTTAGTATATGAATAACCAAAAGCTGAAATAATATCTTAATATACGAATACAACATAACAAGGCTTAGAATACATCAGGGTTGATTTACGAAAACTAGAGTTTGCAAAATCTGGTGTCGCTGTCCATTGTAGCCAATCAGCTTCTAACTTCAGCATGTTCAATTAAAGTGCTTGTAAACAACAGTCATGGAATCTGAACAAAGCACATATATCTGTAGTGTTTACTTGTCTCTCTCCAAAGCTCTAATTGTTACTTCTCTCTGGTGCTTTGTTCCTCATTTATGTCACTTCTGACACATTTTCCCAACACATGAGATACAATTTGTGTCGGGGGGAGAGCTCAGCACATAGCTTGTCCATTCACAACACAGCTCCTATGCCGTGTTGTGAATGGATGTTTAGATTCCTTTTGACAGCAATAAAAGTGATTTAACCACTTGCTTACTGGGCACATATACCCCCCCCCCCTTCTGGCCAGGTGAAATTTCAGCTTCCGACACTGCATCATTTTAACTAACAATTGCGCAGTCGTGCGATGTGGCTCCCAAACAAAATTGGCGGCCTTTTTTCCCCACACGTAGAGCTTTCTTTTGGTGGTATTTGATCACCTCTGCGGTTTTTATTTTTTGCGCTATAAACAAAAAAGTGCGACAATTTTGAAAAATAATTCAATATTTTTTACTTGTTGCTATAATAAATAGCCCAATTTTTTTTTAAAAAAGCATTTTTTTTCTCAGTCTAGACCGATACGTATTCTTCTACATACTTTTGGTAAAAAAAATCGCAATAAGCGACTGGTTTGCGCAAAAGTTATAGCGCCTACAAAATAGGGGACAGAATTATTATTTTTTATTATTTTTTTTTTACTAGTAATGGAGGCGATCTGCGATTTTTTTTGGGACTGCGACATTATGGCGGACACATCGGACACTTTTGAAACATTTTTGGCACCATTCACATTTATACTGTGATCAGTGCTATAAATTTGCACTAATTACTGTATAAATGTGACTGGCATTGAAGGGGTTAACACTAGGGGGTGAGGAAGGGGTTAAATGTGTACCCTGCATTGGTCTTCTAACTGTGGGGGAGGGGGACTGACTGGGGGAGCCGACCGATCTGTGTCCCTATGTACAAGGGACACAGATTGGTCTCCTCTCTCCCTGACAGGACATGGATCTGTGTGTTTACACACACAGATCCACGTCCTTGTCTCTGTAACCGCCGATTGCGGGTGCCAGGCATGCGCATCGGCAACTCAGTGATGCGGCGCTCGCGCGCCCCCCAGTGGCTGGAGGCTGGAAGCCCTATATAGACGGCCTCCCAGAGAGTTAGATCCACACTGTGGCCGTACAAAGTCGTACGGCCATCAGGAAGTGGTTAAAAAAAATTAAAGGGCCGTGTAACTTTAAATCTACAGAATATCGGCACCTGATATCGGCTATCGGTCTTAAAGGCAGCTGAAAAATCGGTATCAGCCTTAAAAAAATTATATTATTATTATACAGGATTTATATAGCGCCAACAGTTTGAGCAGCGCTTTACAACTTTAGAAAAGACAGTACAATTATAATACAATACAGGAGGAATCAGAGGACCCTGCTCCTTAGAGCTTACAATCTATAGGTGCGCCCCCTAGATTTAACCTAAAATCAGCCCTTTTGAAGGGATGTGCAAAAAAGAAGGCTACATATAAACGTATGTAGGAGGATTTGTTTCATCTCTGTCTATCACCTGAGGCTATTCACTTCACTGGGTATATGAGAGGGTTTACAACCACTTTAATCTTTACCACAAAAAAAACCTGGAAGCTAAATATTATGCAGAGCTGCACCAAATTTTGCACGTTCCAGTTTTAGTAAATCAACTCCACTGTGATATAAATATAGGCATGGACTCTACAATTAAAAATGTCATTAAAGGGAAACTACATAAAACCTCTGCAAATGGGGATTAGTGGTACAGAGTATACGAATGTTGTGTACAAACTTTACACTGGAAAAATACTCCATTGAATGTCAGGACCCAAGTCCCCTCCAGGACCCCCCACCTTGCATATGTGTGAGGAATCAACCTACATTTTTATGATGTTAAAGAGCATCTATGATCAGATTATACATATTAAAGTTTATAAATACAGTATTCCTAACAAGCAGAGTATGTGCTTAAATACAAGCCCTCCCTGACCACTGTAGATGCGAGCACTGTGGAGTAATTCATCCTCAAAAATCACAACAGAGACTCTAAAGTCTGATTTCAGTCTTTGTGACAGCTTAGTATCTGGTGTTTGTTTACATTGGAAGGAAAATAAAGGAAGAGCAGTTGATTTGTCAGTGACTCTTTTGTGAATTTTGAAGCTGAGCTTCACTATGGTGCATGCAGATACAGAAGTTAGTGAGGGCGTTTTTACTTATTTACTGCTTAATTATATGTAAATACTTTAATGTCCATATTCTGAGCACGGGTGCACGATAAGGTCTTGTAAAACTAGCTGACAAGTTTTCTGTCACTTGAATGGCGCTCCAATGCACTAAACCAACACACCTTTAACTCAGCTGCATTGCAGTGCACAGCGATGTAAGGTAATGCACTACCATGCATCAGCGTACACTGCCTTGAAAAAAATTGTAGGGATCTGATTTTACATGCATTAATACAACCTATGTTTATGCGCATATGTTAATGTATCGGACTGCACAGGTGTAAAGGAGCCATGAATGTAAAATCATTTTACTACTAGGAAGTTCTTCTCTTGTTACAGCAAATTTACATCACAATTTAAAGTCCACTGAAAGCTAACACTACAAGCTAACATCAGAAACTTCAGCACTGACAGCTTTGTGAAGAGTGTTCTCTCTACATCGTTGAATATAAATTCCAAATCAAACATGGAACAAAACACATAAACCCTCAGGGCCAGATTCTCATATACGCTGGCGTAGCGTAAGCCATTTACACTACGCCGCCGCAATGTAACAGAGCAAGTGCCATATTCTCCATGCACTTGCTCCGTAGTTTGTGGATCGTAGAGTAAATGGCCCAGCGTAAGGCCACGTAATTCAAAGGGGACGGCTTGTATTTAAATTAAGCGCGCCCCCTCGTCGATCGAACTGCGCATGCGCCAGCCGGGGAAAAAGCCCAGTGCGCATGCTTCAGCTCAAGTCAGACAGCGTTGTTGAAACCGTCGTCAAAACGACGTGATCGTCACTACGCAATGCCCTATTCGCGAACGACTTAGTAAAACGACGTAAGCGACTGAAAAAGCCGACGCTGACCCGACGCCATACTTAACATGGCATCCGACGGCACCTGACGGTACTGCGTAAGGTTACCCCTCATATTAGCAGGGGTAACCTTACGCGGACGAAAACGACGTACGCGACGACGGGGCGGCGCAAAAGCGTTCAGGAAATCTGCGTAGTAGCCTCATTTGCATAGGCAAATGAGAAAACAACGTAAAGGCCACCTAGTGGCCGGAGTTGTCATTACAACTACGATCCGCAAGTGTAATGGTATTACACTTGTCGGATGTTCAGGCGTATCTATGCCAAAGTGATTCAAGGAATCACTCGCATAGATATACCCTGCAAAAAAAACGGCGATACGACGGGGTATCTGAGATACTCCGTCGTAGCGCCTCTGAGAATCTGGCCCTTAGTGTTTTGTCCGCTGTGTCATGCTACCGATACAACCTCCCTGCCCCCACATGGATCCTAATTGGGCTAATCCTCACAAAACCAGACAAATTTCAATCCATGTATGGCAGCATAAAATAAAGTAAAAGATAAAATACAAACCTCATCCCACTGTAAGAGGTAACTGGTGATTTTTGAGCCATTATCAATTGGTGCCTACAGAAACAAGAGAAAACAATATATTAAAATGCATGTATGGCAAAAATAAAAATATTGAACGTTAAAGTGGTATTAAATCCAAAACTAAAAATGTTATATATTGCAGCTTACCCATTCTTTAAATGTGGTGGTTGCATTCGTTTTCTTTTTTTTTAAATCAATTTTCCCTCTGTTTTTACCTAGTGTTCTGACCACTTACTGTATTAAAGTGCCCCAACTCAGCATGAAGAAGCACAGGGGCACCTTTGGGAAGCAACATTGTCAGTCTGGGGGGAGTTTTAGATGTACTAGCAGATTTAGACACACTAACATGTTGAAGTCCAACTCCAGCTCACACTGCATGTAACAGCAAAAAATACAAGCTGATTATTATTAGCACCCCTGCCAGTGGTCAATGGTTTGTCTTAACACTCTAATGCCTTGTACACACGATCTGGCTTTTGCCCGGCCAAAAGCATATCGGACAGAATTCCATCAGAGTAAAATAGACCAAAATAGAACATGTTCTTTATTTAAAGATTTGTCTTTTATTTTCTAAATAGGTTCCTTTAAACTAGTGCATTGTTGGCTCACTTACCTTTTCCTTTGATCTCCCTTCTGAGGCCGCGTACACACCTTCGGTCCAAACCGATGAAAATGGACTTAAGGCCAGTTTCATCGGTCCAAACCGACCATGTGTACGGCCCATCGGTCCGTCGTCCGTCGGACCAAAGTTTTAAAACTTGCTTTAAAATCGGACCGACGGACGCCTACCGATCGGTCCAAACCGATGGTTAGTACGCAAAAGCATCGGTCCAAAAAGTTGTGCATGCTCAGAATCAAGTCGACGCATGCTTGGAAGCATTGAACTTCATTTTTTTCAGCACGTCGTTGTGTTTTACGTCACCGCGTACTGACAGGATCGGTTTTTGAACTGATGGTGTGTACGCACCATCAGACCATCAGTCTGTGAACCGATGAAAACGGTCTGTCGGACCATTCTCATCAGGTTGGACCGATCGTGTGTACGCGGCCTAAATGTTTTTTTTTCTTTGTTTGAATTTCTTACCTCCTGTTTCTCCTCAGCAAGCTTTCCACCATCATCCGAGCGGTGGAAAGTCATTTAGAACAGCTGTCTGAACAGCTTACTGAGGAGGAACAGGAAGTGAGAAATTCAGACAAAGAAAACAAAGAAAGAAAACATTTAGAAGGGAAATGGAAGGAAATGGTAAGTGAACCAACAATGCACAAGCTTAAAGTAACCTATTTAGAAAATAAAAAACAAACCTTTACAAACCCTTTAAATTCCGATGGAATTCATCGAAATTTCAGATGGAATTTCTCTTATAGTGCATACACACGTGTGTACGGGGCTTTACTGATACAGCACATCTGCAGGATAGCGTGTTTGTTAAAAAAAAAAAACAGACTTACTGGCCAGATTACCAATGCGAAAAAAGGGAAAGAAAGCCTAAAAATCAAAACTAATGTAGCCATCGGATCTATGAATTGGTAAGCTGCAGCATAATAAATGTTTCCTTTTGGGTTTAATACTGCTTTAACTAAATAAGCTATACAGTTTTACAACACACAAAAAAGTACCAAATTCTAACTTTTTATTGGGTAAGAACAAAGCAGAAAGTAGAGATGAATTGCAACAACATCTTATCATTCAACTGCTTTAAACCCACCAAAGGTAAAATCTCATTATCTGCTATCAACAGCTCCACTTTCACACTTTTAAAATAAACAATGTCCTTTATTAAATACTCAATCATTTTATATCTATGTCTACAGTGTGTATATTATATATATATATATATATATATATATATATATATACACACACACACACATTGCAAGTACTCAGAATGTATTACAAGGAGGTTAAGCATCTGGCATCTTCTCCAGACTTGCAAGTGGCTTGCTGGGAGAAAGATAAATATTACAGTACAGAGTGTGGTCAAATAGATTCCATAGATGACAGAGCTGCAGGTGAATTGACCTTACCTTCCACTGTAGTGTGAGGGAGCTTTTGGTTCTGTGAGACAGCTTAGGTGGGAAAGGACATTCTGGTGCACAGCTGTGAGTGGTAAAAGTGATGGGTTCTGAGCAGGATCCCTTTAATGATTTGTTTGTTGTATATACCCTAAGAAAACACACATTACACACAGTATGAGATATAAACTTACCAAATATTAACATTTCATAGGAAAGAATTAAAAGTAAACCTTTAAACACCAAAAATGCAAGATGTCACGTATTGAAAAAACATCAAGCATATGATCCTAGTACTAGTAACTGCAACAACCGCAGCAGCAGTTAGCAAAATGTCTAGTTAACGTAAACCAGTAGACATGTGCATTAGTTTACGTTAGAATGCATTTTCGTCCGAAAATCATTTTTTTTCATTATCGTTTTAACAAACCATAACGAAAGTGCAAGAAACGAAAACCGAAAGATCCGACATAAAAAATGCATATTTTCGTTTTCGCTGCGGTAAAAATTCGATATAGAGGGATTCGACATTATAGGGAAAAAATTTGACATCATAGAGAAAAGATTCGACATTATAGAGAAAAGATTCGACACTATAGAAATAATAGATTCGACATTACAGAGAATAGATTTCAATTTATGAGAAAATAGATTCGACATTATTACTAGTCATACAACATTAGAATTCTTGTAGGCGGAATATTCGAACAGAAATGTACGATTCGACGTAAAGATTCGACATTCCATCGAATATTCTTTTGACCATTCGACTGAAACCAAAAAGATTAGACGTTCCGTTGAATATTCTTTTGACCATTCGACAGAAACCAAGTATTATTGGATTTTTGGACGAAAGCTATTCCCAAACGAAAAACGAAATAAATCAAAAAGATTTTCGGGAGTAACTAAATAAATGTATTTTCCAAACGAAAATGAAAAAACAAAACAAAATATTCCAGTCTGCACATGTCTATAAACCAGCATATGTCTTTAAGGCCTCGTACACACGAGCGGATATGTCCGCTGAAAACGGTCCGATGGACCGTTTCAGCAGACATCTCCGATCGTGTGTATGGGCTAGCGGAGAGATTTGTCCACCCGACAGATTTCAAAGCATGCTTTGAAATCTATCGGGTGGGAATGTGTCCGTCCGACATGTCTGCTGGTTAGTACACTTACCAGCAGACATGTCGTCCCGCACCGCCGCCGCCAAATGGATTCGACGCATGCGCGGAAGTGTTTTACTTCCTGGTGCGGTGACGTGGTGGCGTCAACGTCACCGCCACGTCACCGCCACGTCACCGCGCCGTCCGCCGGCGGGGAATTTGATCCGATGGTGTGTACACGCCATCGGACCAAACTCCAGATCAGACATATCTGATGGAAACGGTCCGCGGACCGTTTTCATCGGATATGTCCAATCGTGTGTACAAGGCCTAATAGATATTTCCTAGTCTTGACAATAAGGAAATAGCATAACAAAAAAAAAAACTGTAGAATTTACCTGTTTTCAAGTAACCAATATCAAAGACTACCTTACTCTGGAGGATCAAGGGTCACTTATCCCATTTGGGGTGGCTTGCAACAACCATTGAAAAAATATAATTTTTTTTATAACAATACTATATTACTATATTAGCCAGATTCAGCAAGACTTACAACGGCGTATCAGTAGATACGCTGTCATAAGTTCGAATCCGCGCCGTCGTATCTTTAAGCGTATTCTCAAACTGAGATACGCTTAACTGTTGCTAAGATACAACCGCGTAAGTCTCGTACGCCATCGTATCTTAGCTGCATATTTACGCTGGCTGCTAGGGGATTTACGCTTAGAATATGTAAATATGCCTATTAACGAACGTACGTACGCCCGTCGCAGTAAGCTACGCAATTTAAGTAAGGCGTTTTTCAGGCGTAAAGATAAACCACCAAAAAGATGGCACAGCCAATGTTAAGTATGGGAATGGGGCTGTGCACAGGTTACATTCACGTCACAGGCATTGAGCCGGCGTAACTTAGGGAAAAAATGTGACGTGATACTGAGCATGCGCGCGCATGCGCCGTACGATCGGTGCTTCATTTACATGGGGTCACGGCTCATTTCCATACAACACGCCCACCTCTTCCACATTTGAATTAGGCGGGCTTACACCAGCCAATTTACGTTACACCGCCGCAACTTACGGAAAAAGTGCTTTGTGAATAATGCACTTGCCTGTCAAAGTTGCGGAGGCGTAGCGTAAATAGGATACGCTATGCCCGCACAAAGATACGCTCTCCTACCTGAATCTGACCATATGTATTTATTTTTGTTTATATATCATGTGATTTTATTTAGACATGTTGCCACATGTAGACCATGCTGTCCAGCACAAGGGACAGAGGCTGGGCCAAACTATGGAAGTGTCAGAGGTGAGTATAAAGCCCCGTACACACGGTCGGACTTTTGATCGGCCAAAATCACATCGGAATTTCGACAGAATTCCATCGGAGTAAAAGAGAACTTGTTCTCTGTAACGGTCCAGTAAGTCCATGAGGGAAGAGAGCTTCATCCGTTCATGCACCGTCTCCATTGTCATGTGCCCTTGTAGCCGTCCTTCTGAAGATGGAATCATCCCACTGCTGCCACCAAATGAAAAGGTCACCACCGTTTACGACCTTCCATCCAACTACGACAAGCTTATCCGACACACTCCGACAATACTGCATACACGATCCATATAAATTCCCATAATCAACCTGCTTTTAAAGTGTGGGCTTTCGAGCTGTACTTCCAAACCTGGCTTCACTACCTGAAGGGCTGTTGACCTTGACCAAGCATTAAGCCAGCAAAGTCATATAAGCCTGACACAGCATCCTACATACTTGCTTTAGATCACCCACCCACTTAGCTTTGGAACTAGGGATCAGGATAACAGTCATGGCCCCTGCAACTTTAAGGCTGGGTTCACATTATCTTTGCATCCGTCTCACAGCGGAAGTCCGGTGCGTCCTCGTTCACCGTTTCAGGTCTGATTTCAGCCCGAATTTTGGGATGAATTCTAACCTGAAACTGACCAAAATACGCACAGGGCTCCTGTGCAAATATGCACCAGAATCGCAGCATAGATATGTTATGCGGCTCCATAGAGAGCCTGTCAAAATCTCCTGCTATTGTGAATTGAATGTGGAGAACCTGGAACAATTCGCAATACTTTGAAACCAGCCAAAAAGTTGACTAGCAAAGGCAGCTGCCGTTTTATTGTTCTCAAAGGATTCCCTTTTTAGGGACAGCACCCCAAGCTCTGCTGTAGGGGTTTTGCCACCTGGATATTTGCAGAAACATGGTTTGACCCCCTTTCTTTATTACAGTATTGTAGATTGGTATTTAACAGTATGTTGCACTTTATATCACAGAGTGTTGTTTTTCTAGCCCCAAAGCCAGAAGCCTATAACTCACCTGACATGGTAATCTGTTGCCGGCCTGAGGTCTTTCAAATGACATTCTAATTCTTCTCCACTGCAAAAACAAATTACATATCAAAAGAAAGCAATAAAAAGGTGGAAGCTAATATGGGTTTCTGCCCTACACTCTAACATTATCATTAATATAACAGACAAAGTAAAGGAGTAAAGCTCATCCATCTGCCTAGTCAGGACTTGAAAACACTCCTAATACATGTAACAGGTTTATAACAAGTACAAAGAATAAAGCTTTTATGAGAGTTAAAGCTAGATATATAAAGCACAGCCTTTAATGACATTTAAGTATACTTTACAACGTCTTAAATGAACACTATGCACAGCAAACAGACTATACTTGTCAGCTAATGACCTGCAGGGGAAGTTCAACGCGTGCACAGCATGCAATATGTGCTCTTTACTACCTTTATTGATAGAAGGCATCGCCAATATAACGGTTACCTAACATATGTTTCGCAGTGGAAGGTTTTACCTGTAAATAATCTTGTACTTTCCATCTCTCCCTTTGTCCGATAATGCAACCTCGTAACTACAAGAATACGTGAGGCCATTACTGGATTTCTCTCCATTTGGATAGCCATTGACAGGGGACCATGTCACTAAAGCTGTTCTTGATTGGATGTTAGAAACCTGAAATAAAAGTAAAATACGGTAACTGCTCCTTCCATTTCCATTTGATAAATTGTACAACAGCCATATTATGTCAACTGTCTGTGCACTGCCCTACACTTTTATGGAGAAAGTAGAAAATACTCTGGCTTAACAACCATATTTTTAGAGCTATTACAAATAGGAATTATTATTATTATACAGGATTTATATAGCGCCAACAGTTTGCGCAGCGCTTTACATCAGGGAAGACAGTACAGTCACAATACAAATCAATACAGGAGGGATCAGAGGGCCCTGCTCGTTAGAGCTTACAATCTAGAATGGAGGGTCAAGTGGAACAAAGGGTAGTTAGCTGTGGGGGATGATCAGATGGACTCAAATGAAAATCCTTTGGAAAATTAATCCTTTGGTTTAGACTAACCTTACTGGGAGGTTATGCCTTTGGAACAATATGTGGCGCAAATTGTATTATTAGCATTAGCAGACTGAATAGAAAATATGCAGTGGTTGAAATAAAATAATAGAAGTGGGTAGAGCCAAACGAATGTTCACAAGTGCAAGGTGTTTAGCCAGAATCTAACTGCAACGTAAATGACCAACTACTGAATATGTATAAAAATACCTATTTTTTATCAAAAGGGATTCAAACAACGCAGTTGTCAGATCCATACATATTCCAGAGCCAATCACAATGGAACACATTCACACTAAACCAATAATACCATAGTGTAAAGTGACGTCCCACATAATCACAGGAGGAATACAGACAGTCTATGATGATCAGGGGTGGACTGACCATTGAGTCACTCGGGCACTGCCCGAGAGCCCCATGTCCAAAACCGACATGCTTTTGATGTGAAAATCTTGAGATTTTAGCTGCCCCGCCTCTGCACTGCCTCCTGGCATGGTGGCCATCTGTAAGCCCAGGGGCCCCATAATCTTCTATTGCCCCGGGGGCCCCATGAGTTGTCAGTCCGCCCCTGATGATGATAGCTTCTATTGGGGGAACCCAACCATTCTATGGCTACAGAACCTTTCATCATTGTTATAATAGATTTTCTGCTAAAGAGCAGGCCTCCTCCAGTCAAACATTAATGATTGCAAGATGCTTTTTAAAGACTGTCTCTGCTTTTTAATGCTGTCAGCAGTCTTGATATACCTACAAAATGACAGCCTCTACCCTGCATTTATAAAGAGATGGTACAATGTAAATGAAAACAAGTAAAAAATTCCTGTGTTACAGAGGTCCCCTGTTTCAGGTATCTGTCTCCCTGCTGACCGTCACTCAAGTTTCTGGGAGTATTTGACCATTGCAGACTTTCCTAATAGCTGGAAAAAGCCAGCAAGATGCCTTCATTGAAAAACAGTGCGCCGTAAGATGATTAGGTCTATTTAAAAGTCATGCAAATTACATTCTGCCTTTTTTCTGGGCTCTTGGTTCGGAATTGAAAAAATAAATAGAATAATAGGAAAGCCTTGGTCTTTCACAGTCAAGAGCTGGCTGTTCATCTTAAGAACATTAATGTGGAGATTATGAAAACATGAATAATTAATAAAGAGGCAATAGGGAACTCACCTAATAAGAAGCCAGCTAAACTGAAGGCTTCATCTCCATAGCAGAAACGAACGTAGACAAAGACCTACTCAAATTTGTAATTAGCTTTGACATACTGTTTGCATGCAATGCCAAACCTTGCATACCAATTACTTCCAGACTCCTTATTTTTATAGTCTGTTACCACCATTGTAGGTACAAATTCTTAATATTTATATGGGAGTTTTAAAAAAAAGTGACGTGGGTCTATGCCCGGAAGTGGGTGCAAATACCTGCAATTTAACTGGGTTTGGTCAGTTTTAACAGATTGGTCTTCTGTATAACACATTGAAGAATATCATGGAACCATGTAAATTGATAAAATAATTGAAGGAGAATACGTTTAGTAATACATTTAGTTAACAAGATAAACATTGATTAGGAAAACTCACCGTTAACTTCTCAATTCCTGAAAGCACCTCATGTAACTTCTTTACTTCTGGTTCATATTCTGCAACAGAAAACAGTTTTAGTCAGTAACCCACGCCATAATTCTTGTACATTACATTCATTCTGAATTACTTTAAATGGTGTTATATACTGCTAGAAAGTTAAGCTATTCAAAAACACTGTTTCACATGCTATAAATACACAACACTTTTGCATCAAGGAGCTGGCATCCAGAAATCCATGTACGGTCATTATGAAAAAAATAGACTAGCATGAAACTTCTATTACACCTCAACAGCACATTGAAAATGTATACCTCCCCAAGCCACTTCTACAGAGATCAGGGTAGGGATGGGGAGATCGGTGTATAATAGAAAATGTACAGTATAAAACAGAGGCTACAGAGCCTACACTTCAAAAATCCTCCCTAAAATACGGAGTCCCTCATCATTCAAGTACAAGCTATTAAACCAGGACTTGTTAGTCCAGGCAGAACATAACGCAGTTTATGTATGGTTTATTGAAAGAAACCTTGATCATGATCATTGAATCCTTCATCATGGAATCCCTTATTGATGGTACACTGTATTTTGTGGTTACAATACTATTTATTACAATAAATCTCAAAAGAAAAAAGTCCAAAGCAATACTTTGTGTGTGACAAGAATTGGAAATGAGGAGAAATCTCTCTAATGAGGACGCAGGCAGCAACAAGCACCTGAAAGGTGATTTTAATCCGTAGAAATGGGTTTCACATTGATTAGAACTTTACTTTGGACTTTGGTGTTTTTAATGTTTAGTCACAAACAGTGGCAGTGTGTTCATAAGGGAACACAAGCACGGGCGGTGCCCCCTCTCTCCGGCCACCCCCTCTATAGCCACTGGAAAGATTCATGCATAGCATAGATTCATGCATTCATTCATGAATCTATCCATGGCCGCCGCTGACACCCCCTATTCAGGCACCCAGCTCCTTTTACAGCAGCATTTTGAAGCACCTGATTAGAGCCATAGGTTCTAGTAGGTGTCAAAAAAGGTGACCTGCGAGCGCTATGCTTGGCTCTTGCTGTCCACCCAGGTGTGTTGGAAAAGCGAATGAATATTCGCTTTTCTAACAAAGAACCGCCTCTCTGCCAATCAGTTGCTCTGGTCTGTTACCCGTCACCTGATTGGCTGAAACGTCAGGCGCTGTGATTGGACACCTGACAGGAGGAGAGGACGGGAGGAGACGCATTGGAGGACACACCTCGCCGCCATCACCCGCTGCCCTACCTAGATAGGATAAGTGCCGGGCAGACAAAGAGCGGGTGGAGGGATCACAGTAGCAGCATTCGATGGCACAGTGGCAGCATTTTATGGGCACGGTGGCAGCATTTGATGGGCACAGTGGCAGCATTTGATGGCACAGTAGCAGCTTTTAAGGAAATAGTGGCAGCATTTGATGACATAGTGGCAGCATTTTATGGCACAGTGGCAGCATTTAATGGCACAGTGGCAGCATTTGATGGGCACAGTGGCTGTGTTTGATGGGCACAGTGGCTGTGTTTGATGGACACAGTGGCTGTGTTTGATGGGGACAGTGGCTGTGTTTGATGGGGACAGTGGCTGCAATTGATGGGCACAGTGGCTGTGTTTGATGGGAACAGTGGCTGTGTTTGATGGGAACAGTGGCTGCAATTGATGGTTTTTTTTCAGAATTTTTCAGTTTGTTTGCCCCCCCCCCCCCCCCCCCAAATATTTTAAGCCCCAGCCGCCACTGGTCACACATATTGTGCACAATGACATGCTAGAAGTTGTTATGAAATGCGGTTGCGTATAAGTATAGAATAATCTTAAAGGTTATTAATATTTTACAGGATTTACATAGCAGCACCCATTTACACAGCACATTACAGAATAAAGGGAGGTAGTACAGTTACAATACAATTTAAGACAAGAGGGTAAGGAGGACCCTGGTTGTAAGCACTTACAATCTAGAGGCAGGGCAAAGTGATACAAAACGTCAATGGCTCCAGTGGCTGTCAGTCAAACTCTGGGAGCAGAGGACGGGGGTCAGGATTGAGTCGCACTGTATTCCCGCACTGGAGTCCCGCGATCGGTCCCCGGAGCTGAAGAATGGGGAGAGCTGTGTGTAAACACAGCTTCCCCGTTCTTCACTGTGGCACCGTCATTGATCGAAAGTTCCCTTTTATAGGGAAACACAATTAATGACGTCACACCTACAGCCACACCCCCTACAGTTAGACTTCACTGTGGCACCGTCATTGATCGAAAGTTCCCTTTTATAGGGAAACACAATTAATGACGTCACACCTACAGCCACACCCCCTACAGTTAGAAACAGAGATGAGGTCACACTTAACCCCTTCAGCACCCCCTTGTGTTTAACTCCCAAACTGCAATTGTCATTTTCACAGTAAACAATACATTTTTAATAATTTTTTTGCTGTAAAAATGACAATGGTCCCAAAAATTTGTCAAAATTGTCCGCCATAATGTCGCAGTCACGAAAAAAAACGCTGATTGCTGCCATTAGTAGTAAAAAATTAAAAATAAAAATGCAATAAAACTATCCCCTATTTTGTAAACGCTATAAATTTTGCGCAAACCAATCGATAAACGCTTATTGCGATTTTTTTAAATCAAAAATAGGTAGAAGAATACGTATTGGCCGCGGACAAGCCCTGGAGTTTCAAACAGTAAGGTAAGTAAAACGGGGACTCGGGGGGGGGGGTGGGGCGATTCTGTGAGATGTTTTTTTTTTTACCTTAATGCATAGGATGCATTAAGGTAAAAAAACTTTTACCTTTACAACCCCTTTAAAGTGACAGTATATGCAGCTGCCAATCAAATCATGCCTCTTTGTTCAAAATCTCATGATTCCAGACAGACAGAAGTACACAGGCCACTAACATGACCAGTTTTTAATTATTTATATCAATACTACTGCAACAGCTGCTTCAACCAAATACAAATTATATAAATAAACTTGTATTAGCATTATGTTAAAGTTTTTGAAGAAAGTTTCACAAATGTGGGTGCTTTCTACAAAGGACAAGGGTAAAACTAGTTAAAGAAATTTTTAATGGAAGTCATAACATGCATTATTAATATTACAATATTAGCGAAAAAGCCATTCTGTTAACCTGACACACTTGAACATAACACAATGAAAGCATAAACTGCATAAATACATAAATAGATTGTAAATGCTCAATTTTCCCCCCAAAATAACAAACACATTATTCTTACCTGCTCTGTGTAAGGGTTTTTCATAAGTGAAGCCCCAATCCTTTTCTTCTGAGGACCCCCGTCAGTGCTCCTGGCTCCTCCTCTTCTTTGTGTGCCCCCATAGGTAGCCGCTTCTTATAGTGACACACCTGTGGGCTCGATCAGGTCTATTGACACAGACAGTGCAGCTAAGCCCCATCCACCTCTCTCTGCTAATGGGATTGGACTGACAGCAGCAGGAGCCAATGGCTATCACTGCTGCCTGAGTCCCTGTGAGAAGAGCAAGAGAGGGGAGAAAATACTGCAGCCAGGCACATCGCTGAGTCGCTAATAAGCTCAGGTAAGTATTTAGTGAAGGGAGGGAGGAGAAAATAATGGGGTCACTAGTGTTGCTATGGGGGTATGGTCTGAACCCAGGTGACTCCATCAAGCAGCACTGTGGAAGGCTGGGGGGGGCCCGATTCACTATTCTACTCAGTGACATGCTGCCCGTCCAGCTGTTACTCTGCAGCAGGGAAAATCTCCAACTGGGCCAACCGTCTTTACAACAACTCTTTAAAGTGGAGTTCCAGGCTTTTTTTTGTTTATTAAAAGTCAGCAGCTACAGATGGTTTAGCTGCTGACTTTTAGTAAACAAACATTCCTCCCCCCTCCTCTCCTCGGCACCTACATTAAAACTGTGGGCACCCGGCCGTAACAGCTTGCCGCTTCACAGCTGTCCCAAAAGATTGTTCAGAGGGCGGGGCCGCCTAGGGGGAAAGGAGTTGTCTAGGCGGCCCGTAGACAGGAAGTCCCACTTAAAACTAAGCACCCATCCCCCCCCCAAAAAAAAAAAATTACGGTACATTCCAAATGGGTGGAACTCCGCTTTAAAGTAGAACTAAAAGCAGTGCTTATCTCTCCTCCAGCGATGCCAAGTCTACAAGCTCCCTCGTTACTGTTAACAACTTAATCATCTAGTCCTATTCTGGGTTATGCACCTTTGTCCGTCTAAATTGGCTGGCGTGGGACAACATAACTCTTTACACATGCACCAAGAGGTAAATTCCAAGGCACCCAGGCATGCTGAGATTGTATACTAAGTTGCATGTGTTCAGTCTAAAGGTATTTGCTAACAGGCAAATAATAGGGACTGTTTGCACAAGAGACATATTCAGGGTAATTTAAAACTTGCTGACTGGTGGATAGAGCACAACTATGTCCTCGTCAGTGAGATTCTGTATATTTACTTATTTATTATTCAATTACAGCCCCAACCAAGCTGTGTTGCTTTCAAGCAGTAAAGGAAAGTAAGATAAGCATCAATTTTGAGTATAGCCTCAGATATAATTTTTTAGATAATAATAAAATGTACCATCATCCAGAATTGGTTTAGAAAAAAGAGGGGGACCGGGGAGTGGAGAGGTAGCGGCTGCTAGTACCGCAAACTCACACCCACCAACACCCAGACAAAATGTATGAATGGACTTTCTCGGTACAGGCATACCCCACTTTTAAGTACACAATGGGACCAGAGCATGTATGTAAAACGAAAATGTACTTAATGTGAAACATTACCCTTTTTCACTTCTAGGGTGTAGTGGGGGGTCAGGGGCTGTAGTGGGGGTGCCAGAAGCTGTAGTTGATGTCCCAGGGGCTGTAGTGGGGGTGTCAGGGGCACACTGGGACAGGGCGGGCTATGCTCTCGGAGCTTCAGCTCCTTCTACTGTGGCTGCAAAATGTCTGTACAGTACTTGTAAGGCACTCGCGGGTATGTCCTTACTCGCGAGTGTATGTACTTAAAGCAGGGTATGCCTGTACTGTAAGATAAGGCAGATCTGTGCTGTCTGGCAGAAGTGTTTAAATTAGAAAATGTTCTGAACAGAATTACATATCAGAATTTTAGCCAGTTAAGGTAAGTAAAACAAATTAAATATATATATATATTTTTAAATAATATACACTGCTCAAAAAAATTTTAAGGAACACTTTAAATGAGAACTCCTGGGATATTGATCTGGTCAGTTAAGTAGCAGAGGGTGAGGGGTGTATACAGAGGGGGTTGTTAATCAGTTTCAGGTGCACTAGATGGACAACAATGAGATGACCTCCAAAACAGGAATGTTTTTTCAGGTGGAGTTGTCTGACATGTTTTTTCCCTACTCATCTTTTCTGACTGTTTTTCACTAGTTTTGCATTTGTCTAGGGTCAGTGTCACTACTGGTAGCACGAGGCGGTACTTGGACCCTATAAAGGTTGCACAGGCAGTCCAACTCCTCCAGGATGGCACATCAATACGTGTCATTGCCAGAAGGTTTGCCGTGTCTCCCAGCACAGTCTCAAGAGCATGGAGGAGATTCCAGGAGACAGAGAGTTACTCTAGGAGAGCTGGACAGAGCTGTAGAAGGTCCTTAACTCATCAGCAGGACCGGTATCTGCTCCTTTGTGCAAGGAGGAACGGGATGAGCACTGCCAGAGCCAGGCCCGGAGTGGCCAATCGGGAGAACCGGGAAGTATCCCGGTGGGCTGCTCGGGTTGTGGGCCGGTTCAATCCCCCCTTTTATTTATTCGGCTCCCGCGGCCCCCTTATTAATTTAGCCCCCGGCGCTGCGGCCTGTAGCCTGACACTTGCGTTACGTACATGATGGGGCGTACTTGGCCAGGGGGAGGGAGCATTAAACAGCCGGTGATTGGCCAGACCGGGTGCATGTGATACCAGAGGCGGAGCGGAGGGCTGGAGGAGCATGTGACTATCGTGCGGCAGGCACTGGCAGGTCTGTGCTGCGGTGTGGAGGAGGATAATACAGGTGGGAGGGAGCATGGATGTGATGGCCAGTGGACTGATTTCTCCAATAGGGAAACCACAGCCAATAGCGCTGCTTCTTAGAGGAGTGCAAGAGAGGACCTGCTCCTCCTCCAGTCCATCCACAGCCAATCAGCAGGCAGTGTAGCTCTTCCCCGCTCACATTTGATTGTAAGTGCTGGATTGAGGATGAATGGGGGACGCCAGGAGTGAGATGCAGGAAACGTATGATGACACCAATCTTCTGCAGCCTCAGGACACACAAATCTGTCTGAATGGAAGAAAACAGAATCATCAGGATTTAGGAGAACAGTGATGTGTTGCTGTCCGGCTGCAGTGTCTTTCATGTGATCAGGCAGTGTCTGCAGGTTACCAATCAGCCTCCTCACCTCTTGTCTCCCTGGTTAATTTTTTTATCTGCCTAAACTGACCTGCACATTGTCTGATCACACTGGCAGGATCTCTGAAAGAAGCTGCAGCAGGGTTCTATGAGACCGGGGATACATGGCTGTTAACCATTTCAGCTTCTAATCAGCTATTTAGGCAGAGCACTGTGTGTCCTACACAGATTGTTTGATAGGAGTTTTTGTTGTTGTTAGAGGATTTACTACTGGATCAGGCTAAAAGCTTCACAGACCAATTAACTGGTTACTGTCCTCCACTAATCCTGAGCAGTTCAGTGTTTGCAAGAAAATTTGTATTTTAGAAATTGGATGCGATTATTTCTTCTGTCACTTGGTTGTACTTTCACAGGAAACAGACTGACTTGATCCCTCAGAGATGGTTTAAATAGAGTGGAGCAACACTGCAATACTATAGACCTGTACACCGAGTTCAGCTTTAAATGCAGTCTCTGACTATCTCCTGAATCAATTATGTCTGCAATCCCTGACCCGTCCCCCTGTGCCATGTCTGCAATCCCTGACCCGTCCCCCTGTGCCATGTCTGCAATCCCTGACCGTCCCCCTGTGCCATGTCTGCAATCCCTGACCCGTCCCCCTGTGCCATGTCTGCAATCCCTGACCGTCCCCCTGTGCCATGTCTGCAATCCCTGACCCGTCCCCCTGTGCCATGTCTGCAATCCCTGACCGTCCCCCTGTGCCATGTCTGCAATCCCTGACCCGTCCCCCTGTGCCATGTCTGCAATCCCTGACCCGTCCCCCTGTGCCATGTCTGCAATCCCTGACCGTCCCCCTGTGCCATGTCTGCAATCCCTGACCCGTCCCCCTGTGCCATAGCTGCAGTCTCTGACCTGTCTGCAATCCCTGCAGGAGAGGGCACACACATGACACACAAACACATTGTACACACTTCCTCATCTGCCACAGCAGAAGTATATTACAGCCCCCAGTACAGAGGTGCGGGGAGGGTCCTGTTATTTATTGTCCTAATAAATTTTCACTGTGAAGCAAAACTTAGGTTACTGTATTTGCACTTAATTGGAAATATTTTTTGAAAAATACTATGAATTACAGGCTGTAGAGAACAGTGCGCCATTGCAAATTTATATTTTGAGGTTTTAATTACATTATTTTAATAGTCGTGAACTAAAGTGGGCTGGTCTAAGGCATGAAACTCCAGGGCTGAAAATGAGTCCCACTCCGGCCCTGGCCAGAGCCCTACAAAATGACCTCCAGCAGGCCACTGGTGTGAATATCTCTGACCAAACAATCAGAAACGGACTTCATGGGGGTGGCCTGAGGGCCCGACATCCTTTAGTGTGCTCTGTGCTCACTGCCAGACACTGTGGAGCTCAATTGGCATTGAACACCAAAATTGGCAGGTCCGCCACTGGTGCCCCATGCTTTTTACAGATGAGAGCAGGTTCACCCTGAGCATATGTGACAGACGTGAAAGGGTCTGGAGAAGCCGCAGAGAACTTTATGCTGCCTGTAACATCGTTCAGCGTGACCGGTTTGGTGGTGGGTCAGTGATGGTCTGGGGAGGCATATCCATGGAAGGACGCACAGACCTCTACAGGCTACACAATGGCACCCTGACTGCCATTAAGTATTGGGATGAAATCCTTGGACCCATTGTCAGACCCTATGCTGGTGCAGTGGTATCAGTATAGATATCCAGCATGAGAATTTTGCCTGTTGAGATCTGACATGTTTTTAAAGTGTTCCTTTAATTTTTTTGAGCAGTGAATTATAATTATATATAAAAATAAAAAAAATAAAAGCTGTATGTAAGACATTTTGCATAAGTAAAAGTAAAAACTAGGAATTTCAGTTATCAATTACTTTTTTGTGAGAAGCAATATATTATTTGTCCATTAGGGGTCAGTCAAGACCAAATAATAAAACCTACATTCCAGATCAGAACTTGTCTAAGCCAAAAAGCAAATGATACCGTGTGTCATACTGTATCTAATTAAAACAAGAGATTTAATTTATCCTTTTAGCATGGGCAAGATTTCAAAATTATATATTCACTTTATTGTGCTTTCACTTGCATAAAACTAGAAAAATGTGTATTAAATAGCAGTATTTACAAATGTAAACATGCAAGTTTAAGTTGTTTCTTTTGTTAATATTTTATTAGTAATTAGTAATAATAATAATAATAATAATTAATAGTAGTAATAGCAGATGCAGCAGCTGTAACTAAAAGCTGAATCTAACATAGAGAGAGAGGGCTATGACTTTCATACCTGATCATCTGGTCTTGTGTAGAACAGTGATATATTTTACATTGTAACATAGGTCACTACATGTAAAAAAAAAAGTAACTTTCGGCCTTCTGATATTGCCCACTGTGAGATATCCACAATATTGAAGTCACAGTACTGTGGGGCCTTCTTGCATCTGGGTAGGGGGCTTTACAGGAAACTGTTGTAAATTATTTTCTTTCGAGTGGGGAGAAAATAATAGCTTTAACCCCATAATTGTGATGGTTTAGCTTTTATCTTTTTTTTCTCTCTCTAACAAACACAAGAATATAGCATGTTTGGGTTTCAGCCTGCTAATATTTTCCATGCACCAAACCTTTTCTCAATTACTTGTCCACAAACAATCCCATATGCCAAAAAGTCTTTCAAAATCAGTTGGCCAGATTTTCCTCTCTGCTAAGACGTAACACATCCCTTAGTAACATGCATGGATTTTTGACCGATGGACTTCCACACAGACGATCATTTTTTCTATCGTTTTTTTATCCATAGGAAAAATTTAAAACATGTTCTATTTTTTTTTGACCGATGGAAAAAAGACCGATAGGGCCCACACATGATCAGTTTGTCCGATGAAAACAGTCCATCGGTCCGTTTTCAACGGACAAACCGATCGTGTGTACAGGGCTTAAGAGATGACCTGAAACAAGTGTGAAGGATGGAGATAAAGTAGATAAACAGTTTACGCAGCACTTTATTGGGGAAAACAGTACAGTTACAATACAGATCAATACAGGAGGAATCAGAAGCCCTTGCTCCTTAGAGCTTACAATCTAAAAATATGTTGTGAAACATTAAATGAGCGGATTCCTCTTGTGCCAAATTGTAATGTAACTGTAATGTCTGCCTTCATTTTGTTAAGCGCTGCACAAACTGTTGGCGCTATATAAATCCTGTATTATAATGATAATATGATAATAATAATAATAAACTGCAATCTCACTATTGCATACCCAATAATTCTGCCAAGTTACTTCCCAAGATGGGGTGACAATGCCATTACACCATTTCTGAATTCTGAGCATCTTTGTCACCCTCATGTTGCTTTGTCACCACTGATAGATAAATTTGGGGTTGATTTACTAAAGCTGGAGCACTCCAAATCTGGTGCAGCTGTGCATGACAGCCAATCAGCTTCTAACTAGTTCAATTAAAGTCGATGTAAACAATGTAGAGTATAAGATTTCCTATCATCTGTGCCCAGTCTTGCCACACAGAGTTAATCCAGCGCTGAGTAATCCTCTTTTAAAGTTCAGTGCAAATTAACAGAATTCCAGATAAAAACGTGCCAAATTATAAAGTCTGTTTCTCTGTTATTGCTTTCAGTAACAGATTATTTACATATCTAGCTTGGACATGTTTATCATAACAAGAGGTGATCCAAAGTTCATTGTATATTACCAGGATGTGTTATGATGTTATATCACCTCACTTATGATAAACAAAACATAACATATGATAAACATGTCCTAGCTAGATATGTAAATAACCTCTCACTCAAAGCAAGAAGAGAGAAAACTGACTTTTTATATAGGCAGGGTTTTATCTGTAAGCTGTTCATTTTCACTGAACATAAAAGAGGATTTCTCAGATCTGGATTAACTCTGTGTGGCAAGACTGGGCACAAATGATAGGAAATCTTATACTCTACATTGTGACATCCAAAAAAAAAAATTGAAGTTGAGGTGCTGGTTTTAAAAGCCAAACAATGACAGTATACTCAAACAAGATCCTTGGCATGAGGTCTAAATTCAAGCTGAACTATGTGTAGATAACTACAAATATTATAAGTGTATCTAAAGCCAGAACACACCAGGAAGTGAGAGAAAATCTCTCTCCCTTAGATAATTGTCAGCATTAGAATATTTCCCCATTGAAATATGCCTTCTGCTCTTGTTTTGGTGATGATGGCCACCAGGAAAAATAGATAAGGTGAATGTACACATGGGCAAAAGCAGCCATAAAAAAACAACAGGGGTTCTAATCCAGTGTTTTTCAACTCCAGTCCTCAAGGCACACCAACAGGTCATATTTTCAGGCTTTCCATTATTTTGCACAGGTGATTTAATCAGTTTCACTGCCTTAGTAATCACCACAGCCATTTCATCTGAGGGAAATCCTGAAAACTTGACCTGTTGGTGTGCCTTGAGGACTGGAGTTGAAAAACACTGTTCTAATCATTCCACACTATCCAAAACAATAAAAGTTTAGATACACAAAAAGACAATATATTCCTTTATATGTATTCTATATAGAGCTACCCTAAGCATGACATCAGCCTCTAGCCATCCTTTGCTCAGCGGCACTAAGACCTTTAGCTATCCAGGCTGTGCTGCGTGTCCTGACAGGTTCATATTGACTGCAGGGGAGAGAAGAGCGAGTTTATCAGTGTGTTACTATTCCTTAATGATCTGATTTCAGGGGAGAAGACCACTGTATACCTTAATGCTAACAGCCTTCTAGCTGTGTTGTCTGGCAGAGATGTACGAATCACAAAAATGGTTGGGCACAACAACAAGTCCTTTAGCAGATAACACAGTTTATATATTAGTATTTCAACTATTCATTTAGCGGTCTTCCTAAAGTCTATCTTACATTTTTCAAATATCAAGAACACATAAAACATACAGGCCGCAAATAAAACAAGGCCCTACAAAAATGTACACACATGTAAAGGGCGCCTATAAACGAGGACACAAGAGATGTCTGTGTTGGTTTACCATTAATTACAGAAACACTACAATTACATCACAGTCTAACAGCATTGTCTCGTCCATCTTCATTTGTAATAGATTTTTTTTTACCATTTTAAGGAGGCAATACTGTGCTGGCTGTGGAGACGGCTCCTTTTTAAAACTTTGGTACATACTAGAAGTTGACCACTAGATGGAACTATAATTCTTGTTAATATATTGTGTCATTTAAAAGAACAGTATACGTAAAAAAGAAACCAATCAGAAAACAAATCTGTGAGCTTCAGCTGATTTCCAAACTTGAAGGGTTACAAAACTGACTGATAAGTAGATTTTCAAGGCAAATAATTGCCTGGCTGTGAAACAAACACGAGTGGGTGTATTGGAATATGTCTATCTCACACAACTGCAAAATACCAATTTAGTTTTGAATCTTTGGGACAAAGTCCAAGATAAGTGTGTTTAAACTGTGTGTGTGAACCTTATCACAGTAAGTGCATTCAGTTAGTGTATATCAGCGTCATATTACTTAAATGTAAAGCTAAAGATAATGAAGATCTCAGCATAGTGGCTTACTGATCAGTAATTCTGCATGGTCCTTGGCTTAAATTCTGGTCAGGACATTACCTGCATGGAGTTTTTATGCCCTCCCTGTGTGGGCTACACTGTAAGTTGTCAGGGACTGATGTGTATTTAAAGTACTGCATACCGTGGTGCACCGCATATTAGCTCATTATGAAATACTTACATCGGAACGAGGTGAGAGGAACTCACCTGGTCCACGCCGAGCGAGATGTCCTCTTGCCTGGTGTGTCTTCCGGGTATCGCCGCTCCAGTGCTGTGATTGGCTGGAGCGGCGATGTCGTCACTCCCGCGCATGCGCGCGGAAGTTTTCAATTCGGCAAGATCCGGTGGCTGCCGGTCCTTTAGCCAAGAATCCCCCCTGCGCATGTGCCGCTGCAATCAGCGGCACATTGCGAGGGGAATATCTCCTAAACCGTACAGGTTTAGGAAATATTCTCCTTACCTACAGGTAAGTCTTATTATAGGCTTACCTGTAGGTAAAAAAAAAAAAAAAAGCGTTTACAACCACTTTAATATTTGTTTGCCCCCCATCTATATTTATTGTGCCTCAATATATGACCATAGATCTTTGTCTCTATATACTGTTGACTGTCTACAAAAAGAATGTAGTATATACTGTATGTAATTAAAGAAAGAAAAGTGATAACGCTAAAACCAGCCTGATACTCCAAGACCTGACTGCAAAAATAAATGCCATTCAATCTACCATACATTTGAAAATCCCCAGCCGCAGGACTGGAGAGAGAACAGCTTCATAGTACATAGGGAACTCCTTTAAGAAGCTGTAGGGGAGAGAAAAAAAATGTCTGAAGGGTTTAACCAGACACAGTCATGATCAATATTAAATCACAAAGTGTCAAAGCATTCTTAACAGACCACTAAGGCCTCGTACACACGAGTAAATCTATCTGTTCAAATCGGTCGGACCGATCGATTTGAACAGATCTGTCTGCTGGCATTTTGGTTTGCTCGCGTGTACACACGAGCAAACCAAAATCCCCGCCAGCAGACAGCGCGCTGACGTGTCGGTGACGTGGCGGTGACGTTGACGCCGCCACAAAACAGCACCAGGAAGTAAAACACTTCCGCGCATGCGTCGAAATCATTCGGCGTGTGTGCGAGAAGACATGTCTGCTGGTTAGCATACTAACCAGCAGACATGTCGGGCGGACGGGTTCCCAGCCGACAGATTTCAAAGCATGCTTTGAAATCTGTCGGGTGGCCAAGTCCGTCTGTTTACCCGTACACATGATCAAATCTGTCTGCTGAAACACTCTAGCAGACCGTTTCCAGCAGACAGATTTGATCGTGTGTACGAGGCCTAACACTCTACAAGCTGCCAGTAAGCAGATGAGTTTCAGCACTGCGTGTGCCTGTTGTGATCATTGTGCCCATGCCAGTGACTCACAGAAACCAAGTTTACTGAAAAGCTGGGATTCAGTAGTGACAAAATCAAGTCTGGTGGTCAAGGCTGGTGGTCAAAATGTGGGGAGGGGGGGCAGAGGGGGAATTGGGCAGAGGAGCAATTTATAAATAAATGAAATGATCTGGACTTAAAAGCCATCTTCCATGTGCCTGTTGTGATCATTGTGCCCATGCCAGTGACTCACAGAAACCAAGTTTACTGAAAAGCAGGGAATCAGTAGTGACAAAATCAAGTCTGGTGGTCAAAATGTGGGGAGGGGGGGCATAGAAGGAATTTGGCAGAGGAGCAGTTTATAAATAAATGAAATGATCTGGACTTAAAAGCCATCTTCCATATGCCTGTTGTGATCATTGTGCCCATGCCAGTGACTCACAGACACCAAGTTTACTGAAAAGCTGGGAGTCAGTAGTGACAAAATCAAGTCAAAATCATGGTACACGTGGTCTATTATAGTTGTGGCTGGTGGTCAAAATTTAGGGAGGGGGAATTTGGCAGAGGAGCAGTTTACAAATAAATGAAATAGTCTGGAATTAAAAGCTTTCTTCAATATTTAAAATTCAAACAAAAACTAAATTATTGGGACAGAGTTACTTACCCTGCACATAAATATATAAAATCTACAATAGATTTCTATGTGTGTAGAAAAAGAATACTTTCATAAACAGTAATCTACTCTTTCACAATATAATACATTGTATTAGGCAGGCTAAAAGAAGCACATCATTTCTGAATTATAACAATATTAAACCTCATAATAACAATCACATGATTAACGTCACTATGTGTATTGGTTTTCTTTTTCTATGAAATGTTAGACAATAGAAAGCAGAGAAGTATTAATTTGCACCCTTTGTACATTTAAAGAAAAATGTAATAGACCTAATGATGTTCTACAGTCAGAGAAGGAAATGTAATACATTATTCTTCCCTTTAAACTATTTTGTATCAAATTTTCCAAGCTTCTTCTTTACAGACAGATTTTTGTACGGAAACTTTTACAATGAAACAGCTGAGGATTCACTTCAATTTTTGCAATAAAAATAGGCACAGTAAATACGTTTAAAGGTTATTTATTTGAAATTATGTAATAGTTTTTTTTTTTATGTGATGCAACATCTCCTTCCTGCATCAGTCAGTCTACAAAATGAACTATCTTTTCAATTTCTTCTAAACTTTTTTTGCCACATGTACAACACTCAGACTGACTGTAAGCCAGATGCAAAGGAATGAGAGCAGTTGTAGGAGTTCAAAACACAAGAGCCAAGACAATGATCACACAACATAAGAAAATTACCTCTTCCCAAACTGTGCCCTGACCGACCCTAAGCACTTCATTGACGTAAGCAAGGCTGATGTACGATATGAAAAGAGTGGAGAGCGCAGATACTATCTGTGGGCTTTGATGCATCCATGTTTGTTATATTTACCAATAGTTCAGTTACAAATACATCAGTGGGGCATGCTGACCACAGTTCTGTAGTTTGTCGCAAAGTCCTCTCCTTGATTGCTGAAGTGGCTATGACCTGAAATCTCTGCATTGTCTCTGTATACAGGGAGTGCAGAATTATTAGGCAAATTGTATTTTTGAGGATTCATTTTATTATTGAACAACAACCATGTTCTCAATGAACCCAAAAAACTCATCAATATCAAAGCTGAATATTTTTGGAAGTAGTTTTTAGTTTGTTTTTAGTTTTAGCTATTTTAGGGGGATATCTGTGTGTGCAGGTGACTATTACTGTGCATAATTATTAGGCAACTTAACAAAAAACAAATATATACCCATTTCAATTATTTATTTTTACCAGTGAAACCAATATAACATCTCAACATTCACAAATATACATTTCTGACATTCAAAAACAAAACAAAACCAAATAAGTGACCAATATAGCCACCTTTCTTTGCAAGGACACTCAAAAGCCTGCCATCCATGGATTCTGTCAGTGTTTTGATCTGTTCACCATCAACATTGCGTGCAGCAGCAACCACAGCCTCCCAGACACTGTTCAGAGAGGTGTACTCTTTTCCCTCCTTGTAAATCTCACATTTGATGATGGACCACAGGTTCTCAATGGGGTTCAGATCAGGTGAACAAGGAGGCCATGTCATTAGTTTTTCTTCTTTTATACCCATTCCTTGCCAGCCACGCTGTGGGATACTTGGACGCGTGTGATGGAGCATTGTCCTGCATGAAAATCATGTTTTTCTTGAAGGATGCAGACTTATTCCTGTACCACTGCTTGAAGAAGGTGTCTTCCAGAAACTGGCAGTAGGACTGGGAGTTGAGCTTGACTCCATCCTCAACCCGAAAAGGCCCCACAAGCTCATCTTTGATGATACCAGCCCAAACCAGTACTCCACCTCCATCTTGCTGGCGTCTGAGTTGGACTGGAGCTCTCTGCCCTTTACCAATCCAGCCACGGGCCCATCCATCTGGCCCATCAAGACTCACTCTCATTTCATCAGTCCATAAAACCTTAGAAAAATCAGTCTTGAGATATTTCTTGGCCCAGTCTTGACGTTTCAGCTTGTGTGTCTTGTTCAGTGGTGGTCGTCTTTAAGCCTTTCTTACCTTGGCCATGTCTCTGAGTATTGCACACCTTGTGCTTTTGGGCACTCCAGTGATGTTGCAGCTCTGAAATATGGCCAAACTGGTGGCAAGTGGCATCTTGGCAGCTGCACGCTTGACTTTTCTCAGTTCATGGGCAGTTATTTTGCCCCTTGGTTTTTCTACACGCTTCTTGCGACCCTGTTGACTATTTTGAATGAAACGCTTGATTGTTCGATGATCACAGTCAGAAGCTTTGCAATTTTAAGAGTGCTGCATCCCTCTGCAAGATATCTCACTATTTTTTACTTTTCTGAGCCTGTCAAGTCCTTCTTTTGACCCATTTTGCCAAAGGAAAGGAAGTTGCCTAATAATTATGCACACCTGATATAGGGTGTTGATGTCATTAGACCACACCCCTTCTCATTACAGAGATGCACATCACCTAATATGCTTAATTGGTAGTAGGCTTTCGAGCCTATACAGCTTAGAGTAAGACAACATGCATAAAGAGGATGATGTGGTCAAAATACTAATTTGCCTAATAATTCTGCACTCCCTGTACTTATCTCATAAAGTTATATGTCTGAAAATTATTACTGCACTGTACTAATTCACTTTTCCTTTACTAGTCTGAACCATTGAAATTCCAGATATGCTTGTTTATACATACTTGTGCCCTACCCACTGTGCCAAAACCTACACGCAATGGTTCTTATTTATGTAGATATAGTTGAGATGTGAAAGACAAAGCTGAGTTTAATCACACAGTAATATATATATATATATATATATATATATATATATATATATATATATATATATATATACATATATATATATATATATATACACATACACACACTTATATACAGAGAGATAGATAGAGCGAGAGAAAGAGGGAACCTTAGATTGTAAGTTACTTAAGGGCAGAGACTGAAGTGGATGAACAATATATATCTAAAGTGCTGTAAATTGACAGCGTTATAAAAGTACCTGCAATACAAAAACTATCTGTGCTGCAGCTCCTCCTCAGACCCCCCTTTTTCTTACCTGAGCCTGTTTCGATCCAGCGATGTGCATGAACACAGAAGCTTCAGCCACTGTCTCATTCCTCATTGCACAGGATGATATCAGCAGGAGCCATCAGCTCCCACTGCTGTCAATCAAAACCTGTGAAACAAGGGTGGGGTCGAGTACCACTGTCTGTGTCAATGGACTTAGCGGGGGACTTGGGAGCGATCCCACACAGGTGCCCCCAGGGAAAGTGGCTTTCTGGCACAGAGCAGCCCCGAACCTCTTCTTCTGGGGTCCCCAACGAGTGCTTCAAGCCCATCCTCTTCATCAGAGGATGGGCTTGAAGCACTGGTGGGGGACCCCAGAAGAAGAGGTTCAGGGCTGCTCTGTGCAAAACTATTGCACAGAGCAGGCAAGTATAGGCATGTTTTTATTTTTTATAAAATAAACTCTTTAAGGATTTATAGTCAATAGTAGTTCCTAAGTGAATTGTTGTTTTTAAAGGGTCAAGCCCCGTACACACGGCCGAGGTTCTCGGCAGAAACCAGCGAGGACCTCGCTGGGATCCTCATTCTGCCGAGAACCTCGGCCGTGTGTACGAATTCTCCGAGCCCAGCCCGCCGGGAAACCCGTCGAGCAAATAGAGAGCAGGTTCTCTATTTGCTCGACGGCCCGTCGAGATGAATGGCTGGTCGCCTTTCTCGACGGGCTGGTCGCCGAATCTGACGGCCGGCCGAGAACATCGACGGGCGGAACAATGTGTTCCGCCCGTCGAGGTTCTCTGCCGTGTGTACGGGGCTTCAAATATAATTCAACTTCTGCCTTACATTTCTGAGGCATATTTATGAACTGGACCACTTTTGAAACACCTCACGTTGTCGGTTTTTATATACAAGCCAACAAGCTAGAAAAATGAAGAAGTAGCTTTTAAAAATTGGAAACAGAACTTGGAGAAAGCTGAAAAAGTTTGTCAAACTAGAACAAAACCCAGACAATTCTTGCAGAGAAAAAGACTTTCATTACAAGAATTACAAATGCCACTGCTATAGTTGTGTGTCAAATTGTCAAAGTTTATTGTAAATCTGTTATTTATCCACCTATAACTCAGCAACTGTCAGTTAAATATAAAGCGTTGGGATATAAATGAAAAAGACTGCAGAATTAAAAAAAAGAGAACTCGGATATATAAAGCCAGCTTGTAAGATAAAAAATTATAAAACAAAAAAAATAAAACATTTGAGTTATAAATAGACCCCTTTGTATTACATTATGGTTACCTAGTGATCTAGGATTAATGGTTGCTTACTTTAGAGTCAAATGAGTCTAGCAATTACTATCTGAGATGTCAAAAGCACATGTGTTTTTATCAGTAGTTTATCTTCATTCAAATGTTGAGTGCCAACTGCACATTTAGCTGCTGGCTGGGCTGATTATTTACTGTATCTACAGCAACTCTCCATTCCTATGAAGTGACATCAGCAGAGGATCCCTGCAATCCAACTCTTACTTCATACCAAGAGTTTAACGCTTACGTGAATTCCTTGTTTCGACGCTAAGAGATCGGACAGGCAATGGTAGTAATCTCTCATTGCTCAGTCCACAAGGGTGGAAAAAGCAAAACAAAAGTCATACTATCCATGGTTAAAGATGTACTTTGGGTGGCTAACATTATTACCTTGGGATTACCATAGAGTTCATCCAAGAATTTTCATTAACAATTCTACCCATCTATGAGCAGCTTTAGGCATTTGCTAAAACTGGAGAGTGCAAAATCTGGTGCAACTGTTCATTGTAGACAATCAGCTTCTAACTTCAGCTTGTTCAATTAAGCATTGCCATAGGGAAAACTGAAAGCGGATTGGTTTCTATGCAGAGCTGCACCACATTTTGCACTCTCTGGTTTTAGTAAATCAACCCCATTGTGTTATCCTAATACAATTACTGCAATATATATTTGGATGATATTTGGTTATTTAATACTTTCCTACAAAATGTATTTGCTAAAAAAAAAAAAAAAAAATTGACTAAAAGATACGTTTGGAGACTGGATAATCTAGAAGACTGTTTTGTGTGCACTTCTGTAACCAGAGTAACAGGACTTTATCTAATGGCTGTGCAAAGATGATGTCTACATCCCCATAAACATTGTGACCCACTTCTCAAGGACCTGCCAACAAGTCTTCTATAATCAGCTCAATAGTTCATCTGCCCACATGCTTCCTGCATTCCTTCCTTAGCTCAGCTTTGTGTATTAGGCTCAAGATGGATAGTTTATTTATGATACCCCACACCCTCACAACTGATCGACATTACTAAAAAAAAGTATTAAAACCTACAAGTCATCATGCCAGATAAATTGATAATATCATGTACAATAGCAATAAATGGTACACCTATCAACTTATAATTATGGAGACTCTAAAGCATCTTCTGAAACTATTTCTTTCATAGCAAATGCTGGGCTATTCTGAACGGCAAGGCTCAGACACTTCCTGACAGTGTTGAAGCTTGCCTGCCATTCCTTTGTATTTGTACTGACTGATGAGGCCACCCATCATAGTGATGAGTCAATATGGGGGGCTGTTTTTAAGCAAGCTCTGGCATTAACCAGAAATAGGAGCTTTTTCTGCCAGAACTGCCCAGTTTTCTAAAGATTTCTGGGTAGTGTTGGCACTTACAGATAATCCCAACCGCTCATTGTCCCATCACTATGATTGGCAGCCTTGCCAACTGGGGTACATAGGAGGCAAGAAGGGACCACCAAACTTGGGTCCTATCAGAATGTGTCATGATGGAGGCTCCATCATGATATAAAGGTCTGAGAGTCTGTTTCTGTTATGTGCAGACGACTCTACGTATCTACATTTCATGCCTGCAGCATTTTTTATTGTTCATCCCCAATGACAGCCTACATAACTAAAATGTCAGCATTTAAATAGTTGCACAAAACCTAGGTACCTACGTCACACTATCATGTAAATCTAGAAGAGGAATTCAAGCTACAGTTTGCAGTACTACTGGACCAAGAGGTCATCCATCATTCTAAAGCAGGGGTCTTTCTAATAAAAGGACCAGTTTATGGGGGGACAGACTATGGAAATAAATAATTTCCCATCTTTGGTATCAGTGGGAGGAGTACCATCCCATCGTCTGTTTCAGTGGGAGGAATTGTGCCCCATTGTTGGTATAATTGAGAGGAAATGCACTCCATCATTGGTGTCATTAGTCCCCATTGTTTGTATCATTGGGAGGAATTGTGCCCCATCTTTTGTGTCATTGGGAGGAATTGTGCCCCATTGTTGGTGTCATTTAGAGGAATTTTGCTCCTTCATTAGTGTCGGTCCAATGTTAGTGTCAGTGAATGAAAATAGTGCCCCAAGAAATGGATAAAAGCAAGCAAAGGTCTGCATCTGGCTTTGCGCTACTAGGGTTACCTAGTCATCACTGATTTATAGTACCAATATAATCCATGTGTCTACATGCAGGGGCAAAGCCTGTTCTGTCCACCTGCAGCGCTTCTCACATGCACCAGATCAAGGATGGTGGCATGCATATTAGAGTACATTACAGACCACAAGGGTATTTAAGCTCCTTCCCTCATTGCTTCCAGTGGTGTGAAAGGTACCCTGTGACTGGGAAGTCCGTTTACAATGCATCCCTATGGGATCGGGTACGTTAGCGGATGATGCATGCGCTAACGTCCGCAAAGATCCGCAAAGATCAGTTTTTTCGGACGGAAGAAAACCTTTTCAGACTGTTTATAAAAAGAAGCTACAGACCCTTTTTATATGATTCTGTGTATTGCACAAGCTCCCTGGTCAGCTCAGAGATGTTGTTGCTGAAACCATTCAACACAACAGCCGATAATTTCTCAAGATCATATTCCAGGTCCTTAAAAAAGTAAGCTTCACCACTTTAATGGCAAGATGTTACTTACCTAGTAGACAATGTTCAAGTGTTTAAGTGCAATTTGTTATGATCAAAATGTACCTTTAAATGGCCATTTCAAGCAAAACAGATTTTTTTTTTTCTTGATGGATATTAGAGATTTAAACCACCTACATTTTTCTAAAGTTCTCATGGACTCTGCTGGTGAGATATTTGTGCTTCAATTTCTGGGTCTTCACACCTGCTGTAGTCAATTTGAGGTCTTTTCACTCCTGTGCTTGATTTTTTTTAAATGACGGAGGTGTTATGCCACGTACACACGATTCGAAAATTGTACGAAAAATGTCATCCGAGAAAGAATCGTCTGATAATCAGATTGTTAGTACAGGGCTTCTGTGAGCCGATCATGACAGTTCATCTGATATTATTTTATCGGACATGCACGAAAGTTTTCCTCGTATGATACCAGATCGTAAGATTTTCGTTTGGTCAGTACAGTTGTCGTCCGAAATTATAACACAGATTTTTGTCTGTCATGCGAGAATTTTCGTGACTTAAGTAACCTATTCAATTTCTACTTGCGACTAGTAAACGGAAAAAGTCGGACGATCTGCCGTCCGATTTTCGGATCATGTATACGTGGCATAAAGAGCACAAAAGGGTAGGTTGGAACACCCAAAATGCCCATATTGACAATAATACTCGAGAATTATGGCAGGGATATCTCTCTGTAGTGAATCCAAGTCATATAAGTAGATATGGCAATAAAGACTGCTATAAAGACTTACAAGTGTTTAACCAAATGTTTTGACATTAACAGAATACGTGTATGCCATGTTATAATAAACTCTTTCTGGTATATCCCACAATCTGAAGTGAACACTTTAAAGAAGTGGGCACCAGTCTTATAATGTAAAAATAAGTAAAATAAACAATGTGTACAACATTTTGACTAATTGAAAATCTCACAATTCAACGACTTAATAAAAAAACAACAATAAAAAAAGGATTGGTGAGGCCCTTTCTTATCATTTTTGAGCAACAAGCATGCCTTTATGGTATGGTGATAATATCACACAGCTTCAGCAATTACATCACAGCTTATGCACATTAGATGCTTCCATATGTTGGCTGTGAATATGTAGAGGCTCCTGATATCGCAACAGCAGGAGTCATACAAACTCTCCCCAAACACAACCGCAATGCAGATTCGCTAAAGTCCAGGCTTCATGCAGTCTGACAAATACAAAACATTTACTAGAGTTTTCAGAATGTTTGTGGAGCAATGTTTTTCAAATCCCTTTCTAGTTATTGACCTTAATGGAAAATATATTTGACAATAAATATCTTTCCACAGTCACTTGCTTCCTAATTTACAACTATGTAAAATGTTCTCGGCCTGCTCCTGGCCTGATAGGTAAATGGCATAACTTCACATTAGAAAAACTCTCCTTCAAGACCCTAGTGGAGGACATCTGCTGCTATAGGAGTAAAGGTAGGAGATAACTGTGGAGCACATAACTGAGAGAATGATTTTTGCATGTAAAATAAACTGTCATTAAAAAGGGAGACTACATGTTTGCTGTATGGCTGTCATACTGACCTGCTTGATTCAATACTTTGGGGGTTATTTATGAAAGGCAAATCCACTTTGCATTACAAAATTGCACTTGAAATTGCACTGAAAGTGCACTTGAAAGTGCAGTCCCTGTAGATCCGAGGGGGACACGCAAGGAAAATAAAAAACAGCATTTTAGCTTACACATAAATTGGATAATAAAATCAGCAGAGCTTCCCCTCATTTCAGATCTACCCCTCAGATTTACAGCGACTGCACTTCCAAGTGCACTTTCAGTGCAATTTCAAGTGCACTTTGCACTTGTAGTGCAAAATGGATTTGCCTTTCGTAAATAACCCCCATTGTATCATTGACAGGGACCAAACATGTGGATAAGGTCTTCTGATCTTTCTTTGACTTTCCTGATCTACATACTTGTTTTGGGTCAGGGAATAATTGTTTGGTTTTCTAAAGGCAAACACACTATTCACATTTTAACCACTTAAGGACCGCCTACTGCACATTTACGTCGGCAGAATGGCACGGCTGGGCACATCAACGTATATATACGTTGATTTTAGTACCCAGCCGTGGGTCACGGGCGCGCGCCCGTGACCCGGTCCGAAGATCCAGGACCGGGACCGCGGGATTCGCGGACCCGATCGCCGCTGCAGTTCGGCGATCCGTCCCTGGAGCGGAAGAACAGGGAGAGCCGCGTGTAAACACGGCTTCCCCGTGCTTCTCTGTGGCCGTAGCATCGATCGCGTCATCCCTGTAATAGGGGGACGCGATCGATGACGTCACACCTACAGCCACACCCCCCTACAGTTGTAAACGCAACACATAGGTCACACATCCCCTACAGCGCCACCTGTGGTTAACTCCCAAACTGCAACTGTCATTTCCACAGTAAACAATGCAATTTAAATGCATTTTTTGCTGTGAAAATGACAATTATCCCAAAAATGTGTCAAAATTGTCCGAAGTGTCCGCCATAATATCGCAGTCACGAAAAAAAATCGCTGATCGCCGCTATTAGTAGTAAAAAAAAAAATAATAATAAAAATGCAATAAAACTATCCCTTATTTTGTAAACGCTATAAATTTTGCGAAAACCAACCGATAAACGCTTATTGCGATTTTTTTTACCAAAAATACGTAGAAGAATACGTATCGGCCTAAACTGAGGAAAAAATATGTTTTTTTTATATATTTTTGGGGGATTTTTATTATAGCAAAAAGTAAAAAATATTGCATTTTTTTTTAAATTGTCGCTCTATTTTTGTTTATAGCGCAAAAAATAAAAACCGCAGAGGTGATCAAATACCACCAAAAGAAAGCTCTATTTGTGGGGAAAAAAGGACGCCAATTTTGTTTGGGAGCCACGTCGCACGACCGCACAATTGTCAGTTAAAACGACGCAGTGCCGAATCGCAAAAAGGGGCAAGGTCCTTTACCTGCATTTTGGTCCGGGTCTTAAGTGGTTAATGGAAGTTACACTTGATAAGGTAAAGCTCTCCTGACTTCCATAATCCAATCATGTGCAAGCAAAATGTCCCTTGCAAACTGCAATTCCCCTTGCAAAATGAATATTTTTGTAAATTATATTATATTATATTTTAGTAAATTAACCCTTAAGAGTATAAAATCTAGTGGCTCAGCCACAGCCAGTCACAGTACTGAAGATATTAGGTATCTAAACATAATTTTAACATAGTACTGACTGCTGTAAAATGCACTCTTAAGACAGCATCTTGAAAATATACTGTACAGTTTAAGGCATCACACTGTAAGATGAATATGAGTTTTTATTTTACTCTGACTATCTTATGATTATGAGGCTGCAGGACTCCTGACAATCTGTCTAGTTCATGTTCCCTCAGACTGTTGGGGGGCCGGACTATAGTTTAAAAAAAATATGAACCTATGCACACATCTTATTTAAAGTGCAAAAAAAAAAAACAGGAAAAACCAATACAATATTTAAAATAAAGAACAATTTTTATCAACATAAACTTATTAGTATTTCACAGACTCCCCTCTCATCATGGAACCCCCCTATCACAGATTCCTCTCCATCACAGATCCCCCATCAAAGATTCCTCCCATATTAGGCCCCCCATCACAAACTTCTCTCCATCACAAAGCCCCCAATAACTGCCCCCCTCACAAAGCCCCCCAACATAAACTCCTCTATATAACAAAGCCCCCAATAACAGACCCCCCACCAAAAAAACCTCTCCATCAAAAAGCCCCCATAACAGATCCTCCCCATCATAAAGCCCCCCAACACAAACTCCTCTCCATCACAAAGCCCAGAATAACAGACCCCACCATTACAGACCTCCATAACAGATCCCCCATAACAGACTCCTCTCCATCACAGATTCCCCCCATCAAAAAGCCCCCATATTAGGTCCCCCCTATAGCAGATCCCCCATCACAAAGCCCACCTAACACAAACTCCTCTCCTCACATAGCCCCACATAACAGACCCCCCATCACAGACTTCCTCATCACGGATCTCCCCCCTATCACAGATCCCCCCCATTGATATTACACTGCCGCCCCTTCTATAACATCCCAGCACTCCGCCTCTCTGCTAACTCAATCACACAAGACGCAAAGCATGGCAGTTCTGGACTAAGGGCGGGACTTTGCTAGTGAAAGGCAGGTGTTTGATTGCTTAAACCGCCCCGCTGCTTAACTCAAAAGACCCGCCTTTTGTCCAGACCTGTCGCGTTTCTCATCTTGTTTGATAAAAAGGTAGCAGAGGGGTGGGGGATTGCTGTGATATTAAAGGGGCTGTCCGCAGGCCGGGTAAATCACACTGGCGGGCCGGATCCGACCCGCAGCTGTAGTTTAAGGCTCCCTGGTCTAGACGGTGCTTATTTGGCCATGTTCTGATCACATGCACCCTTCCTGAAATAGATTGAAGACTGTGGAAAAAGAGGATCATAAAAGACAGGATCAAACAGCCTTTTACACAATTCGAAAGGGGTACTCCCACAGGGAGTATAACAGTGAGTATAACAAGCATGCATTACTGCATATGCACTGCTTTTACTGTTGTGGATTTAGTAACACTTTAATCTACTAAAACCTACAGGCTTTTGTAAAATAACAAAAGTGTATTTGTAAAAAAAAATCTTGGCACTGAATAGGAATAGGAAACTTTGATTCTTTCTTCTGCATTGCACTATCATTCTCATTCAGTAAAGCCACAGGATGAGCATGATGATCTGTGAACTGCCTATTGAAATAAACTATGACCGTGCCCATATCTCTAACATGAAAGGTTTGAATAAATAAATAAATGAGGCCAACTAAACTGGAGGTATGATCATTCATTATAATTTGCCTACTTTCTTTTCTGGTGTCTGGGAACTCTTACAACGTAATCACCGCTATAAAAGAGAGCATCATGTCACACAATTTGAAAGACAAATTTCTCTAATGTACGTCTTATGCCTGGGTTCTATCTTCCTGAACTGACGTTAGAATATCAAGAAGGGTCAACGTGTTTGGTAATAATGTTTTATACTGATCTGGAAACGATTTATTGTGGACAAAAAATGTATGACATATTGCAGCAGCCAAGAAACACAAAACAAGTCTTGGCTGATGGCTGTAAAAAGGTGATTTTTACCAAATAAAATAAGTCTGAAGAGCCCTTGAGATTTTGAGTAGCCTTGGTAAAATGATGAGGTTATAAATAGTAAATAAAATAATGTATAAAGGCAGTCAAGTTTTTTTTTTTTTCTACAAATTCTAGTTTCTGACTGCTTTCTGCTTTGAATACCAAGCATTCCATCTGCCCGCCAGCTGTGCTTCTTAATCCTCTCTAATAACTGCAACTAGCGCTGCACCCTGAGAATCCAGAACTTTGAAAAACTTTGCTTCACTCTTGCTGCCAGAACTGATTTTTAGACACTTGTTTTATATGAAAAGCAGTGTAAACAGTTTGCATTGACAGGTGGTAAATTTCCAGTCTCAAATCTAGAAGGGCATGACAAACTTTGCTAGCAGGAGCACAGGCTGTAATGATCTAGAGCACCCCTTATACTGAGATGTATCAAAGATGTGTATAAACCGGAATGTACCCGTCAGTTAGGATATGACTGGGCTGGTTGGAGGAACATCTTCTTCTTAAACTTGTATTTTATTGTGATATTTTTAATTGGAATGATTTACAAATATAAGTCTGTTTTTGATTGCTGTCAAAATATGTCTATTATAAATGCCAGCTAGGATGCCCTTACACTCATGTGAGGATCAGAGATTTTTATGCCGACTCCCCTGTACTAACTTTGCTTGCCATCAGTGGCAGTCTGCGGGTCTCTGCCTCCACGATGAAGTTAATTTACAGTATACCCTATGACAGCGCAGGGACACAAATCAGCGGGCCAATGTTAAAGCCTAAGGCCCCTTTCACACTGGGGTGGGAGGTGCGGTGGAGGGAGGTGCGGTGGCGGTATAGCGCCGCTATTTTTAGAAGCGCTCTACCGTCGGAATTGACGTGGAATTGGAGCGAATACCAGCAACTAGCGGTGCAGTTTTAACCCCCGCTAGCGGCCGAAAAAGGGTTAATACCTCCTGCAATGCGCCTCCGGCAGGATAGCCACGGTGTGCCATTGTTTTCAATGGGAAGGAGCAGTGGAGGATCTGTAAACACACAGCTCCTCTCACTGCTCCAAAGATGCTGCTAGCAGGACTTTTGGAGCGGTCCCGCCAGTGCATCGCCTCAGTGTGAAAGCACTCAGGCTTTCACACTGAGACTGCTGGGCAGGACTTTTTCAGGCAGTATTTAGGCGCTATTTTTAGCGCTAAAACGTCTGAAAAACTCATCAGTGTGAAAGGGGTCTAAGTCTAGTTACATTATTTTTTCTAAGATATAGGTTTAGTAACATTACTTACATCTAATGAGGTGTATCCCACATCCTGCTGATTGCTCCAGTGTATAACCTGTATATATCTAATGCAACAATTGTGTAGATAGTCACCAACATCCCTAGGATCAATAGATACAAATACATTGTTTTCTAGTTATGGAAGCATAAATGTACCAATTTGGTACAATTTATGGAATCTTTAAAGCGCCATAACTAGGATAAGTTGAGTTTGCATCCTTGCGTCCTTGTAGAAATGTTTCTTGCAGTGATGACAGGTCCTCTTCCTTGCATTGTTATCATTGACTGTAACATGTTCTGTAAATGGGGGAGATGGTGGATGAATGATAGCATTGTGTTCTTCATTCATCGGATATACCTTGGATAGCGAGCATAATTTCTAGATTGTAAGCTCTTACAAGCAGGGCCCTCTGATCCCTTCTGTATTGGCTTGTATTGTGAATGTACTGTCTTCCCTGATGTAAAGCGCTGCGCAAACTGTTGGCGCTATATAAATCCTGTATAATAATAAAAATAATAATAATAAATAATTTGTTCCGGAAACATGGTTGTACATTGTAATCCAAAGCACTAGTATATCAAAGCAACTACTACTACTATATTATATAGATGATTTAACTTTTGTGCAAAACCAATCAATAAACGCTTATTGCAATTTTTTTTTACCACAAATATGTAGAAGAATACATATTGGCCTAAACTGATGAAGAGATTACTGGGGGTTTTTTTTGTTATTTTTTGGGGATATTTATTATAGCAAAAAAGTAAAAAATATTGGGTTATTTTAAAAAAAAAATTGTTTATAGCACAAAAAATAAAGACCGCAGACGTGATCAAATACCACCAAAAAAAAGCTATTTGTGGGGAAAAAAGGACGTAAATTTTGTTTGGGTGCCACGTTGCACGACTGTGCAACTGTCAGTTAAAGTGACGCAGTGCTGTATCGCGAAAAAATGGCCTGGTTATTAAGGGGGCAAATCTTCTAGTCCTTGGGTGGTTAAATTCACCTATGAAACATATTAAAGCAGGGCAGTGCCAGGGAGGGAGGCTTTTTGGTGCTTTCTGCCCAATGAAGCAATTAAAGATAACAAGCAGCTTAGCACAGGTAAACAAATCAGCTGCTGCAAAGAAGCCCAGCTCACCTACACCCCAGCATTGGCACTTGCCTTTTTGTCACTTGACACTCTGGAAGAAATGGACTGCAGACAGCATCTCCCTACAATCTATACGTAGGCCAGGGTAGCCATCACAAATTTTGGGGCCCCTTACACAACTTTAGGCAGGGCTCCCCTAGAGCAGACAACCAGGGGGGGGGGGGGGGTGGTATCGCTGACGAAAAAAAACAAGTGTAATCTCTTCTCTCACCTCTCCTGACGTGAGATGATAAGTGAGGGAGGACCATCGGGCCCCTTACAGGTGTAATGCAAAAAAAAAGAAAAAACCGGGAGGGGGGCCGGCCGGGCCTGTAAGGGGCCCTGGGGACCAACGGGCCCCTTACAGGTGTAATGCAAAGAATAAATAAATACATAATAAATACATTTAAAAAACGGGAGGGGGGCCAGTCGGGCCCCCTAGGCCTCGTACACACGACCAAGAAACTCGACAGAATCCATCAAGAAACTTGTGGGAGAGCTTTTTTGCCGAGGAAAACGGTTGTGTGTACGCTTTTCATCGAGAAAACTGTCGAGGAATTTGACGAGGAAAAAAGAGAGCAAGTTCTCTTTTTCCTCGACGGGAGTCTCAATTTCCTCGTCGTGTTCCTCATCGGGCTGGTTTTCGACGAGAAACACGTTGGTGTGTATGCTTAGAAACCCGCGCACCTTCGGTAAAAGTAGTGTTTGTAATGGAAATAGCACATTTGTCACGCTGTAACAGACTGAAAAGTGCAAATCGCCTCTCACCAAACTTTTACCTAACACGCAGTAACATGAGATTAGCAAAAGCAGCCCCAAGGGTTGTGCCAGTGGAATCGAACTTCCCCTGCCGTCGTATGTGTTGAAGTCAGCGCATTTGAGAATGAGGAGTTTTGGTCTTGACTGTGTGTACGCAAAGACAGCTTGTCAAGTTTCTCGACAAGCCTAACAAGGAACTCGTCGAGGAAAATGATGTGTCTTTCTCGACGTGTTCCTCGGTCATGTGTACGAGGCCTTACAGGTGTAATGCAAAAAATATATATATATATAAAAAAAAGGGAAGGTGTAATGCCTGTACCCTGCTGATGACAGCCCTGACGTAGGCTATACGTAGACTTCAAGTATTATTGTAGGAAGTTTAATAATGATGTGGAGCTTGGGCACTCCTCGGACACCAGGAGCTCAGAAAGAGTTTTATTTTGAAATCTTTGAAAGGCATAATGAAATGTGCATTTCTAAACGCTTATTTATTACATTTTCTGCAGAAAACCATACTGTAAGTAGTGCTGTTGCAGCCAAATAAAACTGAATCATAACTATATGTTCTTAACACTGGCGTGTCTTTGTCCGAGATTTACCATGACTTGATTTAACACATCTGGCTAATGAATGCCTTTAACATTGCATCATTACTCAGGATAATATATAAAATTCTGAGTGTTGACAAACTTATTCAGGCCTCTAAGGAATGATCTTTATTCCCAATAACTTCCTGGCATCTATATCATACAGCTAGCATTTGCTGTTCCTTGATATGTACATTAATGGGGTTCAGGAAAACCTCTTTAAAATACTATTGCTATGGAAAGAAAACTTTAACATTTCATCTGGGAACAGCTATTGGGAACTATTGCTCACTAACAGCAAGTATTTTGCAAGCTTAGAACAGACACAAAAACCATTGTCTCCAAGGAACAAATAGGAATGTGCTTGTGTATAGACAAAAATGTGGGAAGAACCATTCAAAGAAGTTGCTTAAAACAGAAAAAAACTGAACGTAAAAGTTTAAATTTCTTCTATTAATGTTATATTACCTTGCTTCTAGAGTTGGAATCACTGAATGAACTACTGAGTAAAGGCATAACCTACAATGATACTAAGGGCTTCTGCTGCTGTGTCTCCAAATAGGAGGGAGGGATCTGCAAGAACCGCTGCTCTCATGCACATCGCTGGATCTCGATCAGGCTCAAGTATGTATTAGGGGGGCTGTAAGTACAGAAAAATATCTGTTTATCTGTCAGTAATGCGCTCAATTCCTAAGTCCTGTTGTGGACTGACAACAGCTTCTTTTGAGGACTGAGGCCTCGTACACACGACCGAGAAACTCGACAGAATCCATCAAGAAACTTGGTGGGAGAGCTTTTTTGCCGAGGAAAACGGTTTGTGTTCCTCGTCGGGCTGGTTTTAGATGAGAAACACGTTGGTGTGTATGCTTAGAAACCCGCGCACCTTCAGTAAAATTAGCGTTCGTAATGGAAATAGCACATTTCTCACGCTGTAACAGACTGAAAAGTGCAAATGTCTCTTACCAAACTTTTACCTAACACGCAGTAACATGAGATTAGCAAAAGCAGCCCCAAGGGTTGTGCCAGTGGAAGCGAACTTCCCCTGCTGTTGTATGTGTTGAAGTCACCGCGTTTTGAGAACGAGGAGATTTGGTCTTGACTGTGTGTACGCAAAGACAGCTTGTCAAGTTTCTCGACAAGCCTAACAAGGAACTCGTCGAGGAAAACGATGTGTCTTTTCCGACGAGTTTCTCGGTCGTGTGTACGAGGCCTGAGTGTTGTCAGCCCTGACCTGTTTTCTGATGTTGACTCTGATGTAAAGAAGGACTCTGATGGGAACTGTGATGTAAGGGAGACTCTGAGAGAGGGGGCTCTGATGAGAAAGCTGTAGATTGAATTTATTTTTTCTCCACCTTTAATATAGACGCAGTAGTAATAGATCATCATGGAAGATTCCAATATAAAAAAATCATACATTTTATTAATTACATGAGGCTAAAACACAGCCCTGCAGAAAAAAAACAAGTCTAAGGCCTCTTTCACACTAGTGCGACTTGTCCTGCGACTTGGGGCTGCAAAGTTACATGACAAGTTGTTCCCCATGATTTCCAATGGTAACTATTCATATATGTGCGACTCCAAGTCGTGTCAACTTCAACCTAGTCCCTGTACTACTTTGGTCTGACATTAATGCGAGTTGAGGTACATATACCTCAAGTTTACACAGGCATTCCCTGAAAATCGCATCTGTGAAATTGCGGTAAAATCGTGCAACTTTGAAGTCACGGTAGTGTGAAAGGGCCCTAAACAGCCTTAGGTGGGCCCATAAATGATGCAATTTTCTTGAATGAAAAAAAAAACGCGACATGCTGGTTGTACTGAAGTAGATTTGAAGACTTCAATACATAGGTGTATCGAAATTTTGATCTGTCTATGGTTGGCCTCGGTCATTGCAGTTTTTTTTTATTAATGGCCAAGTTTATTTTTAATATCTTTAAGTTCTTTCTCTTATATTCTGAATCATATCATACTGATTACAAAAAAAGCTCCAAGTACAACTTATTCATTCATTTCAATTGTATCAATTCTTTTATAAAACTTTTATAAAAAATGTATTTATTTATTTTTGGCCCACGAATATTTGCAAAATGTGGGCCCTATACGGAAAGGTTTGGAGAAATGTGTTGTCTACAAAAATCTTTAATACTCTTGTTTTTACTTTCATTATGCCTAATAAAATATTGAATAATATGTGATAACACGGGAAGGAAAGAGAAATTTGATTATTCTGAATGGCTGGTAAAAACAAAAAAGGTAGGCACAGTTATGCTTGGCCCCACCAGATCTCTACCAAATGGAAGCAGTAGAGCTCTCCACACTCTGCTGCCACATATTAACATCTTGCCTATTGCGTGCTAGTTCTGTATCTGATTTCTGCTCAGTCAGACACATTTTGGAAAAAGAAAGTGTACATCTATTGAAGCTAAACACCAAATTGCTTTTTTTACATATAAGGTAAAGGGCTGGAGCTCTGTCAAGAGTCTGGTTGTCTGCCTTCCAGTTGAATATCAGAAGAAAAAGAAGGGATACATAGGGTATCTCTCTGATGGGGACTGAGACAGTAACAAAAACACATTTCTTTACTAGAGTGCAAAAGGGTTAGAACATCTATCAGGTTTTTATTCCTCTCTGTTTTTTTCTTGTACCAGTGACACTGGAAATCTGTTTATTGTTTACCTATAGTCACCAAGAGAAGATGGAATGTTTCATATTCCCATGGCACACATTCCTGGTATGAGCTCTCAGAAATAGGGTGCTGTAGAAACAACCAGCTGAATACTGGTTCAAGTCACAAGGTAGATATGAGTGGCATCCAAACAGGTAGTTTATTGCATGATCACAACACAAGAAAAGTGCAATGTTTCTGAGTCACGCAGGACCCCTTCATCAGGCATGTGATGATCAAGAGAAGATGTGAGGACAAACCTCCCCAGCAGGGTCACACTGCGATAAAAACATTACAAATGCTCTGACTCTCAGGCCGCGTACACACGACCGAGAAACTCGACGGGCAAAACACATCGTTTTCCCTGTCGAGTTCCTTTTTCGGCTCTCAAAAAACTTGTCGAGCCAAATTTTCTCATTGCCCGTCGAGGAAATAGAGAACATGCTCTCTTTTTGGCTCGACGAGTTCCTCGACAGTTTTCTCAGCGAAAAGTGTACACACGACCATTTTCTTGGTAGAATACGTCTCCCATCAAGTTTCTTGCTGAATTCTGCAGAGAAAACCGGTCGTGTGTACACGGCCTTACCCACTCTGTCAAAAAGTAGAAAAAAGCTTTGGCTGCAGTTGTTTTATAATATATTTAGCCCTCAACAGTAAAGAGTTATTTCACCTTAACTGAAAAATTGCCTATGCAGGTGAGGGGTGCCTGTAGATAAAACCAAACTGTGCAGCTCTTACTAAAGTTAGATAATGCCCATACTATCAGTGTAGGCCACTTACATATCTCCCAAAGACTGGCAGGAAAACTCACAGAGATGGCATCAGCTCAACCTGCCATGATGCCAGGACATTCCAAAAACACTCCCAGTCAATAATGCTCACCCCCACCATCACAGGAGCGAGCTCTCAAACCAACGCACATGTGCAGTCCACTATCTTCTCCGTCACAGAATCGCAGAGGTCAGAGCTACTGTAATAAGGGGAGGATTAGCGCATTTGAGAGGTTTTGAATTATGGCCTACACCATGGGTGCTCCAGCTGTTGCTGAACTACGATTCCCATCATGCCTCTACCTTTGGATGTGATGCTTGTAACTATCAGCTTTGTAGAGCCTCATGGGACATCTGCAACATCCGGAAGGCCACAGGTTGAGCACCCATGGCCTACACCAGGGATATGCAATTAGCGGACCTCCAGCTGTTGCAGAACTACAACTTCCATGAGGCATAGCAAGACTCTGACAGACACAAGCATGACACCCAGAGGCAGAGGCATGATGGAACTTGCAGTTTTGCAACAGCTGGAGGTCCGCTAATTGCATATCCCAGGCCTACACCTATAGAAAGGGCATTATTTAACTTTGGTCAAAGCTGCCCCACTTACCTGCATAGGCAATTTTGAGTTTAAAGTGATTTAACCCTTTAAATCCTATCTGTGGAAGCTCCATATTCTTTCTGTATTGACCTTTAGCTGTCACCTTTAATACACTGTATATATTAATAGGAATTATCAGGAGCATAAACAGCTCATTAGATAAAAAGAATTCTCAGCCTACAACTAGGTGGTTGGCGTATGCTTGCATTGCCTGTTTGACTGTGAAAGGTCACATAATTCAATGTCAATTTTCACACTATAGCATTCTGTGCTCATGAAAGATATACATTATAAGCCATGTCATAAAAAAAAAAAAAATAGCTTTTACAAATTCCATAATATTAATTGTAGCTTTTGAATTTTGCATTAAAAATGTGTTGAATATGTCAATACTATCTATACTTAGGGATTCACTATTGGACAGAGAAAAAGGAGATAGTTAGCAACTAAGATAAAACATTTTTTACTGAAACCTGCATTTTTGGGAAAACAGTCAAGGTACAAAAGCTGCGCAATTATCAACAGAATAAGCAAATAACAGAGATTTCCCAGCATGGAGAATAAACACAGCAAAGTCCTTAGGGTATGTTAATGCAGCACAGAAATTTATCAACACATTGATCCTGCCACCCACTTGAATTGGCTACTGATTCACTCATATGAGGAGCCCCATTATAGGCTCAATGTACATGACCTATGCCAGCCATGCCTGTGGCTGTCGATGACTCATGGGACTTGCACTTTCACAAGAACTGGAGTGCCGAGATTACCTTCCCCTGAATTAACATATTTAAAGTGGTTCTAAATTTCCTCCATTAAGCAAAGCTGGCCATAGCTGACAGAGCGATTTTCTTTCCTGCGACCATTGTGTTCTCCCGGTAGGGGGGCAGGGAGAGAACATGGGGTTTATTTACTAAATGCAAATCCACTTTGCAGTACAAGTAGATCTGAGGGAGACATGCAAGGAAAATAAAAAACAGCATTTTAGCTTGCACATGATTGGATGATAAAATCAGCAGAGCTTCCCCTCATTTTAGATCTTCCCCTCAGATCTACAGTCACTGCACTTCCAAGTACACTTTCAAGTGCACTTGCAGTAAACTTCTAGTGCAAAATGAATCTGCCTTTAGTAAATAAACCCCATAGTGATTACTGCTAGTGGCTATAATTGCATGTAAAATCGGAAAGACTGGTTATACCCAAGTGGATTGATCGATCCACTTGGGTACAATCAGTCTGCCCATACATGGTTTGAATCTCAGCTTAGGTCTGCAGAACCAGCCGAGATTCGAACCGTCTATGGCTGGCTTTAAAAAGTACTTTTCACTATCTGTTTCCCCTCCTCCTTTAAATACTTACCTGCATCCTACATCGATTCAGCGCTGTACCCATCTATACATCTATAGCCACACTGGTCTCTCTCCCTGCTCTAACAGGACAGGTTTATGTCCATTTGCTCCTAATGCTGTCAATTAAATCCAGTAGGAGGGAGTGGGGCGGGGGGTGTTTGAGCCATTCTGTGTGTGTGTCTATGGACGCACAAAGCCAAGCTCGGTAACGAGCCTGCATTTGTGCCTCAAAAGCACACAGCTTGCTATAGAGGCACACTCAGGAGAGGAGGAGCGAACAACAATGGTGGAGGACACCAGAAGAGGAGGAAAGGGGCCTCTCTGTACAATATCGCTGCACAGAGCAGGTAAGTATAAACTTGTTTTTTCATTTTAGGTAAAGAAAAAAGAGGGACTTTAACTGTGGAGACTGGTTACCACTGATACTCAGCTATCAAAGAATTGCAAGAAAAACTTTAAGAATTATGTTACAAGTAGTGTATATGCATCTGGCTATCAATACTTTCTGACACAAGGAAAAATCAACTAAGTATGCTAAAATAGACAGCCAAAAAGCATGAATGCGTTACAGATAGGGCTATATTTCATCTCCGTAGGTGGAATGGCTGTATTTGGGTCTGCTGGTGTTTGTTTGTTTATTTATGTTTCCTTCATCCAGGTTTGTGGTGTCTAAGGGTGATATTGTTCACCAGTTATGTATGGGACTCCCACGGCACCACCCTTGGCAGCTCAAGTGGCAATGAAATAACTAAAAACAAGTCTGCCAAACAGAGTTCAGCGTTGTTAGCTTACCAAATGTCTTCAAATATTGCATCGTGTGTCCTCTCACATCCATTTTCTAACCCTATTAACCCGTGCTGGGTACAGAATGTGCTAAAAATGTGTTACATTTCACAAACGTGCAGGGATGAAAAAATATATAGTGTGCACACAATGCCAGCACTGTGCTCTCACCAGTCACCTCACATCCTCCTTTCATCATGCCACAGTCTGTCCCTTAACCCCGGAGAAAATGACAGGAACAGACACATCATTGACCACACAGCTGGAGACTGCCTGCCACCAATGGAGGAGACACTGTGCTGTACTTGTCTGATATAATTATAAAGCAAATTGCTATAATAAGTGGAACAACTTCTACCGTGCCCCTCACTTGGCAACCATACCTTGGCTGTGAAGCAGAAAAGTTATATTTATGCTCTGGACTAAAGTAACCAATTATTGCTCATCTTATGATTGAATAATTGCAAACTTGAACTTGACTGGTTGCTATTGGTTACTGAATATTGTATATCATCGCTGCTATTAGCTTATAATGTTTAGCTGTTTAACCACTTGCCTACTGGGCGCTATCACCCCCTGCCTGTCCAGGCAAATATTCAGCTTTCCAGTGCTGTCTCACTTTGAATGACAATTGTGACAATTTTTTTTGATAGCTAGAGCTTTCTTTTGGTAAGATTTAGGCTTCATTTCGATGGACGTTTTTACAGCCACTTTTTCTAGCCTTTTTTACAGCTTAAAAATGCCTGTCTATTTTTTTTTTTAGCTGGATCTCAAAAACGCTGTGGTTGTGTTTTTTTGAGCGTTTTTGCGCGTTTTTGAGCGTACGTTTTTTAACGTCTGGTGTTTTTACAGCTCTATCGCTGGAGCTTCAGAACACACTGGTCCTGGGTTTTTTTGCAGCTTAAAAACGGCTCAGCCATCTACAGCTCAAAAACGTCATGGTGGGCATGAGGCCATAGACTAACATGGAGAGCCGTTTTTAAGCTGCAAAAAACGCTCAGAAAAGTGGCTGTAAAAACGTCCATGGAAATTAAGTCTAAATCACCACCGAGTTAAAAACATTAAAAGGTTTTGTTTCTGTTCTAAAATTTTGTAAATAAGTAATTTATCTTTTTCACACATGTGGGCCAATGAGGAGGCACTGATAGGCAGCACTGATGAGGCTGCACTGATAGGTGGCACTGATGGCAGCACTGGTGGGCACTGTTGGGCAGAGGCGTATCTAGTGAAAATGGCGGTTATGGCAAGCACTGAAACTGCTCCCCTGTTGAAACATTTGAAACCCATCTTTCATATAACCTTAACAGAAAAAACAGATAACAAAACTAGTGATATTTATCATCCCTTGTGATATCTTTGGTAGTGACAAATCCTCTTTATGGAGAATCTGGGGTTTGTTGGACCCCTGATCCCTCCTCTGCCCTCCAAGGCCAGGTAAATGCAGAACCAATACTGGAAGTGATGAAATCTTCACCACTTAAGGACTCAGTTTTCACAGACGAGAGGGAGAAGCTGATGTTCCTCCTTATTCTTTGTGCGCTGCCAATCCTACCAGATGAAATGGGAGAGCCTGGGAGAACAGGGGAGGGCTGTGGCTGAACGCAGCAGGGATAGCGCTGCCATTGTCCATTAGCAAAGGTGCTGAAAAGGAGATCCTGCCTATGCTTGGGAAGAGGGAAAAAGAGACCCTCAGACCCTGGTAAGTGCCTTGCTGCCCAGCCACTTATCAGCGCCCCTTTCATGTGGCGCCCATGGCACTTTCCATGGCTGCCATACCCTAGATACGCGACTGCTGTTGGGGCTGTAATGATGATCAGCACCCTGATTATTAGTGTAGATGTCCCCTGTGTGGATTGACGGTTATTGGCTCTCCTCTCCTCACACGCTGTCAGCATGAGGAGAGAATTACTGATAACCAGAAAATCCTGTTTACACAGTGATCAGCTGTGAATGGACTCATCTGGTCACATGGTAAAGAACTGCTGTGATTGGCTCTTTACCCCAATCTGTTACCAGGTGTGCCCAAAGGACACAGTGATCACAGATCACTGTGAGTATGGCCACAGGGGGCGCCCGGGAGGCACAATCACCGGAGGACGTCATATAACGCCCTCTGGCAATGTGCAAACATTTGGTTATAGCGTGGTCGTAAAGAGGTTAACGTAATAGTAACACTGAGTTGCATGCAACCACTGCACCATTCTGGCAGCAGTGTTAATTTTGGCGTCAAATTTCTATATAGTTTTAGTCAGTCTTTTGACTAAAATAGCATTTTTGATTTAGTCAAATTTTATTCATCTGGATTGTTTTAGTCGTAATTTAACCTTAGTTCACACTGGTGCGATGCAGACACCACAGGAATATTACCGCACTCCAATTCACATCACATGCGATGTCTGTGCGGTTTCAACTATATATTTTGTATGGCTGAAATTGCATTGCATCGGCTCTAAAATGGTGCAGGACCCTTTTTTTTTACCTACACCTGAATTCCTACAATCGCACTGCGTTTTGAAATCTGTTTCGAGGTGTCGTTAAGATAACATTGACACCTGCAGCAGATTGCAACAAAGCACCAGGCCAACAAAGAGGCACTAAGTGCTAACGCAAGGGATCAGGAGTGTACGTCAAAGGCTAATCCATACTTTTACTGAGGAAAGCTATGTACTGCTAGAGAGTGTGAGGATCGGGAAGAGGTTAAGTAACATAGACACTCCTCCAGTGCTCCTGCTGAGTCTGGAGTCATTTTTTATGTCCTAGCTTCATCCTGAGAGGCCTTAGGAGCAGAGAGGTACTGGCAGTAGGAATCAACTTGGTATTGCAAAAGCGTAAATTTACCTACCCTAAAAAGTGGTCAAACATCTGTGGTGAGTTGCCACCTTCCCATTGAGCACTCGTGGGGAAGAACTAGAAGCTTAATTTAAAAGCATTTTTTATGGGTTTTTTTTGGTGTTGGGTACACTGTCACAAACAGACTTTTAGCTTGCTATATGTTTATTATTCCAGATTATTTTTTGTGCAGTTTTATATGTTTATATGTTCATGATATATACTGTATATTCACCTTCATACCTAGAGCCTACTTTTTATTTTGTATAACACGCTATTGGTGGCTCGTTCACTTTCAAGGGGCAGTTTAATTGTATATCCTTTACCCACGGGGCGCCAATTCTAGAATTAAATTTACTACACATTTTTTTAAATTAGCCTTTACAACCTCTTTAGTCCTTGGATAGATTCATTGCCGTTTAAAAACCTATTTTGACATCTGAGATTGAAAAGTGAAAGGCAAACATTTTTAGTACATTAAGCTATTGTTGTAATTGAGTAGATAAGACAGGAAAGGCCACATTTTTTTATCCTTTGTGGTGCAACTGGGTGCAAAGTAACAATTAACGTGGATACCTATTGATTTACTACACTGAATCACATTCTACATACCAACACTGTAAAAGAGTAAATGAAAGGAGCATCTCATAAAAAGAGTTACTATAGCAAGACCGTCAATGCTTTATTTTAGTGTAATGTGACTCCGAGTCAGTGAAATAATTTATTGTTGTTAGCCGACAGTACAGATACTTTAATGCCCATTAAGAATGAAAGTCTTTGTCCCATGCAGTGAAATTCCAGACCCCATGAACAAAATACCCATCAAAAAGGAACAAAGGCATCTACTGTAACAACTGCACAGGTGTGTGATCTTCTCTGCCGCTCACAGACTCTGTACTGCTCCTAACAAATCATTGTGGCCTCTAGAAATGACTTACTGAGCTGCTTGTCGGGGGTCTCCTAAGAAAACAATTATCAAATGACTGACACATTCTCAGGTTTGTCACATTTGTAATGCTTTTTTTTCCTCTAAAAGCTGCACTGTCACTAAAAAGATAAAAAACAAAAATAATTGATACCTTCAGAGCTTGTTTATGTAAAATGTGTTAGCCAGCCTTGCCCAATGCACTCCCAATGTACTATATAAACAAGGCAAAAAGCCTGGTTTTACCATGGCACTGGCCATGGACACCACTGTGCTGCAACCCTTATGCAGTATGTTTTTTCAGCACATTGTAATGCAATTCAATCATGCACTTAGTACCGTACTGCAGCAAATACAACTGAAGATAATGTTACTTTGTTCTGACGTGAAAAAAAAAAGGATAGAGTGCAATGCGCTGCTTACAGTCCACTACCTTTACATCACACACTAGCAGCAGTGCACGCTGCTGTAAACCAGTAATCAGGGGTTAAATATCACCAAAAAAACAATCTCCCTTCAAGGTAAAATAATGTGCTAGCATGCAAAATAATGTATTGTACCTAATAACAATTTAAAGTACATAAACATGGACATCAGGTTCACATTACAGTATGCCTCTAAAAAGATCATCTTTTTTTAGCTGTTAGTCTGTAAAAATGTTAGACATGTGCATTCGTTTTCGTTAGAATGCATTTTCGTCTGAAAATCTGTTTTTTTCGTTATCGTTCTAACAAACGATAACGAAAGTGCAAGAAACGAAAACCGAAAGATCCGACATAAAAAATGCTTTATTTTCATTTTCGTTGTGGTAAAAATTCGATATAGAGAGATTCGACATTATAGGGAAAAGATTCAACATCATAGAGAAAAGATTCGACACTATAGAAATAATAGATTCGACATTACAGAGAATAGATTTCGATTTATGAGAAAATAGATTCGACATTATAGGGAATAGATTTGACATTATTACTAGTCATACAACATTAGAATTCTTGTAGGCAAAATATTCGACCGGAAATGTACGATTCAACGTAAAGTTTTGAAGTTCCGTCAAATATTCTTTTGACCATTCGACAGAAACCAAGTATTATTGGATTTTCGGACGAAAGCTATTCCCCAACGAAAAACGGAATAAATCAAAACGATTTTCGGGAGTAACTAAATAAATTTATTTTCCAGACGAAAACGAAAAAACAAAACAAAATATTCCAGTCTGCACATGTCTAAAAAATGTTGGTGCAACCTACAGTAGAGACGGTAATCTCCAGTAATTTACAGTAGTGAAGGTCACACTACTTAGTTCCTTGTTATCCCCCCAGAGTGTGTGCACAAGAAACCTAAAGAAACCTGCGGTGGGGTGGGGGGCAAGGTTTCAACTGTCTAGGGCATGGGTCTTCAAACTATGGCCCTCCAGTTGTTCAGGAACTACAATTCCCATAATGCCTAGTCATGTCTGTGAATGTCAATGCCTCATGGGATGTGTAGTTCCAGGAGGGCCGTAGTTCGAGGATCCCTGGTCTAGGGGCCTTCACAGAATTTAATCCGGCACTGATCACCCCCCCCCCCCCCACTAGATCTAAGTATCCATAGACAATTGTTTCTAGTATTGAATTGAGTGGGAAAAGATTATAACCTTTCCCCATTCCATCCCAAACGTGGGAATATAATATACTATATTAAGCTATACTATAGCTATAAATACACTTTAAAGTGTTACTAAACCCTAAGTCCTCATGCACACAGCCTACAGTTCTATTTTGCAAACGCATTCATGTCAATTGCTTGGGCATTCTTTTTTCCATTGTCTGAATATCAATTTATTTAAGTGTTCATGTGCATTTACACACATTTAGGCACGTCTAGCATTTTTTCTGCCAAAGCGCTTCTCTCCCGAAAGTGTATTTTTTTTTGCCTCTAAATGCAAAAGTTACTACCTTCATCCTCTAAGGCCGCGTACACACGATCAAATCTATCTGCTGGAAACGGTCTGACAGACCGTTTCAGCAGACAGATTCGATCGTGTGTACGGGCGGACAGACAGATTTTGCCAGCAGACAGATTTTAAAGCATGCTTTCAAATCTGTATGCTGGGAATCCGTCCGTCCGACATGTCTGCTGGTTAGTACGCTAACCAGCAGACATATCTGCCCGCGCATGCGTCGAATGGATTCGACGCATGCGCGGAAGTGTTTTACTTCCTGGTGCGGTGACGTGGCGGCGTCAACATCATCGCCACGTCACCGCGCTGTCTGTCGGCGGGGATTTTGGTTTGATCGTGTGTACAGCGATCAAACCAAAACAGCCCAGCAGACAAATCTGTTCAAATCGGTCTGTCAGACAGATTTGAACAGATGTATTTGGTCGTGTGTACGCGGCCTAAGAGGGACCCATGGAGCCACCTTTGTACTCCCGGCTGCCCCTGTAGAGGAGTCTCCTTATCTATACAAAAGCTCATGGCATTGGGGGTAAGCCGTTTCCCATGCTCCTTTCCCTAGCAGCTCAATGACAGCAGGTGGAGACTGAAGTTTCTCCGCTGTACTGTGCATGTGAGGGGCTCACAGAAAGGCTTGTGAAAATTCAGGGCAACCTGAACTGAGGACCTGGGACCAGGAGTAGTGAGCAGGAGTTGTGTATGATTTTTGGATACAGATATTAAGAAAAAAATTACACTGTTTGACATTACCGAGTACTTTAAAAAATAAGCCTAGGGTTTAATGAGTATAGTATTAACGCCAATGCTGAAAAACAAGCTGATATATGAACTATGAAATCAACCCCTTTATAAGTGAACTAAGCTGGCTGAAAAACGAGACTCATAACCTATATAAAAATCAGCAATTAACAATGAGAATCCATTGTTACAGGCTCATCGTTGGCAAAGTAAGCATTTGGGAAAGAAAGACAGCCCTCAAATAGGCTTTTTTCCTCCCTCTCTTTTTCCGGTATACACAACAAATGTTCTATATTTTTAGCACAATTATTACACTATTACACAGGAAAAAGAATGCTATGTACATTTTTTCCAGGGCATGAATACCAGGTCAAAGAGTCCATTCCCTTCCTGTACAGTCACTTACACCAAGCAAAGACAAAGTTATAATCTTCCTAAATTATTCTGGCTCTGCTCCATCTACAGAAGAAACTGTACACAGGCTGATGGAGCGACACAATCTACTCAGCCTGGCTGTTTTATACCGTGTACAAGTGCATCTGACCATTTTTTAAACAAATATAGAGCAACCAATGGTATCAATCTACGTTTTATATAATACATACATATTTTTATATTTCCTTTTTCAAGCACAGTAAGTCAAGTATAAGAATGTATTTTTGCATGCAACAACATGCACATTCAGGTGCTTGCCAAGAAATGCCGGCAAGAGATGATCAGACTAGAACTAACATACAGGCTGGATTTAAAGGGAATTAAAATCATTTGCATGTATGTACAGGCACCACACCTACACGATGATATGCCTGCCATCATGGATAGGTAAACAAATGTATACACAAGGCCAAAAATAATGTAGGAGTAACTCGGTGCTTCAGGGCACAGACTGACTATAATAATAATGGTGGAGACTCACGTGCCATCCCTCTGTAAGCTTTCAAAGTGTTGCCCAGAGCAGTCAACCAGATTTCAGCTGTCATTTTCCTACTTCCTACTACTGGGCTACCAAATTAAAGCAAAACTTGATTGAACAAGCTGAAGTTAGAAGATTCTGAGTACCCCAGTATTAGTAACCCCCCCCCCCCCCTAGCGATGGACAACATCAGTACCAACATCTATCTAAACTGTAGTGAGAGAAATTTATTTCATAGGTAATCCTTGAGCTGTAAAGCATACAGCCTATACAAAGTCTTGATATCGCTAGTACCCTACAAAAATCACGTATACATAAAGTGTATATAGAATATGTTTCTCAATATTTGCATTGTTTATGGGGAGGTTCCTTTGGCCTCATGCATACTAGTGTCAGGAACTGACTATTCAGGGTCACAAAGTGAACATTCCCAAACATATCCTACAGGCTTCTATGTACATCTGTATACTAGACATTCATGAGCTTTTACAAGCTCAAACAATTTGCATTCACGATCCGCTTAGTGTTGGTTTTGCAAAGTCGAATGTAACTGAATAGATGTAAATGCACTTAAACCTGCCTGGTGCCATTAATTGGTAATGATACTCTAATTGCATCTGATGTGTGCATGAGGCTTTATTGATTTCAGAAGACCGAGGATCCTTTAAAGTAGAACTATAGCATAAGGGAGGGTTATAACCCCTCTCAGATTTTTTTTCACTATCTGTGTCCCATTGCAGAAATGTCCTATTACTTCCTTTCTCATAACCAAACAGGAAGTGGGAGGTAATCCCTGCAAGAGGGGAATTCCTTGGAAACCCCCAGATCACTAGAACTAGTGTCCCCATTGGAATACTTCCCTTTTAATGATAATGGTAAACAGGACACATAGAGAGGATGAATCACTTTAATGGGGGCACAGACCGCTATCAAAACGGACAAATGTTCTAATCCCTCTCCACTCTATCTAAAACAAAAAAAAGTTTTGCCTTTGTTATACTTTAAGCATACTAAGAACATAGGCAACACAACAAACATTGCGTTAGAATCAAAGGTGTATTGGCCAGTGCATTCAATGTCATTAAGTTTAACAACTGCTAATCACCTCATCTGAACTTGTTTAGACAAGTCTGGAGTTATTAAGGCTAAACCACAACCGCAGTGCATTTTTGCCCAGAGACACGCAAAACCCTGTATGCAGCTACACACAGATAAATGTTGGCACTCGCACTTACATTCGCATTTAAAATTTTACATTTTGAAAAATATCCTCCTATGCTTGTAAGCATAAAAGTGCATAAGTGTTTTTGTAATGTATGCATATGGACAAAAATATGCTGTAGATGTGGCTCCAGTGTACCACAGCAGCCATAATTTACTGTATGTCCAAACACCTTAAATATGGCCTTGTGAATGAGCCCTTATAACACTGCATACCTTTGAATTTGTTATTAAAGATGATTTACAGTGTGCAGTTGTATTGACATTATTTATATGTACAGTGCCTTGCGAAAGTATTTGGCTCCCTTGAACTTTGCGACCTTTTGCCACATTTCAGGCTTCAAACATAAAGATTTAAAACTGTAATTTTTTGTGAAGAATCAACAACAAGTGGGACACAATCATGAAGTGGAACAAAATGTATTGGATATTTCAAACTTTTTTAACAAATAAAAAACTGAAAAATTGGGCGTGCAAAATTATTCAGCCCCTTTACTTTCAGTGCAGCAAACTCTCTCCGGAAGTTCAGAGAGGATCTCTGAATGATCCAATGTTGACCTAAATGACTAATGATGATAAATAGAATCCACCTGTGTGTTATCAAGTCTCCATATAAATGCACCTGCACTGTGATAGTCTCAGAGGTCAGTTTAAAGCGCAGAGAGCATCATGAAGAACAAGGAACACACCAGGCAGGTCCGAGATACTGTTGTGGAGAAGTTTAAAGCCGGATTTGGATACAAAAAGATTTCCCAAGCTTTAAACATCCCAAGGAGCACTGTGCAAGCGATAATATTGAAATGGAAGGAGTATCAGACCACTGCAAATCTATGAAGACCTGGCCGTCCCTCTAAACTTTCAGCTCATACAAGGAGAAGACTGATCAGAGATGCAGCCAAGAGGCCCATGATCACTCTGGATGAACTGCAGAGATCTACAGCTGAGGTGAGAGACTCTGTCCATAGGACAACAATCAGTCATATACTGCACAAATCTGGCCTTTATGGAAGAGTGGCAAGAAGAAAGCCATTTCTTAAAGATATCCATAAAAAGTGTAGTTTAAAGTTTGCCACAAGCCACCTGGGAGACACACCAAACATGTGGAAGAAGGTGCTCTGGTCAGATGAAACCAAAATCTAACTTTTTGGCAACAATGCAAAACGTTATGTTTGGCATAAAAGCAACACAGCTCATCACCCTGAACACACCATCCCCACTGTGAAACATGGTGGTGGCAGCATCATGGTTTGGGCCTGCTTTTCTTCAGCAGGGACAGGGAAGATGGTTAAAATTGATGGGAAAATGGATGGAGCCAAATACAGGACCATTCTGGAAGAAAACTTGATGGAGTCTGCAAAAGACCTGAGACTGGGACGGAGATGTGTCTTCCAACAAGACAATGATCCAAAACATAAAGCAAAATCTACAATGGAATGGATCACAAATAAACATATCCAGGTGTTAGAATGGCCAAGTCAAAGTCCAGACCTGAATCCAATCGAGAATCTGTGGAAAGAACTGAAAACTGCTGTTCACAAACCCTCTCCATCCAACCTCACTAAACTCGAGCTGTTTTGCAAGGAGGAATGGGCAAAAAACTGATAGAGACATACCCCAAGCGACTTACAGCTGTAATCGCAGCAAAAGGTGGCGCTACAAAGTATTAACTTAAGGGGGCTGAATAATTTTGCACACCCAATTTTTTAGTTTTTTATTTGTTAAAAAAGTTTGAAATATCCAATAAATTTCGTTCCACTTCATGATTGTGTCCCACTTGTTGTTGATTCTTCACAAAAAATTACAGTTTTATATCTTTATGTTTAAAGCCTGAAATGTGGCAAAAGGTCGCAAAGTTCAAGGGGGCCGAATACTTTCGCAAGGCACTGTACATGTATTGCTTTATATTTATCTGACTGGCTAGTATAATCATAGCTCTGTTGCCAGGGCCGATCCACCCTATAGGCTCACTATGCAAGCCGCTTAGAGCCTGCAAAGCTGCGGAGGGCCCCCCAAATTACTAGAGGCTCAGCCTGGTGAGAAGTCATTTTTGGCCTCTCACACTGCCTCTCAACTCGCTGGCTGCATGGGAAAAGAGGTAAGAAGTCAGCACCCCCCGCTTCTCACTTTAATGTAAAATGTCATTTCCGACAGCAGAAAACCCCCTCCCCAACTTTAATGTTATATGTCATTTTGCTAAGGGCTCCCCTGCGGAGACAGGTGCAATTTACGCACAAGTGTGAACCTAGCCTTTAGGTGCTCCAATTTGTAGATTTATAAAACCCTAACTGCCACCCCTGCTTCTCCTTAACCTGTTCCATGCTCAACAAGACATTGGCAGAATTCTGGTGTGTCGGAAAAACCCACATCTATCGACCACACTGCCAATGCAAAAATGCAAAACTGATGTAGTATGTGCAATAATCCAAATCCACCAGTCATATGCCTATATACTGCAGTAACAAAATAAGACGCCTGATAGTTTGCTAAGGTTACTGCGTTCATGTATTGTCACCTGTATTAATAAATAAAAGTGTATGCCTTCTATCTAAAAGTTGTAAAACAAATCATTTTTGAAAGGAGTAAATGAGATAACCATACAAACCTTGTTGTGTTTCTTGCTCATTTGACTTTGGACTGCTTCTTGCTCTGCGGTCAGTTTTTTTAAGTCCTGTGACACTGTTTACACTTCCGCAACTGGCCCCATTGTGAGCTTTGCCATTGCCGTTGTATACAGTCGTACAGTTCCCTATATGGTTTTTGTACAAATTAGATGGAGGGCTGTTCAAACGGTTTTGTCTGTCGATCTGTTTGAGCTTTTTATGTTGAGGCTTGCAGTACTGGTCTTCTCGTGTGATATAACTGGACATCCCAAACAGTGGTATGATTTCTGAATACAAGGAAAAGAAAAGTTATATCAGATCTGGATAACAAACAACAAGTGCAACAAAGAAGACACAAAGTGTAATGTAGAACACTCCCTGAATTATTATTTTTTTTAATTGAAAGGTTATTGTGGCAGGTACAGATGTGGAAGGTAAGGCTGGAACTGGAACGATTGTGTATGGCTGTTTTAATTGTAAGTGAGAAAAATAGAAAATTGAGTGCCACACTACTGGTAAGAGGATCAAATGCAACTTTATTCCAATAAAAGTAAGAGGGACAATCCAAAGAATATCCAACGAGTTTTGGGGGTCCCAAAACACCCTCTTTATCAAGGCTTGAATGAATATGTGAATGAACTAGAAGTGATCTGGACCTTAAATGTTATTTCTTCCAGTTTGATTACATGCAAAGACTATGTCAGCATCTGATTTGGCAGGACCTTAAGGAGGTATCCCGGATCCATTTAAATCTTCTCATTGATCTCCAGTCAACTTTTTATTACTGATTTTTTAATGTTTTATTTATTTGCAATGTATAGTTGATTGTCATCGGCTTTTGGCAAGTGCCTTGGACTTGCTGCTTGCTTTGTCCTGCCTCTCTTCCCCTATATCTTATTATGCTATGCTCCACTGAACAGCTTTTGCAGTTTCTTATTTGCTGCAAATGTGCTAGTGGTTTCCAGGGCATCAATGGACTAACTTAGTCTTAGCTGCCCAGATCAATGCTGTGTATGCAGATGCTACAGCAATGACAGTTGAGTTCTGTGCTCATGTCACATCCGTTCACACTAGCTACACTGACCCCCAATATCCAGCATACAGGCTGCAATCACGCAGATGGTTCTTATCAGCAGTAATCTGTAAGACAGGCTAGCACGCACAGGAAGTAATAATGTCCCTTCCATCACCTATGACAAATCCTGAGTGACTTGGAAACCGTCTGATGGTATTACAGATTACAGTGATTTAAAGCATTTCAAAAGTATTTTTTTTAAACGAAAACAATAAACATGTTATACTTACTTATGGTTTTTGACAGACATGCTCCAAACCTCCTCTTCTGGGGTTCCATGCTGGCACTGTCTGCTCCTCCTTTTCCCCGTCTGCCCTCATAGAAAACCTATTGTGGCTCGATCACAAGCCGGGTTTGTGCATCCATAGACACAAAGCATGGCTTGGCCCCACCCACCCCCATTCCTGTCTCACATTATTTGATTGACAGCAGCAGGAGCCAATGGCTGTGTCAGCAGAGGGAGAAAAAAGAGAAGAGGTGCAGCTGTGCAAACAATAGAGGTGGGGGGAGCACAGCCAAGTTGTAAAACATTTTTACTGTAAGGCAGGGAATGCATTAAGGTAAAAAGTATTTTATCTTTAGAAACACTTTAAGGCTGGGTTAACATTATGTGTGGTGTGGGGCACAGCAAGGGGTCCGGTGCATCCCTGTTCACCATTTCAGGACTGAATTAGGTCCAGTTTTTTGCCTGAATTCGGACCAAAGACACACGGGACCCTTCTGCAGTGCGCTCCGTGGCCACCACGGAGATGTGTGAACCGGCCCCATACACAGCCAGTCACACTCTCCTGTCATGCAAATTGGGTGCAGGGAAATCCTCCTCCAATTCGCATAAGTGTAGACCCAGTCTGAGAAATCACTATCTTCATCAGGCTGCGTATATTGGTATATTGACTCATCAGAAATGCATTCATACAGACTTGTAAAGCTTTGTTAGAGGGCAACTTAAAAAGTTACAAGGTTTAAGTATTATTATTTTCTTTTTTTTATCTGTCAAATAAACATTTCAACCCTTTGGCTGCTTTTGTTAATAGAAAGTTGTTCCTATACATATATTTTCATGACAGAATTCAATTTAAAATGAAGCTATTTACCTTGCTCTCCATAGATTGTGTGGGGAAGATGATGCGGATAGAACTGGGGAGGTATATCCCCATGCCCCGTGACTGGCGGATAAAACGGATTATGTGAGTTGTGTAGGAAATGCGGATGATGTGTGAGGTATGGAGGTAAATGATGAGATGGAGAGATGGCCGATGGATAGCTGGGAGGGTAACAGTCCGGAGACTGTGGTGTAACCACTACACGTCGAACTCCTGTGCTGTCTTCTATAACCTATAGAAGAAAAATAATCAGGACATATTCACACAAAGAAAAATAAACATTTATTTGGTAAAGATAAGCAAGATGTAATAACCATGACTAGCTGCAGTAACCTATGGCAAGCAATCAAAAATAATCTCTCGCCTGATACATGTACATTTATTTTTAATGGGTGAATTGATTTGCAAATTGATAATTTTTTTATAAAAAAATCCCTGAATGTTAGCCATTTATCTAATGTTTTCGTTTGAACATAAAGTTTGAATATATATTATATAGTGATATACCATATATAATTTTGCTTTTAAAATGAAAAAAGGCCACTATAACTATGACTACAGACAGTTATGGCCCAGGTATGCAGTTAGGTAATTGGTTTGGAGGGAGTAAAGACATTTTACTTACTTAAATGTTGACCTAATTTTACTGAAAGTATTAAAGCATGCATTTATTAAATCATAACAGAATAGGAATTACATACTGACACTTGTTCTGTCAGTACCACTACAACCTGAAACAGCGATAATAGATTTATCTGTTACTGTGTTCTAACTTCCCACCTGCAGAGGAGGTGTTGTTTCGTGTCTCTTATGCCTCGTACACATGGGCGGATTTTCCAAGAAATTTTTTTCCGACTGGCTTTTTTTCTAGGAAAGTCAGGCCGTGTGTAGCCGTGTAGACTACACTTTTTTCGGAAGTCCATGGACATTAGATAGAGAACCTGTTCTCTTTCTTTCCGTCAGACTTCCGACGGACACACAGCGGACTTTTGCACTGACAAAAGTCCGACTGTGTGTACAAGGCATAATGCAAACAGCTAGCCACCCACAGCAATGTCAGGCTAATAATAGGAAACATAGTCATGGCCAACAAGTCTACTAGAGCCAGTTATCACATGTAACCATCAGATGGCCACAGACCAACAGACACGTCCCCCCTGATAATGACAGTGGGTAGGTATCTGCTTGCCCTTGCTTGAGCATCCTCCTGTCTGAGGCACACAATTTCACTATCAAACAGTTCAGAAATAGCCTAATAATCACAAATGACACTCAAAAGTATTGCTTGTAATTATTAGCCTAAGTAGAATCACAGGCAGATGTAAAAATACAGTTATGCATTATTTTACAAACCATGAAAATGTACAGTATATAAATCCTAACATTTTTTTGCTTACTTTGGTCTGTTCAATATGCTATGGAAAGTGTTTTGTTGATCCTGCCAAAAATTAAGTGATAACGTTCTGTGCTTTCTGTCTCTGCTGACTGTTGGCAATTATCATTGTTCCCAGTTAACCTCTATGAAATATAGAACACCTATTAGAGGATAAGAGGAATGGTGGAGTTCTCCTATATTCCAAACACAATTCCTTGCCTAGAGTGACAAAGCTGCTCCTCCATAGATGAAGAACAGTGAGTGAACATTATCACAGTAGGACAGGAAGTACTGGCAGGATCAACAATGAAAAAAAAAGAAAACTGATGGAGCCACCGCATTTAAAGGGGAGGATCCCCTAAAAAGAAACTTTTAACATTGCATGTCTCTTCTTAATTACATGTAGAATCGGCTGGTAGTTTAAAAAAACAACGTCCGTACATACCATTTTCGGCATGCCTGTCAATCAAGTAGGCACGCCCTACCCCGACCGCCAGACCCGGAAGCGACGGTGAGACTACATGCCGAAAATGGTATGTACGGACGTTTTTTTTTTAAACTACCAGCCGATTCTACATGTAATTAAGAAGAGACATGCAATGTTAAAAGTTTCTTTTTAGGGGAACCTCCCCTTTAAGCACTAGTTAGGTGCAATATGTAAATATATTGTCCTTGGGTTTAGATATGCTTTAAATTTATATTTTTTCATACTTCAGTCTGTTCTGAAATCCTTACTTGGCACTCACACAGGGAGAAAGAGGGTCATTAATCGAAACCAGTCAGACTCTGCTACATGCACATATACTGAGCAAGGACATGCTGACAAAAAGAGAGAAGAGACTCAAACGTCAGTCTCTGTCTAATAATGGGGAGTGGGAATGGAGTGATCAAGCTACATGAAAGTGAGGTTACCATTCTGGCTGTGCTGTCTGCCTGGGCTATGTAAATCTCAGGACTTACTGAACAAATAGATATGCAATTTAACCATATATTTAGCTGCTTGTTTAGAGCAGGGTTATTGAATTAAAATTCCCAGAGTTCCAGTCACTAAAACTTTCTTCCAGCAGAGGACCAAAATGCATGTTTGATTCTTAATGGCACCTCAGAGCATCGGCAAAACGGCACAGGTTTTGTGAGCGCCAAACTAGATTGGTGCAGCGCAATTTGAAAAAGGGTCAGGGACTTACTTTTCTGCGTTCCTGCATGCAAGACAGCCCATTGAAATGAATAGTCTGCCTACATGCAGAACACAGGTAGCAATGATATATATGAACCTAGCCTCCTTCACATCACAATCCCATTATTACAACAGTGTTCTCAGACCCCCCATCACAACCCCCCCTTTTATATTACAGTTCCCCTTCAAATCACAGTTACATCTAGAACACCGTTCTCCATCACTACATCACAGTCCTCCCCTTTATAGCAGTGTCCTCTGCCCCCCATTATATCAGCCTCCTCCTCCTCCACACTCATGTCCTCAACCCCCTGTACATTCCTATCCTCAACTCCCCTTTTTATATCAGCCCCCTCCTCCTCCACATTCCTGTCCTCAACCCCCTGTACATTCCTATCCTCAACCCCTCTTTTTATATCAGCCTTCCCCTCCTCCTCCACACTCCTGTCCTCAACCCCCTGTACATTCCTATACGCAACTCCCCTTTTTATATCAGCCCCCTCCTCCTCCACACTCCTGTCCTCACCCCTCTGTACATTCCTATCCTCAACCCCCCTTTTTATATTAGCCTCCTCCTCCTCTTTTACATTCCTGTCCTCACCCCCTGTACATTCCTATCCTCAACCCCCCTTTTAATATTAGCCTCCTCCTCCTCTTCTACATTCCTGTCCTCACCCCCTGTACATTCCTATCCTCAACCCCCCTTTGTATATCAGCCCCTCCTCCTCCACACTCCTGTCCTCAACCCCCTGTACATTCCTATCCTCAACCCCCCTTTGTATATCAGCCTCCTCCTCCTCCACACTCCTGTCCTCACCCCCCTGTACATTCCTATCCTCAACCCCCCTTTTTATATCAGCCTCCTCCTCCTCCACACTCCTGTCCTCAACCCCCTGTACATTCCTATCCTCAACCCCCCTTTTTATATCAGCCTCCTCCTCCACACTCCTGTCCTCAACCCCCTGTACATTCCTATCCTCAACTCCCCTTTTTATATCAGCCCCCTCCTCCTCCTCCACATTCCTGTCCTCAACCCCCTGTACATTCCTATCCTTCACTACCCTTTTTATATCAGCCCCCTCCTCCTCCTCCACATTCCTGTCCTCAACCCCCTGTACATTCCTATCCTCAACTCCCCTTTTTATATCAGCCCCCTCCTCCTCCACACTCCTGTCCTCACCCCTCTGTACATTCCTATCCTCAACCCCCCTTTTTATATCAGCCTCCTCCTCTACATTCCTGTCCTCACCCCTCTGTACATTCCTATCCTCAACCCCCCTCGTTTTATATTAGCCCCTCCTCCTCCACACTCCTTTCCTCAACCCCCTGTACATTCCTATCCTCAACCCCCCTTTTTATATCAGCCTACTCCTCCTCCACACTTCTGTCCTCAACCCCCTGTACATTCCTATTCTCAACCCCCCTTTTTATATCAGCCTCCTTCTCCTCCACACTCCTGTCCTCACCCCCCTGTACATTCCTATCCTCAACCCCCCTTTTTATATCAGCCTCCTCCTCCTCCACACTCCTGTCCTCAACCCCCTGTACATTCCTATCCTCAACCCCCCTTTTTATATCAGCCCCTCCTCCTCCACACCCAGGCCTCACCCCCTGTACATTCCTATCCTCAATCCCCCTTTTTATATCAGCCTCCTCCACACCCCTGTCTTCACCCCCCTGTACATTCCTATCCTCAACCCCTCATTTAGTGATGTCTGGTCTAGAGTGTTTAGCTTTAAAAACAACACATGCTAATAAATTACAGTACTGGATTCCAATGCCAAGAATAATTTCAGTGCAATGTCTAATGAAGTTTGACATTATTACAAGTGGTAGGTGTGTGTACCTGTGAGATGTAACCAGGAGGCACATGGATTGGAGGGATGGACCCATTTGGAGACATCATTGGAACTTCTGCAGGACCTAAGGGAAAAAAAAGCATTAACATTATATAAGAACGCTTTAACACACACATGGGATATAAATATATGCTGAACATATATTAAATAAAATGTGATGTTATAAAAGCAACATTTACTTTCATTTCAGCTAAAATAAGAACACAAAGACACTGTAGAAACATTGGCCCTTTGCACAAAGTGCTCTCGAAAGTGCACTGCATGCAGTCTGTCAAAGTCTATAACAGGCTGAAATACGCTGCAGCCAAACAGGGCTGAGTGCCACTCACATTTAGGGCACAATGCATTCAGGGATGAATGTCTGGAAGGCAGATGTTCTGCATTACAAGCATGCATGCCTGAACCCATGAGGCCATAAACGCAAGTATCACTCCGTACAGCGTTCAGTTCATCCAGCCACAGTGTATTTGAGTCTGTCATAGACTTTGACTTGACATTGCACCCATGCCTCCAGGTGCACTAAAACACTGGGATTGCACACACACAGGGGCTTGACACCACAGATACAATGGACCCTAGGCCTCATTCACACTGGCACTCCTGTGTTTAGCTTTTGTAAGTGCAGGAGAAATCACCTGAGATGTACAAACAACTTTTATGCTTCCCAGATCACTTCTTTCTAGAGTTGAGATGTTCTTGCTTTAAAGCAGGTTTAGCTGTGTTTAATCACTATTAAAGTGGATGTAAACCACTTCTTTTTTTTTTTTTTGTCACAATGTAGAGTATAAGATTTCCTATCATCTGTGCCCAGTCTTGCCACACAGAGTTAATCCAGATCTGAGCAATCCTATTTTATTGTTCAGTAAAAATTAACAGACTTCCAGATAAAAACCTGTCTAAATAAAAAGTCAGTTTCTCTGTTCTTGCTTTGAGTGACAGGTTATTTACATATCTAGCGTGGACATGTTTATCATATGTTATGTTATGTTTATCATATTATGAGGTGAACAATAGTTCATTGTATATTACCAAGATGTGTTATGTGGGGGAGGGGTGGATTTCTCACTTTTTATACTGTGGATCACCTCATATTATGATAAACATAACATAACATATGATAACATGTCCAAGCTAGATATAGGAGAGAGGATTTCACATTTTTGGGTTTACATCCACTTTAAATACGTTTAGCTGCAAATAGAGTATTTAATCGGATCCTGGACACACAGAATTCTACTTTTTAAACTGACTATACCACAACACAGACAAACAATCAGTATGACTAGCAACATTAAAAAATCACTACATTTACTGTATAGGCAGCCCTCAAAATTTCCACTTGCCTACTAGCATTTGGCGAGTGGATTTAAGCTGGGGGCGAGTGATGACAGGGCTACATGACCAATCTTCCTGCAATCTGTGCCTACACTTAGAGTCCCGATGAGATTGGCAGCCGAAGAGGAAAGGTGCATGCTCTGGAAAAGTAGTCTGGTGAGCCACGCACAGGCAGAGCAGTACACAAGTGTTCTCCTTACAATTTTCATTAAGCCATGGGACCTAACAGTATGACCTCTCTGAGCCTGCCCCCCTCCCCCGACCAATGTAGCTGGAGAGCAGAAAGTAATGAGTGAGGTGGAGGATTGCGAAAGTTACTACTCCGGTGCAGCGCTCACTGAAAGTTGCCCTGGCATGAGAGCGGCAGCCTTCCAGTTTGTGCAGTTTTCTTCTCCTTGTGCTCTATGTAAGTGTCCAACAGTTCAGCCTGAGCACTGTGAACAGACTGGTCTCAATGTGTGCTGTGCGTTGTCAGTGTGCGCTGTGCTATGGTGTCAATGGATGTGCAGTTGTGTGGATCTCAGCGCTGGATTGTACTCCCTCCCGCTATGCTGCAGCTCCTCTCCTCACTGCCAGCCTGAATAAAAGGGGGGAGTGGGGACATGCAAGTGTGGAGCCGCACACACAGGCTCCTGATGATAAGAAGAATGGGAGAGAGAGAGAGAGAGAGAGGATGGATGGATGGGAGTTGCAGAGGAGACAGCAAGAGAATGGGGAAGAGACCAAGTTCTAGTGCCCTGTCCCTCTGGTCTGACCCCAGTGCCCTGTCCCTCTGGTCTGACCCCAGTGCCCTGTCCCTCTGGTCTGACCCCAGTGCCCTGTCCCTCTGGTCTGACCCCAGTGCCCTCTCCCATTTTGTTAAAGTTGTTGTTGGTAATATTTAATTTTGTAACTTGATTCTGCATAAAATGTTTAACAGTGTCATTCCATGAGATAATCTATGAGGGCATGTTTACGGGTGCAATTAGGCGCAGGGCAGTGTATGAATTAGGTGGGGCAACTGGTGGCGAGTAACTCTTGAGGCCTGGCTAGTAGCTCAGGACTTGAAATTTTGAGCCCTGGTATAGGTTTTTAGAAATGTCCTCTAAACATATAAACACAAGTTTGCCAGTGCCTATGTGAATGAGGACTAATGCCGCGTACACACAATCACTTTTTGTGATGAAAAAAATACGACATTTTCAAAAACGTCATTTAAAATCACTGTGTGTGGGCAAAACGTCGTTTTATGTCTTTAAAAAAACGACCAAAAAAAAATTCGAACATGCTTGAATTTTTTGTGTCGTTTTTCAAAACGTCATTTTTTGTAAAAAGTGATGGTGTGTGGGCAAAACGATGTTGAAAACGACGTTTTTAAACCCGCGCATGCTCAGAGGCAAGTTATGAGACGGAGCTTCAATGGAACAGAGTGCCATCGAACGTGGTGTACGTCACCACGCTTTGCTAGAGCTTTGTAGAAAAACGATGGTGTGTATGCAACGTCGTTTAGGAAAATTAAGTTTGAAAAACGTTGTTTTGTTTCGTGAGATAAAATGACGTTTTTTTTCATCACAAAAAGTGATCGTGTGTACACGGCATGAGACTGTCTATAACATTCTCTAAGAAAATCACAATGATGCAATATATTTTGGAACAAAATATTCCAGACAGTTGGGAAACATATACAATTCATACAAGACAAGTATTTAAGACTGATTAGCCAATGCCATTCTCAGAAGCTTTACTAAGCAAGAAAAATCAAGAAATACATTGCATGGATGAACAAGTCCTCAGCCATGATTTTTACAGAGCTTTAAAGCCTTCTTGTGCATTCCAAATGCTTTAAAGCAGAAATAGCGAAAATCACAGGATTGTGGTTTTAAATATTAAAGGACCTTTTTTTGAATATTGAGGGGCTGGGGGCTTGTCAGTAGGATAGTGTCCGTAGGGCAGAGGTTGGTGTCAGTAGGGCAGTGGAGGGTGTCAGTAGAGCAGTGGAGGGTGTCAGTAGGGCAAAGGTTGGTGTCATTAGGGCAGTGAACTGTGTCAGTCAGTAAAGCAGTGGACGGTGTCAATCAGTTGAACAGTGGACCTTGTCAGTAAAGCAGTGGATGGTGTAATTAAGGCAGAGGATGGTGTCTATAAGGCAGAGGATGGTGTTTAAAGCAGTGGATGGTGTCAGTAAAGCAGCAGATGGAATTGGTAATTTTCTTTTGTTAGTGTTTATTTTCGTTTACAATTCTATTTTTTATTATATATTTTATAGTTTTTTAACAGCCCTGTTGGGGACTTTGGTGAGAAAGAGAAAGGAGATTAAGAACTGTCTTTAATGTCAATCTCTGCAACCTCAGCTGCACTGTTGCACAGAATGAATGAACAGGAAGAAAGAGCTCTGCAGACAGGCTCCCAGTTCATTCACAAACTGAAGCATAGTAAACACAGTATACCGTGCTTCAGTTATGAATGAACTGAATGAGGAAGGAAGAGGAGGGGAAGGCTGTAGCCATGCTGGGAGATGGGGGGCACACAGGGGGGGGGGGGGGGGCCCAGGCGACAGAAGGAAAGGGAATCAAGACAGGAGGGGCAGCAGCATTTCCTGGAACCAATTCTCAGTATTTCCCCCCTGCAGCAGCTGAAATGAGTTAGAGTGAGTTCAATACAAAAAAATAGAAACGTTTGGAGATAATTCTGGCTGAATCGATTTAGGATGTCGGGAAGTGATTGCTCAAAACCACAGGGGCTAATCAAGATTACCATGGTTTTTGATTTACATTCAGGATTCAGTGTGATGCGATTTTCCGCCCATTCATATAAATTGCACCAGATTGCACCAAAAGTAGTGTATGCACTACTTTTAAAAACTCACTGCAACCGGGTGGCATCGCATGGCACTATGATACCATGCAATCAGGAGCAGGAAGGAATCTATTGATACCTGCAGCAGATCAAACACCCAGCGCCGTTTAAATTTGGCATGGGAATTGCGCATGGAACGCTGGTTTCCCACACTGCATTCTGGTGTGAACGGGCACTCAGTAAATACAGGCAAACATTTGCCTGTCTTTCTTCACCCACATCTGCTGCACAGGTTGTCTAGAGTTTATATCTCTTTCAATGTGATATTTGCCTGTGAATGGATGTCCTAATCATCTCCAATGAACAAATTGCCCATTGTATATAACAGGAGTTCTCCACATCTCTATAACGAATGCAAATCAACTAATTAAGCTAGATATAAACCATTATGCAAACTTTAAAAAAAAAGCCAGCAACAACTCAGCAGATTAATATCAAAAATTTCAAAAAGGAGCAAATTTTCAAATTTATATAGGCACTCATTTTTACAGTTGTCTTAGATTTCAGCAGCACAAGGTCTAAAACGAAGCCACATATTGTTACCATTATAGCTGGGCCTCACTATCCCTGTTGGACTTCCCTTTACACTATGGAGTATGCAACAGGAGAAGTAACACTCTTGCCAAAAAGCGAGATGCAGGGACATCCAGGGAGTTGGCCTCCAATCTGATGTCCCCAGAGCACAAGCTCAATTCCAAAAAAGTTTGGATGCTGTCAAAAATCTACAAAAAAACAGAATGATATTAATTTGCAAATCTCATGAACCCATGAATTGGGAGAATGTGTCATTTTAAGAAAAAAAATTAATAGCTTTGAACTTGATGGCAGCAACACGTCTCAAAAAAGTTGGGACAGTGCTAATAAGGAAGAGTAGCTTAATTGGTAATATGTCACTAACATTAATGGGTATAACAAGAGCATCATAGAGAGTTAGAAAAGTAAAGATGGGCAGAGGTTTAGCAATCTGTGAAATTACCAAATTTTTTTCTTAAAATGTTACATTTTCACAACTTAAACATGTGATATGTTTTCTACTTTCTATTGTGCATTAAATATAGGTTTATGAGATTGGCAAATCATTGCATTCCGTTTTTATGTAACTTTTACACAGAATCCCAGCTTTTTTGAAACTAGGGTTGTAAGATTAAGGTGACCAGATTTTTTTAATGAAATCTGGGGACATATTTTTTTTTTGACTAGTAATGGCGACAATCAGCGACTCTCTGCCAGTCACCACCGCGCGACTCACATCCTGTCAAGTATAAAGGCCCATACACACGATCGGATATTCCGACAACAATTGTGTGATGGAAGGGTTTTGTCAGATAATCCGACCATCTGTATGCTCCATTGGACAATTGTTGACAGAATTTCCGACAACAAATGTTGGCTGTGCATGCTCTCAAATTTTCCGACAAAAATTGTGTTCCGTCGGATTATCCAAATCCAAAGTACAAACACGCATGCTCTGAACCAATGCTAACCATAACACAACATTAGCAGAAGTTGCCCAAAGGGTGGCGCTAAAGAGCCGAAAAAACACCTAGTTTTGTGTATGTTGGCTGAAACAGAACAACTTCACAGCCAACGCTCTTCGGACAAAATTCCACAGGTTTGTCCCATGAAAGTCCGATCGTGTGTATGAGGCTTTACTCTCCGGCCTCAGCTACTACTGGGTGGGGAGCGGAGGAAGATCACTCCACCAAGGAAGGCAAGAAGATAGGCAGGTGGCTGGCTGGGACTTGAGCCAAGGCAGAAGAAAACGTGAGCGGAGCTGAATGGGCATGCGCCCGAAACTGAAGAAATATTCCCTCTGCTCCGACGAGCACATGATCATCAGAAGGGGGTACAGATAATGGAAAAAATACCCCCCCCCCCCTCAAGCCAGTAGGAGCTGCAGAGCGGGGGGGGGGGAGTAATTCAGATTTTTTTTTTCATTCTGCACTATCTTTGAAATTGCCCCAGCCCCTCTTCAAATCCGATCCGGGGACAAAACCGGGGACAGACTTGGTCCGGGGACAGTGTCCTCAATCTGGATCTGTTCCCTGAAATCGGGGATGTCTGGTCACCTATGTAAGACGCTCTTGCAACAAAAATGTTGACTGCTCCAATTTATAACAAGCTTTTACAGCAAGGTGCACATGAAAGGACTATTAGCACAGCAAACAAAACAAAATGTATTTTCCAACACATTTACCAGCTAGCCAGCAAAAAATAAAAAATTACACTGCCTACCAATTTGCATTTCTCACTCTAATCCAACAAAAAGAACTTAGATGTCAGTTCTAGGTATAGACACTGGGACAATATTCCTATAGAAATAACTGATAAACAAAAACAGGTATCAACATATCACTGCATTGCTATGGATTCAAACTTGACAGTTGAACTTTACTTCCTGCATAATAGCACAAGCCTTTACAATGGCAAATACATTGAGAAAGCATGCAACATAAATTTAGCTCTACAGAAGCTAAACATATCTTAAAAAAAAACATGATGGCCTATAGTGCAACAAGTGCTCTTCCTACCAGGCACAGTGACCCCCAAATGGGACATATTCTTGGAGACACCAATTCTGGATAATGCAGCACATTCTGTTACCTCTCTTGTGTGTGTTGATTGCAGCATTCGCCTCTGCTATCGCTTGTGCCAGACCCACTGTCATATCTTATGCTGGAACCCTGGCCATAAGGTCTACAGAACCAATAGGTTAACAGACGATAGCCTCCTGGAAATCTTCTGAAGCTGTCACATGATCACATCCCAGAGCCGTCTTGAGTGCAGAGGAAAGGCAGCGACAACAGCTGCAGAGCCTGGCCGCGATGACGTCACCCATAGACTTACTATGGGGCATTTGTTGTCAGTTGTCCCTCCTCTAAACTGAATCTGTCGCTAGAACCCGATCATGTGACTAGAGCGGCTAATAGTTACATTTAGACATCTTTAATTTTAGAGAGTAGATAGAATAGTCGTAGGGGGTTGGAGTAGGTTTAGGCTTCTTTAAAATTTGACTGGAATTCCACTCTAAAGAACTACCTGCCTAATTCAGGCAAGCATTTGCACCAGTGATGGTAAAATTACCAACACGTGCAGCAAATTCAGGTAGCTCTTACTAATGCCCCTTTAAAACCTGTATTTTTTTTTTTTTTCAAACAATGTTCTCTTGACGAGATATGACAAGATATAACTTTGGATAGATTATTTGTCGACTGTTTATGATCAATTTTCTATTACTTACATATAGTGTACTCCCCTCCCCCCTATATATATATATATATATATATATATATATATATATATATATATATACACACACACAGTGCCTTTGCGAAAGTATTCGGCCCCCTTGAACTTTGCGACCTTTTGCCACATTTCAGGCTTAAAACATAAAGATATAAAACTGTAATATTTTGTGAAGAATCAACAACAGGTGGGACAAAATCATAAAGTGGAACAAAATGTATTGGATATTTCAACCTTTTTTAACAAATAAAAAACTGAAACATTGCTTGCGATTACAGCTGTAAGTCGCTTGGGGTATGTCTCTACCAGTTTTGCACATCGAGAGACTGACATTTTTGCCCTTTCCTCCTTGCAAAACAGCTCGAGCTCAGTGAGGTTGGATGGAAAGCATTTGTGAAGAGCAGTTTTCAGTTCTTTACACATATTCTCGGTTGGATTCAGGTCTGGACTTTAACTTGTCTCTCTGTAAGTTAAATTCTCTTGAGTTAAATCCTTTTTAACAGTCATTATTTAGTTACACTCTGTATGTGTAATATTTGTGATTATTTTTGACCATTTTATATTTATATGATTGTAATTCTTCCTTTCTATTTGATATATCAATAAAAACGTTTGAAACAAAACCTGTTGCTATGGTAGCTACATATTCAATTACTGACAGTTGCCATATTAAGAAACTGGCCGTAGTCAAGACCAACTCTGAGCTGGGGTACTGAACTGTACCAGACCACAGGGGAACCGTACACGGACCATCTCTTCCAAGTGATCCTGTGCATAGTATGCTTAAACGTTCCTGGGCACAGTTTAGAGCACTCACACTACACAAACGAACTGGACCAAGAGGGTGGCATTAGTATTAGGCCCCTTTCACACTGAGGCCGCGTACACACCATCAAATCTGTCTGCTGAAACCCGTCTGACGGACCGTTTCAGCAGACAGATTTGATCGTGTGTACGGGCAAACAGACGGATTTGGCCAGCCGACAGATTTGAAAGCATGCTTTGAAATCTGTCGGCTGGGAACCCGTCGGACCGATATGTCTGCTGGTTAGTACGCTAACCAGCAGACATATCTGCTCGCACATGCGTCGAATGGATTTGACGCATGCGCGGAAGTGTTTTACTTCCTGGTGCGGTGACGTGGCGGCGTCTACGTCACCGCCACGTCACCGCCACGTCAGCGCGCCATCTGCCGGCGGGGATTTTGGTTTGATCGTGTGTACACGATCAAACCAATACATCCCAGCAGACAGATCTGTTCAAAACGGTCTGTCCGACCAATTTGATCAGATGTATTTGCTCGTGTGTACGGGGCCTGAGGCGTATTTCAGGCATTTTAGCGCTAAAATTAGCGCATAAATAACACTTGAAATAATCCTGCCCCAGCATTCTCAATGTGAAAGCCCTAGGGCTTTCACACTGAGGCGATGCGCTGGCGGGAGGAATTTTTTTTTACTGCAAGCAGCATCTTTGGAGCGGTGAGAGGAGCTCCTTCACAGCTCCTTCCCATGGAAAATAATGGGACACGCGGTGATATCGCTGGCAATGCGCCTCTGGTATTAACCCTTTTTCGGCTGCAAGCGGGGGTTAATACCGCTAGCGGCTGAATACCGCCACAATTCCGCGGCAATTCCGACGGTATATCGCCGCTAAAAATATGCAGCCACCGTACATCCTGCCCCAGTGTGAAAGGGGCCTAAGTGCAAGAGTAACTCGGGTATACGGGCTGAATATCAGCTGAAATTAGCCTGTATAGTAGAAACCAGGCCGACATTCGACCGAAATCCACAGCTCCCTGTCTGACAGAGCTGCTGAGCTGTGTTTAAATGTTTTTACAGTATGTGCAATGATATATTTAGGTTCCAGAGAGTGAATCTTGCATACAGCATAGAGCCAGCCATCCATATATTTGCCTGATAAGAAGTAAAGAGGGAAAGGGCTCTTGAGCACACAAGAGAGACTGTCCTTCTAAAGGAAAGACAGATGATAGGCCCCGCTTAGACTTGGTAAAGCATTGTGCATACTGCCTACTTTTGTTGCGTTTCACTGAGCTTCTTTCTCAAGTTAAACTTCTCACACATAACTAACAGGGAAGCTTTTAGACCAAGAGAAAATGTATTTCCCTTTCTCCAGTCAGAGTAAAGAGCACAAGAGGAGCCATTGAATGCATGATAGTGTGCCTCACAGAGATTGCAATATGTTCTCAGTTGGCAAACACAGCTCTGTTTGGACAGTTTGTCCAGCCATCCACTCAGCAAACATCAGGATTCCCATTAGAGCAAAGAAAGAAGCAGCAGACTGTGTGCATTCACACATCATGGCAGGATTCAGACACAAATCTCCTTGTCTCCAACTTGCTCCTATTGTGCATTCTTCTCCTTTTCTCCAGGCACTGGCATCATTCTAAAACTGCGCAAAGACAGCTATGTATTCAAATTTTTGGGCAGATAACTGTCACCATTTACAAACACACCATGCCATTTTTATTTATATATTTTCAAATAGGCAACCTGTAAATTTGGCATATTGGGTGATTCTTTTCAGTCGAGGAAGATATATTTTTCTGAAACTCAGTTGCTGAATTACAGTAGATGTAAACTATAGCTGAATCACATTTAAAGGGTTGATTTACTAAAGGCAAACAGGCTGTTTACTTTGTAAGGGAAGTTGAAATTTACAGGGGGATTATCCTCAGAGCTTAGTGGATGCAGTGAACTGTTGCTTTGCAAAGAATACTCAATCACATCCAAGGAAATAAAAAAAACATTTTTGCTTGAACGCAAATAGAAGATGGAAGTCAGATCTTCACTTCATTCACTAAGCTCTGGGGAAAAAGTCTCTGGCAAAGTGCAATGTCTCTAGCAATGTGAACAGTGTATTTGACTCTGGCAATTCAACCCCTTATTTTGCGAAGAGCCGGTTCACACTGGGGCAGTACGACTTGCCGAGCGACTTGGCAAGGTGATCTGCCCACGACTTCAGAGGCGACTTGCAAAATGACTTCTGTATTTAAGTCAAATGCAAGTCACCCTGAAGTTGTCCAAAAGTCGTACAGGAACCTTTTTCTAAGTCGGAGTGACTTAAGTAGCTCCTATTAGAACGGATCCATTGTACAGACCAGAGTGCGACTTGTCAGGCGACTAAGTTTAAACCCCCGCTAGCGGTCGAAAAAGGTTTAATACCGCGGTTTCCCATTGATTTCAATAGGAAGGCGCGGTATAGGAGCGGTGAACACACCACTCCTATACCGCTGTAAAGATGCGGCTAGCAGGACTTTTGGAGTGGTCCTGCTAGCGCACCGCTTCAGTGTGAAAGCCTTCGGGCTTTCACATTAAAGCCTGCAGGGCAGGTTTTTTCACGCGGTATAGGAGCGCTATTTTTAGCGCTGTACCGCGTGAAAAACGCCCCAGTGTGAAAGGGACTTAAAGCTCTGTGTATCATAAACAATTTTCACAAAAAAAAAAAAAAAAATTTTGTCCGGCCCAAGTTGTGTATCAGTGCTGTTGATCTCCTGCAGCCATTTCCCATCTACATGCATGCACTTCAACTGTTGTTAGAATCAATATTTTCACTAAAACCACACTAAAAGCATAGGACACAAGCACAACATAACTTACAAAATTCCTGCCAAATCTTTTTTTTTTTTTTTTTTTTACATTTTCCAGAAAATTATGACAAAAAATTACAACTTCAAAAAACCCACCACACCTCTTATTAAATACCTTGAACTGTTTTCCTTCCAAAAAGGGTCATTTTGAGGGATATTTGTACTGACGTTTTTGGACCTCAAGAAATGAGACCATCAGTACATCGGGATTGGTCGTCGATTTTCATATATATATATATATATATATATATATATATAAATATATATATATATTGTAAGGGGTTAGCTCGGTAGCGGGTGTGTGTGACCCCCTGGGTGGGTTCACTACACACTGAAGTGTACAGAGAGGCAGCCGAGGATGGTTGAAAACAAAGGATATGGTTTATTATTCCATATTGCTGGAAACAAGTGCAAACATCCAAACAGCATAAACAAAATAAAACACAAAATAAACCCTGGCCACTTGGGGCATCTACCTTCACAACACAGGAACCTACCTATGGAGTCTGGCACAGCCTACTGCTGGTCATACAGCAGAAAAATAATAGTCTTTTTGATTTTTATCACACAGAAAAGTCAACAACAACCTCACCTTCAGAAGTCTTTCCCAGCTCACTGCTCTCCTTACCTCAAAAAGCGTCAGGATGCAGCAATCAGTAGTCATCCTTTGGATGACTTATAGAGGCCTTAATTGCCTCATACTGAACAGCTGAGGTTTTTCCAACTCCCTAAACCTTTCTGGCTATACACCTAGTAGTAATTGGTGTATTGTCTAAACAAGGCAGAAATGTATATCCCGTCTGTGACAACACCCACAGATTTACCTGACTTCCTGTCACAATATATATATATATATATATATACCGTATAGTCCTGCAGACTAAATAATATACATTACACTGATTTGGGTTATTGTTACCAAAGAAATGTAAGGAATACATTTTGGCCTAAATTTATGAATAACAATTCTTTATTTGCACAATTTTATAACAGAAATGAAAAAAACACATTACCTTTTTTCCAAAATATTCAGTCTTTTTTCTTTTATTTAGAAAAAAAATAAAAAACTGTGGTGAGTAAATACCACCAAAAGAAAGCTCTAGGTGTGTTAACAAAATACAGTGTTGCAAGTTCATGCAAGATCAAACTGCCCACAGCTTGCGAACACAACACTAAGAAAAAAAAACCGAAAGCCCTGTACACACGGCCCGGATTCTCGTCAGAAAAAAAACGTTGTTTTTCCTAAAGAGATTCCTGGCAAGATTCTCTTGCCAGCCGAGTGGACACACGTACGATTCAAAATAACTACCGTTCTTTTGAATGGCACGAATGTGGTGATGTCATCGACTACGACGAGCATGCGCTCAACAATTCAATGCCGTCGCCGCCATCTTGCTTCACCCTACCTATGCCTTGGAAGCTACCGTGCATGCGTCAAAGTCATTTCGAGCATGCGCAGGTTTCCACGGAGACAGGTAAGTATACACACTCTCGGGTTTCTCGGCAGGATAATAACAACGAGAAAATAGAGAGCAGGTTCTCTATTTTTCTCATCTAGATTCCTGGCAGTTTTCTTGACGTGAAAACTCAAAGCCTCGTACACACGCTCGGTATACTCGACAAGAAAGCTCTGCCACCAGTTTTCTTGCTGTTGTTTCAGACACATCGTTTTCCTCGACGAGTTCCTTGTTAGGCTTGTCGAGATATTTGAGAAGCTGTCTTTGCATACACACAGTCAAGACCAAATCTCCTCGTTCTCAAACGCGGTGACTTCAACACGTACAACAGCAGGGGAAGTTAGATTCCACTGGCACAACCCTTGGGGCTGCTTTTGCTAATCACACGTTACTGCGTGTTAGGTAAAAGTTTGGTAAGAGACATTTTCACTTTTTAGTCTGTTACAGCGTGACGAATGTGCTATTTCCATTACAAACGCTACTTTTACCGAAGGTGTGCACGTTTCTAAGCATACACACCAACGTGTTTCTCGTCGAAAACCAGCCCGACGAGGAACACAACGAGGATATTGAGACTCCGTCGAGGAAAAAGAGAACTTGCTCTCTTTTTTCCTCATCGAGTTCCTCGACAGTTTACTCGATGAAAAACATACACGACCATTTTCCTCGGCAAAAAAGCTCTCCCACCAAGTTTCTTGATGGATTCTGCCGAGGAAAACGGTCGTGTGTAGGCGGCCTCCCACTTGACTAATAACTGTTAGCTAGTCAACATTCTTGGATTCAAATAAAACAGTTTTGCAGAAATCTAACTTTTATTTTTATTTTGAGCTTTGAATGGACGTAAACTGCTGCCTTTATTCTGACAATAATTGACATGTGTTTTAGTTCCATGGATATAAAAGTAAAGTGAGCCAGAAGATCCCCTTTAGCAGTCTAAATGGCCACATTTTCGCTATATTGTATCCATTAAAATAGTAAAAAGCTACAACTGTATATATCCTAGATCTCAAACCAGGATAAGGTCACATAGTAACATGGAGAATTAACCTAGAATCCTCAAAATAGGGGGAAATAAAGCAAGCAAAAAAACTAACATTCAATGTTTTTCTAATTGGTAGAAAACCTCCTATGGTTGAAATCAAACCTAGGTAAATGAGAGGATCCAAAACCATTAGGATACATTTGCTGCCTTCACAAATCTGGCAATGCTATACTTATTACATCATATTTCAAGTAGGACACGGCCCATGAACATGTAAATATTACACATTTTGCAGCCCACCCATGAAAAGCCTAGGAAAGCGGATTTTGGCAACAAAACTCTCCAGCTGTGCTTGGTCAAGGAAGTCCCAGCTGGCTTGCAAAGTTAATGTTGGGAGTTGTAGTCTTACAATGGGTGGAAAGCAAAATCAAGATTAACTAGGGCATATGAAAGTGAAGTTGTTTATTTCCATTTTTGTGGCAGCAATGCTCTTGTGGCTTTCCATCCCTTGGCAACACCTGGCACATCTGGTGGGTTGTTACAGCAGTCCCAATTTTACAGAAGAAAACAGCAGCATTTGATTTCTCTGTTATTGGAAATTAGTCAAACTCGCTAAAGTCAAAGGACACAAAATCCCACTGATAAAGCTTCATATCGGGTGTATATGTTAGAAATCTACTTTTAAATCGACTTTTAAAAAGGTTAGAGGAAAAACACATCTATATTGTGTACCATATCCAAATAATAATCTCTCTGACTCTCAGTAAGTCCACTGTATCTAAGAACCACAAGTAATTTGAAAAAGATAATAGCAACCAAAAAAAACCAAACAATTCTACATAGCAACAAAGGCTACCAAAAAAGCTAGACTTTTTGAACAAAGATGAAGGAAAGGTGTACAAACTCTTAGGACATTAACAAAAAAACTGGGCATGTTGGGTGGAGAAGGGTTTAAACATGGGCTTACAATTTTTCTGTTTGCCAGTGTCCTAACCTCCATCAATCAAATTCAATGACGCGGTCTATGGACGCTGACTGTATGGCACAGGAGCGCGCCTACAAGGTAAACCCTTCGGGATAGAGCTTCCCAGAGAGGCTTAGCTATTGCAGGGAGGAGCCGCGAGAGCCTCCGCGGAACCCCAGAACAGCCTGATCAGGGCCACACACCTTTACAACCCCTTTAAAGTGGACATGTGCTTTGCACATACAGGGCAGGTTCACTTCATAACTTGGTCTCCCAGCAGCATATACTTTACATTTCCTTTGCTCTCCCACTGTTCTGTCTACTCCTAGGTAGTGATCGGCAAATGTGCATGGCTTCAATACATTGAAGGTTTGGTAAATCTGGTTCAGTGTCTATAAGGGGGTGAATTCAGCTGTTAAATTCTATGTATTTGTGTGCCTAATAGGCAAACTGCTGTCAAAATGGAGCGTGGGAAGCTGGAAACTGCTATAAGGGACATTTAACAAAAACATTTTTTTTTTTATAAATACTGTGATATGACTGGAAAAGTGCCAACCCTATGAAATACATGTTTAATAGATGCATTTAAGCAGTATGTGAAGTTTCAGAACAGTACGTCCCTCGTGGACAATGTCAGCAAATTTGTATTTTGGCATCGTATATTGTGGATGTGTAATTGATTTTTACATTTAGCTTGGTCTAACTACAGCAGTACCCTAATCTGATTTATTTCAGCCTGAAAAATTACTTTTTAGTTTTGTCTGTAACACCTGATTTTTTTTTTTATCCAGTGGTAAAAAAACCTGAATTGACCAGCGGAAATAGAAGCCACAACAGATATAAAAACTATAGGAAAGCTGTTTCTTTAAAAAAAAAAAAAGCTAAAGCCATCAACTTTGTACAAATAGTATTTTTGGGAGCTTTGTTTTTCATATTATTATGAACTGCATTACCTTAAAGTGGATGTAAACCCACTCTCATCCTTTCTAAACTACTGCCATAGTGCTAATCTATAAGGATAGACATGCCTTCTGCATGTATCCTTATCTGTCAAATGCCTCCCCTCTGTCTGTTATAAGTACTGAAAAACTGCAGATTCTGTGGGTGGATCTGTTGTCTGGAGCTCTGTAGGTGGAGTCGCGATGTCAGTAGATTCCCCGCCCTCCTCTACACTCCCCTTGTCAACATGAATTTTTTCCTGTGTATTCCTTACACTAAATTCTGCTATGATCACTAACATCCAGTCAAAATCCAGAAAAGTAACCACATGACTTCAGCAAAGGAGTGGGGTGGGAATTAAAAGATATTGCCCGTCTCCAGGCTAGTGTATGAGATATGTAAATAACCTGTCACTCACAGCAAGGGGGCGGAACAGGCTAAGGTTTTTCTCTGTGAGGCCGCGTACACACGACCGGTTTCCTCAACAGAATCCATCAAAAAAATTCATCCATAATCCATTCATAAAAAAATATTCAGGTTTACATCCACTTTAAAGTGGTTCAAAAGGTGCACGGTTTTTCACCTACATGCATTCTATGCATGAAGGTAAAAAAAAACTTTTGTGTGCAGCAACCCCCCAAATACTTAACTGAGTCACATCGTGATCCAGTGGTGTGCGCGAGAGTCTCTGGTCTCCGGGGCTCTCCCTCCTCATGGCTGAGACAACAGTGGGAGCCATTGGCTCCCAACACTGTTAATTACAGCCTGTGAGCCAATGAGAGGTGGTGGCGTTGAGCCGTGGCTCTGTGTTTGAAAGGACACACAGAGCAGTGGCTCAGAAGCCCCCATAGCAAGCTGTTTGTTCTGGGGGCACTTGGGAAGGAGGGTGTAGCCAGGAGTGCCAGCGGGGGACCAAAGAAGAGGAGGATCGGGCTGCTCTGTGCAAAACTATTGCACTGAGCAGGTAAGTATAATTTTAAACTTGACTTTAATATCCTTGACTTTAATATCCCTTTAAAAGTTTCCCAAACTGTCAAAATAGGGTGCACAAAATGACTTCACATTCTATGTACCCTTTGTGCCCCTTCCCATTCTCATGTTCCCAATCATTTCCAAAATATTCAAAATATCGTTTTGTGTATGTGTTTGGTAGAAATTGCGTAGGATCTTTGTAGAATCTATACAGACCCGTATACAAATATATACAAAAAAGTAGACTTTTACTAACATGGGCATGTGCCGAGTTACATGCCACTTATACATGGTCATTATTTATGGTTGGAATGTCTGCACTGACTGCCAGATAAAAAAAAAAGAAAATCAGCTTATGGTAACAAGTAGTTTGAAAAAAGTCTCAGCAGTTCTGTACTATAATTATCTTTACATAAATTAATCAGTGTAGAAAAGTGGTTCACCGTCTGATCTTAAGAACCCTGCTGTACATCACCCATAGAAAACAGTACAATATACACATGTTATATTGCACAAGCTATATTATGATTGGATTTTTGACCAAGTCATTTTTTTTACACAAGCATTTATTATGTTGAAAGATCTAAAAGTCTCATTGTGCCAAACACATTTTTCCCTTGGAACGCCTGTGCCGCTCATGACATCATAAACATATGGCTCTACTTAAAAAATCTATATGACCCAACAAAGTCAAGGTCAATTACAAAACACAAAACGTATGGAGGTTCATGGCTTCTTCTATGTTCCAGTGCTAATATTTGCATGTCAAAGTAGTGTAGATGTAAACCCTGACTGGATGGCATTTAGTTTGCTACCATGTTTTTGTTTTTTTTAATTATAAAATACTATTTTCAACTTTTTTCATGCTTTCCTGCATCTCAATGCTGGAGATCTCCCGCACTGCTGCAACCATTTAGGCCACATGCACACTGGACGGTTTTAATGCTGCTGTCAGGGGCGTCTGGTGGGTTTTTTTTTCTGCCTCTAAACGCCCCCGTATGTTAGCCTATGTGTCCACGTACACATAAACATTTAGGGCTCATTCACACATTGAGATTGAGTTACTAAATTGTTTCAATTGCTGTGGTACAATGCAGAGATTCTGCATAATATAGCAGAGCATTGTACATAATCGCATGGCACTGTAAAGCAGCCCAGCACGTGTGTATGTTTTGTACACTTCAAATAAAGTTTGCTCAAAAAAGACAAAAAAAGGGGGCACCACACTGCCCCCTAGTACAGCTGGGAATGAACAAGTACAGCGATCCGGCTGCTGTCCAGTGACCAGTAGCATTAAAGGGTCACTAAAGGATTTTTTTTTTTTTTTTAGCTAAATAGCTTCCTTTACCTTACTGCAGTACTGGTTTCATGTCCTCATTGTTCGTTTCTGCTTTGAAGTTGCTGTAATCCTGATCTGATCTCCACACTTCCTGCTTGTCTGTTTCCTTATAACCCCAGTGCTGGGAGCTTTCTCACTGTGGTCTAAGCTGTCATTAATGTGTGTCTAAAACTTCCCAGAACCAATCGGATTCATTTTAAAAACAAAACACTGCCCTGGATTTGTTTTTGTTCTGTGTGTCTCTTTCTACTTCACAGAAACATGAAGCCAGTTTAAAAGTGAAACTAACCTGCAGGCACATTATATGATTGATTTTTATCTATTTTTAATCATTTTGAAAAGGAATCAGTTAACTTTTATGTCTCTATACCCTGTAAACAGTCATTTCAGCAAAAGAAAACATTTCCTTTAGTGACCCTTTAACTGTAGAAAGCTGTAGCTGTAGAATGATTTGTTTTAGCGTTTTTGTAGTAGCATTTTTTAGCTGTTGTGTGTTTTAAGTTATTCTAAGCAAAACGATACTCCCACAAAAGCCTTTGACTCAAAAACGCTGATAAATGCAGAATAGCTGAGTTTTTTTAGCATTTTTAAGCTTTTTTCAGAGTTATGCCGCGTACACACGGTCGGACATTCCAACAACAAAACAGTGGACTGTTTTGTCACACACAGTCACACAAATGTTGTTGAAAATTCCGAACGTCAAGAACGCGGTCACGTACAACATTATGACGAGCCGAGAAAAATTAAGTTCAATGATTCCAAGCATGTGTAAAATTGAGTCCCGAGCATGCGTAGGATTTTTGTGCGTCCAGACAATCAGAATTTCCTACATGAACTTTTGTTGTCAGAAAAATTGAGAACTGGCTCTCAAACATTTGTTGTCGTAAATTCCGACAGCAAATATCCAATAGACCGTACACACGGTCAGAATATCCGACCAAAAGCTCACATCGAACATTTGTTGTCTGAAATTTCCAACTGAAAAACTCCTCTTAAAACCCACTAGTTCTAGCTAGTCCAGCTGGAAAACGCCCCTGCAAAAAACGCTGATAAAAGCCTATGTATGCATGGACATATATGATAACATGCTGGGGAGTTTACTGGCTGCAAAAAAAAAAACGCCTGAAGCTAAAAACAGCAGCTAGAAAAACATCCAGTGTGTATGAGGTGTGTATGAGGCGTTTAGAGGCAGGAAAACCCCCACTGCCAGTGTGTCATCCAGGAGCAGCAGTGTTTAGGTAAATAAACCGCTGACGTGCTTAACCATTTGCCAACCGGACATTATCATTATACGGCGGCAAGCCGGCACAAACCTGCAAACCACCGTAGCTGTACGGCGGTCCCTTTAAGCGGGATAGCAGGCACACCTGCTGCAAAGCGGGGGTGCTGATACTCGTGACTGGCGGTTGCGATGATCGCCGACCACGAGCGATCGTGGGTACCAGAGTCAGAACAGGGCCGTGTGTGTGTTAACACTAGGGATGAGCCGAACATACCCACATTCGGTTCGCACCAGAACCGTCGAACAGACCGCCAGTTCGCGCGAACATTTAGAACCCCATTGACGTCTATGGGACTCGAACGTTCGAATTCAAAAGTGCTAATTTTAAAGCCCAATATTCAAGTTATTGTTGGAAAACGTCTTTGAGAACCCGGGTCTTGCCCCAGGGAACATGTATCAATGGAAAAAAGTTTTAAAAACTGTAGTTTTTTCAGGAGCAGGACTCCTGAAAAAATGACCGTTTTAAAAACTTTTTTCTATTGATACATGTTCCCTCGGACAAGACCTGGGTTTTCAAAGACGTTTTCACAAGCAAACTATAGACACCCAGCAGGTACAATATTTAAAGGAATTTTTCATTTTTTTTTATTTTTTATTATTTAAACATTATTAAAATCACTGCTCCAGTACCTGTGATTTTAATAATGTTAAAATAAAAAAAAATAAAAAAATCCTTTAAATATTGTACCTGCTGGGTGTCTATACCTGTGATAACGTCTTTAAATGGCACAATCACCTGCCTGCCAGTAAATTAGGAAGAACTGATCTAGCTAAGCTATACAGTGTATAAATATATGTACAACTCCTAGGGATGTATATATATCCTCTACACACTGTAAATTAAGCCAAACTGACTAGCCTGCCTGCCTGCTCTATCTAGTTATATAAAAAGACTATCTCTCTGTCTCTCTGACTGATCTCTGTTCAGTGCTGGAACACACTACACAAGGCCGCCCAGCAGGCGGCCATATATAGTGTGGGGCGTGTGCTGAAGCCCTGAGCCATAATTGGCCATAATTGGCCAAAGCCACCCTGGCTTTGGCCAATTATGGCTCTCCGTTTTTTGCGTGCTGTGATTGGCCAAGCATGCAGGGTCATAGAGCGTCAGTCGAATTTGGCGCGAACGACCCGTATTGTTCGAATTTCGTCGAGCGTACGAACGGACAATGTTCGAATTGAACATACGTTTGAATCGAACGCGGAGCTCATCCCTAATGTCCATATTTGATTCATCCGTTTACGGTTGAAAAAGGGACATACATGTATCCCCATGGGACACCCAATCTCATCAGTGTCCGCTATGGTCCAATCTTGCAGACAGAGGAAAATCCTATTTTTCCATCCGTCTGCAGAGCGGATCAGATGAACACGGACAGACGGTCCGTGTTCATACAATCCCCCCATAGAGGAGAGCGGAGATCTGATAGGGTGGTCCCTGCACAATGTGCGGGGACCGCCCTGTCATCTGCCGGCCTAGCGATCCCCGCTGAGCAAGCGGATATATAAGGAACATGTAATCATGGGATCCGATAGTGTGAAAGGGCCCTTAGAGGCATAGTTTTAGTTTAACGTTTAGAGGCAGAAAAAAAAAAGAAGAAGAGTTTTGAGAAAGTATTACTAAGCAAGTACTGTACACTTACTATATACTACCGTATATAAAAAAAAGTCCAGTGTTCAGAATGTTCAAGGGAGGACTGCACACTGTGAAAAGTGGTGCGGCTGAGAGGAGGAGTTTCAAAAGGCGGGGTCAGTAGAAGAATCATTGCTTGCTGGCAGTAAGGTACCATGGAGCATGTAGTTCTTGGAGCTTGACACTACACAGCTGCAAAGCATGCAGGGAAACCAAGAAGTTGTGGAAAGAGATGGGCAGTAGACAGGCAGAACCCAACAAGAAAGGAGACATTTCAAGCAAAGACAACTGTAAAAGGAGAGGACTAGCTATTAGGGTGTTATAGAGATTTAAGTAAAAAGAACCAGGTAGCAGTCCTCCTCTTCCATCCCACTCTAACGATACTGGTGTGAGGTGCTCAAGTGGCAGCCGGGCCGCCGCTTGTTTTCCATCCACTTTGCGGGATCGGTCTCTCCAGAGCTGTCAGCATCGGCTCTTTGTGCAACCACAGTGTTACAGCTTCCTTCCTCTGCTCTCACGGTAGACTCCAGGTTCTTTCTATGTAAGTGTGCTATTTTTTGTACATGAAATCTTTGTACACTCTGATCCTGCGCCCTTATCTTACTCTCTTTACTGAGCAAGTACTTTACTCCACAAGCTTGTCTCGCATATTAACTCTGCACCTTTAACTAGATTCTGCCCTTGGGCATACAGGGAAGCTGCTGTACTTCACTTCATAAGGCCTTGCATAGCATGACCTCAGGCTCTGTCCTTGGGCAAGTTCTGTACCACAGTGGGCTTTAAGATGGAGACCATGCCACTAAGTAGGAAACAGAAGTTAAGATAATATAACACAGGCATCTTCCCCCAACCCCAGTTAACCTAAATACGCCCATGTGCTTTAAAAAAAGATTTTAACTAAGTAAAAAATAAATAGAATTATAGTATATACTGATAAATGTAAAGACATGCAAGTGAATACTACACATAAAGGAAAGCTTACAGTATACAGGCATACCCCACTTTTTAAGTACGTATATATGCATGGTTTTACATCCGCTGACCTTTATTAATACAACAAACAGCTTGTGGTAAAAAAAATAAAAATAATAAAGGTAAATCAAGTCCCATATTTACGTATGCTGGGTCTGGGAGACTCACCCACACAACTGCAGTGGGGTGCTTTCGCCCAATTTGTAAAATGACCGGCCTGTCCAGTGGGCACACTAGCTCAACCCGGTCAATGCACTGTAAATATGCCGGCCACTACTAAACTTTGTGAAGAGACAGTTGTACTGTTCTGTTCCTGCATATTATAAAGGGCTGCGAAACACCCAAATACTCCCAAACTGCTTGGTGATAGATCTCTTGTTGCTCAGATTCCACAGTCAGCAGTAAAGGCTCGGGTCGGGCAAGTATGGAAACTCCATCCCATGACAGGTCTTAAAAACCGCTTGAGATATCACTACAATCGGACACAATGCACACTCTACAAGGTCAGTTCCTCTGTATATCTGCCATAAAGAACGGGAAGTAACACACATGCAGGATACGCCATGCCACAAAATACATAAACCCCCCGCATGCATTATCCAAAACTTAAAGCAGCAGAACACAATATAACATTGGCACCTGCCTACAAGCAGATTAATCAGGTTTCATAGGATTCAAGGAGTTTGATTCATCCCACTGGCAAAGAACGCTTTTTTTTTCCAGTTCTCATAAAATATATCACAGCTGTGTGTAACAATTAGCAGGTTTTTGCTAATCAGACAGTATTACTCTACTAAGTTTACACTGTGAATCATGTTTCTATGCATGGCCATGTGTCTATGTCACTTTTGACCACAGATATATCATAGCTAGATACACAAATAAATGCAATAGCAGGTATAGAGCACATCATACAGCTATTTACATCTGTCATGTATTTCCTGTATGAAATGTATCGGCATTCAAAATCTACTATTACGATTTTACAGTGATTATTTCTAAGGCTAGGTTTACACATATGCGAGTTGGGGAACATGTGCTAATCACATGTGTTTCCTGACCTGCAGGCAACATGAGCTGCTCTTTAGCAGACAAGAAGGGGTGTCATTAATTCTTCTTAGCGCCCACACAAATCTGAAGTCAGAGGGCATTTTCAGGTGTGCGAAATTGCATGGTGCTCAAGAACCATGCAGGTTCTATGCGGCTGCGGATTTAAAAAAGTTGGGGATTTTTTACCCCCTGCCTTTCCTGCATGTACAGCAGCCTATTCAAATAAATGGGCTGCAGTGCCTGCACAAACATGTCTGCAAATAACTGCAAAACTTCCATGTAATTTCTCATGCCGCACGACTTGGGGCGACACAAGTCGGATCCCAAGTCGCGGCAGTGTGAACCGGCATTAACTCTTGACATCTACAGATATAAAACAGTATGTCAAGAGGTAAACAAGTGTTTGTTGCACAGAGGATTGTATGTTCTTATGAGGTATGCCAAAGCACCACACAACACAATGATATAGTAGATGTCAGAAAATCTGTAAGGTGAACTTGCGCTGGAACCCCTAACACAACCCCCCCCCCCAGTCCTACTGTATCAAATCCCGCAATCCCCCACTGTCCAGGGATTTGAAATCCTCTTGGTTTTTTCTCCTCTTCTCCAGCACTGACAGGTCGAGCTATGCGGATTCTGATTGGTCAGCGCCGTTCATGTGATAGTGCTGACCAATTAAAATGCCTCATATCCGTACACGCTGAGTGGTACGTATAGGAGATTAAGCTGCAGAGTTTTCAAATCCCTGGACCAGTGAAACGGCGGCCCGGTGTCTGACAAGGGGAGGATCGTGGGACTCTGATACAGCGAAACCGGTGGGAAGGGGGCCCAGATTTTCTGTAAAGGTGAACCTACACTTTAGGGTGTAAAGACAGAACATTTCTTTCTTAGTTTTGGATAGAGTAGGGAAGGGTTAGGCCGCGTACACACGAGGAGACATATCCGATGAAAACGGTCTGACAGACCGATTTCATCGGACATGTCTCCTGGAGATTTTGGTCTGATGTGTGTACACACGATCAAACCAAAATCCCCGCGGACGGACAGCGCGGTGACGTGGCGGTGACGTTGACGCCACCACGTCACTGAACCAGGAAGTAAAATACTTCCACGCACGCGTCGAATCCATTTATGTCCGCTGGTTAGGCGTACTAACCAGTGGACATGTCGGACAAACGGGTTTCCAGCAGATAAGTTTTAAAGCATGCTTTAAAACTTTTGTCTGCTGGAAACCTGTCTGCTCGCCCCTACACACGATCGAATCTGTCCGCTGAAACTGGTCTGAGGACCAGTTTCAGCAGATATGTTCGATCGTGTGTACGCGGCCTTAGACTTGTGTTGGTCAACTTGAAAAAAAATTCTAAGCTCTGAAAAAGTGATCAGGCGGCTGTAGAGCCACATGTATCGCTTTACAGTAAAGCCAACAATTGGCTTCAAATTTTGATACCAAGATCATGGCTGCAACTGTGATTTTAAGCCCCGAATAATAAAGGAGGAGGGAATGGTAAAGTTCAGTTAAATTCTTGTATAAATAGGCCCCCTAAAGATATTATTGTCATTACACAGAACTGCAGGAACGTGACAAATCCACTGGATGCTAGCTTGGTTTTACAATATTTTCCTGTCCTATCTTTAAGCAAGAAAACATCTGAGTTTTATCATACACATATTTTAGAAGGATTTAGCATTGTCATTTGATTAAATAAAGTGGCATCATCGCTCTCCGAGTGATATTCTCAGAGTACGAAGAACCTGGAATCCATTATATATTTCTTGAAAAAAAAAATGAAAAGAAATTCTACATATTAAACATCATACTTAGCTTACAAGAGGAAACCTGAGGACAGACTGGGTATTAACATGCCAATCTTTCAAGGTCGAAGAGTAGCAAAGACAACACAATCTCAGGAATTCAGGGTTACCGGCCAAACCACAGACAGACATTGTGTCTGAAGGATGGCATTCACCTGAATGTCTTGCCAGTGCACTAACAGCATTTTCCAAACAGCAAGGGACAAGCTTGTATTAGCATTTTCACCTTTAGTAAAAGTAATCATGGAAGCCATTTGTTTTAAGTGGTATTAAACCCAGTATATATATATATATATATATATATATATATATTGTAGCTTAGCAAACATTAAATGTGTTGACTGCATTTGTTTTCTTTTTTTTTAGGCCTGTTTTCCCCTGACATACCTCCTGTATTAGCATGTCCCCACTCTGGGAAAATGGGGCACAGTAGACAGCAGCATTGTAAGTCTGGGGGAATGGGATTGTTTGATGGACTAGCAGATTTAAATACACTAACAAACTGAAGATAAACTCCAGCTAACACTTTATAAGCAGTTAGAGCAAACAGTTTTTTTTTTTTTTACTTTTGGGATAAAAGTTTTACATAAATAATGAAAAGATGATCATTGTAACCACCCTTGCCAGCGTGAAAGGTTTATCCCATCCCTGTAACTGATACATTTGCAAGACAGCTTGTTCTGTTGAAAAAAAGGGAAAGCAGACTTACTGGCCAGATCAGGTGAAAATAGAAGAAAGAAAGCCTAAAAAGAAAACAAATACAGCAAATCACATCTAAGGCCTCGTACACACGAGGCAATCTATCTGTTCAAATCGGTCGGACCGACCGATTTGAACAGATCTGTCTGCTTGGATTTTGGTTTGCTCGCGTGTACACACGAGCAAACCAAAATCCCCGCCAGCAGACAGCGCGCTGACGTGTCGGTGACGTGGCGGTGACGTTGACACCGCCACGTCACCGCACCAGGAAGTAAAACACTTCCGCGCATGCATCGAAATCATTCGGCGCGTGTGCGAGAAGACATGTCTGCTGGTTAGCGTACTAACCAGCAGACATGTCGGGCGGACGGGTTCCCAGCCGACAGATTTCAAAGCATGCTTTGAAATCTGTCGGGTGGCCAAATCCGTCTGTTTGCCCGTACACATGATCGAATCTGTCTGCTGAAACGGTCTAGCAGACCGTTTCCAGCAGACAGATTTACTCGTGTGTACGCGGCCTAAGAATTGGCAATTTGCAATAAATGTTTGCTTTTGGGTTTAATACCACTTTAATACTAGACTTTTAATGAGTGCCCTATATTCATATGTATGCATTCAGCATAATACTGCAGCATTCTTTCCCCGTAAATTCATGAAATCACGCCACTATACACCAGTCAAATTTGTACAAAGTAGACTCACCATATATATTAGAATTTGACCATACAATCTTTGTACAATCAACTTTAGATTAACCAAAACTGTAATGCCTCGTACACACGGTCAGACTTTCCGAGAAAAAAGGTCAGACAGACTTTTTTTCTTGGAAAGTCCGGCCGTGTGTAGCCTCCATTGGACTTTTTTTGTCGGAAGTCCGACGGACCTTAGATAGAGAACCTGTTCTCTTTCTTTCCGTCGGAATTCTGACGGACTCACGGCGGACTTTTGCACTGTCAAAAGTCTGACCGTGTGTACGAGGCATTAGGTGATATGAGGACCTACCTAATCTATTTAATCAATGTATATCCAATCAGGCAGGCTATTACACTACATACAGTACTTGTTAGATCCAAAGGAGATCTTAAAATCAGATCATAACACAGGTGAGCTTAAAAGAGAAGTATAGCAAAAGTTTTTTTGGCCATGCGTCTCAGGAGTATATTTACTTGTGGTCTCTTATGACCCAGAAATAGCAGACAGCAGACCCGTCGGTTGACGTCAGAGAGCAGTTCCAGGTTCTGGGAGGATCCTGACCATATTGTCGGGATCCACCCGGCTGCCTGATTGACAGCTGGCTCTGTCTCTCCGCACTCAGCTGAGAGCTAAAGCCATCTGCGCCCACCTTCTCTCCAGCCTGACACTGGCGGAATGCTTGAGGAGAAGAGAAGTGAGCGGTGACTGGCAGCCACCGCTCTCTGCTCAGAGCTGACCAAAAACTGAGCCATCAATAGTTATGTGGTCGCTCAGCTCTTGGGCTTCGAACCAGCAGGGGACAGCTGCAACATCAGTCTGTGCAAAAAGCGAACATATATGTGATTAGCGCCCACATATAAAAACGGTATTCAAACCACACATGTGAGGTATCGCCACGATTATTAGAGCAAGAGCAATAATTCTAATAATAGACCCCCTCTGTAACTCAAAACATGCAACCTGTAGAATTTTTTAAACGTTGCATATGGAGATTTCCACGAGCGGGCGCGATTTTGAAGCGTGGCATGTTGGGTATCAATTTATTTGGTGTAACATCATCTCAATATAAAAAAATTATTGGGCTAAACTTTACTGTTGTCTTATTTTTAAATATTTTTTTTTAATGTTTTTACAAAAAAGTGCACTTGTAAGACCGCTGCACAAATTCCGTGTGACAGAAAGTATTGCAACAACCGCCATTTTATTCTCTAGTGCAGGGATCTCCAAACTACGGCCCTCCAGCTGCTGTGGAACTACACTTCCCATGAGGCATTGTAAAACTCTGACATTCAGAGACATGACTAGGCATGATGGGAATTGTAGTTCCTGAACACCTGGAGGGCCGTAGTTTGGAGACTCCTGCTCTAGTGTGTTAGTAAAAAAAATATACAATGTTTGGGGGTTCTAAGTAATTTTCTAGCAAAATAAATTATTTTAACTTCTTAACAAGTCTGAAAAATAGGCCCGCTCTTAAAGTGGTTAAGACTACACTAACACTTTATGACTTTTTAATGAATCCAGTAGTATGACGTTATCACGCAAAGCATGGTGATGCATGACACAATGGGTTGAATCGTCCACAGGAGATTGGTTATACTGAGCCGTGGTCCTGCAATCAAAATGATCATTTTACTGGTTTGGAACTTGAAGGGCCCTTTTCAAATACTACACATTTATGAGTACAACATGTGTAAGTAATAAAGTACACCAGAAACTGGAATGATGTAACATTCGTTTTGGCAGTTACGCAAAGGGAATATAGCACTAACCCTAAAAATGTTTTGATAAGAAAAGTGTAAACCCCCATGATCCATAGCAACCAATCAGATGTAACTATTACTCAGTGCAGAACAGAACATTGACGTGATTGGTGGAAGTTTACTACCTGTTGGTGACCATTCAATAAAAAGGTTAAACACTTTGGCCAAGTTTTGACAAATCACAATAAGGGGGAAAAAGCTTTTTTTTTTTTTTAAATCGCACCAAGACAATAAAGTTTTATAGGACCTTTACATATTATTATAAGCATAGCAGAACAAGTTGTAACATCCTTTTATTGACACAGCCCCCCCCCCCCTTTTTCTGACCTCTTTAAATCATCCTACTATGACAGTGAGCCTGAGTATTAGCTGGCAGAAAGCTGTGAAATTGTTGTAGATTACCACCAGCTTCCTGTAGGAGAAGGCAAACCAAAGGTGAAAGCACTATGGTAAGTATTCAATGAATGTCTCTTATTCTTGTGCTGGCACAGACTGAAAGCATTTACTGAAATGTGACTTGTAGCTTCTCTGTTATCCCAAGGCATCACCAATGGCTCTTTATTCATCTGGAATTTCAGTGCTTTAGCTGTGCATAGTTGTGTTTATCTATATTGATCTATTTATCTACATTGATCACAGCCTATGCTGCAACTGGAGCAAATGCGTAATGTCAATGTTATATCGGGCAACAACTTTTGATGCCTTGTACACACGATCGGAATTTCCGATGGAAAAGACTGACTGACTTTTTCCATCGGATAATCCCATCGTGTGTAGCCCCATCTGAGTTTTTTCATCGGAATCCCATCAGAGTTTTGTTCTATTTTTCTCCGATGGAATTCCGTTGTGATTTGGCCGGGCAAAAGCCTGATCGTGTGTACACGGCATATGAGTTTTGGGTACCTTTTTCACCCCCATTTATATAATGCATTGCAGGACTTCTGTTGTTCACACAGTTTGCACTAGTGCTTTCTTATGTGGCCAATAGGAAACAGGACTAGTCCACAGATTTCCAATGGGCAGTGTGAAACCGAACCCCTTTGTTTTTTGTTACCCTGGTGCCTTGTGCATTGAAGGACTTTTGCTTTGTTGCTGTTCTGCAGCCAGTTTGGATATACTACAGACATTTTTAAGGGGTTTTCTGCTTTGAGTAAAACACAAAAAAAAAAATGATTTAACTGGAGGTTCCAAGCCCTGGGGCTTTCAGGGTTACAAGTGGAAAGGAAACGTTTGAGAAATGAATGAAGGATGCATAGACGCACTCCAAAAACCGTTGAGGTTGTCTTTATTAAACGAACAGCAACTATATCACAGGGTTACAGCAATAGAAACAAGGGAACAGCCGACGCGTTTCGCACTGGATTAGTGCTTATTCATGGCTGGAAAAGGAAAAGTTCATTTCTAGTCAACACTGCAAATGTGCATCATTTTGTTGAACATAGATGATCACACTCTAGAAGTTGCCAACATCAGCTGACCTGATCTATCTCCATAGATTGGCCAACTTTGGTCAGGAGGCGAGATCATTACAGTAAGTAACAAAGAGCCGAAACATTTAGGAGAAATAGAATCAGCAACATATCTGCCCATGGTAACATAAAACTGCCTTTCTCATCTGGGGTTCCATTGAACCCTGTGGTTCATCATGTGGCTAATAGAGGTTCTTTGAGCAGTAAGCAGCTTAAAAGAATCACTAAAGGATTTTTTTTTTAGCTAAATAGCTTCCTTTACCTCACTGCAGTCCTGGTTTCATGTCCTCATTGTTCGTTTTTGCTTTGAAGTTGCTGTAATTCTGCTCTGATCTCCACACTTCCTGCTTGTCTGGCAGCTCATGGCAGCTTTTCACTGTGGTCCAAGCTGTCATTACTGTGTGTCTAAAACTCCTCAGAACCAATCAGATTCATTTTAAAAACAAAACACTGCCCTGGATTTGTTTGTTTTTGTTCTGTGTGTTTCTTTACTTCACATAAACATGAAACCAATTTAAAAGTGAAACTAAACTGCAGGCACATTATATGATTGATTTTTATCTATTTTTAATCATTTTTAAAAGGAATCAGTTAACGTTTATGTCTCTATACCCTGTAAACAGTCAGCAAAACATTTTTTTTCCTTTTTCAAATAACCACCAATGTAGGGGGTCGCTTCATAACTGACCATGATTGTTGGAGGCCACCACCGTTGTTTGTGTTTCTTTTTTGTTGTTATTACTCTTTACATTTCAGTATTATTTACAGAAAATGTTTGTATAGAGCAATGGGGTGTTAAATGACCTTCCCTGGGTGTCAAATACATTAGATATACAAAATTATTATTTTTTGATTTAAACTTTTCTGTTTTTGCAAAAATTCTGTAATCTGTAGGTATAATTTTATTTTTTTAAATACATTTTTATTGTTTTAAAACATTTATTTTGCAGAAACAAAAGTATAAAATACAATAGGTATAGAAAATAAAAATATAGGGCCAGATTCAGGTAGATGAGAGCATCTTTGCTCTGGAGTAACGCTTCTCATTTACGTTACTCTGCCGAAATTTTAGGAGCAAGTGCTGTTATTCATGAAGCACTTGCTCCTAAAGTTGCGGCAGCGCATCGCAAATGAGCCGGCGGAATTCAAATTGGTCGGGTACGGGGCGTGTAATATTTAAACTATGCGCGATCCCGTGGCGAACGTACTGCGCATGCGTCGAGTGTCAATGCATCCCAGTGCGCATGCTCCAAATTCTGTCAGTGAACGTCAATGACGTCACATCCCCATTCATGAACGCTTTACGCAAGCGACGCGATTATTATTATTTTTTTTTCAAATATTAATTTTATTTGTGTTTTTCAACAAAGAATACAGAAAGTAACATAACAACATGACATAACAACCGTGTCCTCACCAGCCCCCGTCATATACACGTACGCTCTGCATAGAGATTCACATTCCCACTATCTGAAGCAGCAGTTAGACTGTCGCCCTAGACCTGTGTAGTGCCTGGGCACCGCCCACAGGTCAACCCTAGACAGTTCCGCTCCAGCGATTATTTTTTTTTCCGACGCGATGACGACGCCTATACTTAACATAGGATACTCCACTAGGGGGCTGCTTTATCTTTACGTCGCGTATCGCTTCCAGAAACGTCGTAAAGTCACTGTGTCGCGCCCGAAAAAGATCGTGAATTTCCGACTCCCGCTGATTAACATATTTTTTCAGCGTTAATCAGCGGGAACGCCCCCGGCGCCATTTTTAAGTTGAAGTAACGATGCGATGGCGAAATTCAATTACGCCGATCGCATCGGAAAACCAACCCGGCGTTTCTTGTTTTCTGGTTATAGAAAACAGAAACGCCGGCTTAAAGTGACAGTTAGGCTGGAGTATCACAGATACTCCAGCCTAACTCTACCTGAATCTGGCCCATAAAATACAAGTGTGAACAACTACTAACATAAGCGCTTATTTTGTCATAAAATTGTCATAAAGCTTTATACAGCATGGGGTTATCAATGAATAATAAATAACTGTTGATTTCCGTTTAGAATTTTTTTTATTAATGAATTTTTATCAAAATTCCCCAAAAATAATAGAGAAACAACACACTTGTATGATTCTCCTGATGTATACAGGTAAGCCTAATTGACATCATATTTGTAAATATTAAATTGTATATTTTAACATATGCTCATAGAAGCAAATTGCTTACTATATTGGACCCATACAGCTCTTAAACAAAAAAGAATAATAATAAAAAAAAAAAAGGAATAAGAATCTAAAACAGGAAATGTATGGATTATAATGTCGAGGCTTTATCAGTTACTGCTAAATCAGCTCTGTGTAAAAACCTTCATACAGTTAAAGTGTTACTAAACCCACAACAGTAAAATCAGTCTGTAGATGCAGTAAAGCATGCTTGTCATACCCACTTTGGAGCCTAAGGTGTTAATCCTCAACATTGTGTAAAAGGCTGTTTGATCCTGTGTTCTCTGATCCTCCCCCTTCTTCTACAGCCCCCTAACCATCTCCTGATAAGACAGAGTCTTTGGAGTCACTCTTCACATGCTCAGTTTTGTGTGTATTGCTAGAGAGGCTTTTTTTTTTTTTTTTTTGGGAGTGTGCATGTGGATGTGATCAGCACAGGGCCAATCAGCACTGTCCAGACAGAGGGTCAGGCACCCTGCTGCCTCATAGGACAGTAGAAATAGAATGAAATCTCCTCCTACAAACTTTAACCAGACATGAGTTACTGTGGGGGACCAAATATAGCAAATTCAGGGTCCTGGGTTTAGTAACACTTGAATGCAGGGTCCTGGGTTTAGTAACACTTGAATGCAGGGTCCTGGGTTTAGTAACACTTGAATACAGGGTCCTGTGTTTAGTAACACTTGAATGCAGGGTCCTGGGTTTAGTAACACCTAAAGGGTGGTGTCCTGTAGCCTCATAGGACAGTCAGAATGGAATGAAAACTCCTTCTACAAACTTTAACCGGACACAGGTTACTGTGGGAGACCAGATCTATTGAATGAAGGGTCCTGGGTTTAGTAACACTTTAAGACCCCTTTTACACTAAGGGCGTTTTGCAGACGATAGCATTAAAATAGTGCCTGTAATCCGCCCTTAAACAGCTGCTCTATTCACTCCAGTGTGAAAGCCCGAGGACTTTCGCACTGGAGCGGTGTGCTGGCAGGGCATAACAAAAAGTCCTGCCAGCAGCTCCTTTGGAGTGAATTCAATGGGCAGCAATACGCAGTTGTAGTGGCGCATTGCGGGCGGTTTTAACCCTTTCTCGGACACTAGCGGGGGGGGTTAAAAGTGCCCCTCTAGCTACCAAAATGTGACACAAATCCGACAGTAAAATAGCGGCGTTTTACTGCTGATGCTATGTGCAGCACAGTGTAAAAGGGAGGTATAATGGGGCGGCACTGTGGTGTGGGGCGGCACTGTGCTGTAGTGGGTAGCACTCTTGCCTAGCAGTAAAAAGGGTCGCTGGTTTGAATCCCAACCACGACACTACCTGCCTGGAGTTTGCATGTTCCCCCTGTGCCTGCGTGGGTTTCCTTTGGGTACTCTGGTTTCCTCCTACACTCCAAAGACATGCTGATAGGTTAATTGGCTTCTGTCTAAAATTGGCCCTAGTATATGAATGCGAGTTAGGGACCTTAGATTGTAAGCTCCTTGAGGGTAGGGACTGATGTGAATGCACAATGTATATGTAAAGCGCTGCATAAATTGACAGCGCTACATAAGTACCTAAAATAATATTAATCTAATTATTTTTGGCAGAGATTTCCCAAGACTTTAAAATTATTTTGAGTAACAAAGTTGAGAAAGGCCTATTTAACAAGTGCTGCCAAAGGTCCATAAACTATTCCTTATAGTGTAAGTCTTTAGGATGTGCCACAAAAAGCTCCCATTTAGTTACGGCCTAAAAATCTGGGTTGAGTGTTGCCTTTAACAGACATACTACAGTTAATATATTTTTTTTCCTTTCTGCTGATAAACATAGGCTTTTCCTGCACAGCTGTGGCGCGCACATCTGCCAGTGACAAAAACGATCGTGTTCTTCAGGCACAGCGTAACACAAAAAGCACCTAGTTTACAATTATGGGAGGTTCCCCAACAAACACAGCAATGGCGGTGATACATTGTATCCCATCAGTTCACTGCTGCCCTGCAGATGTTTCGGAGACCATTCGCTTGTTTAAATAAATATTACTCCTCGATGAAAACAGATGCAAACAAAAAAAAAAAGAAAAAACAGAAAGATAGCGCAAATCAAAAGACAAACAAAATACGCCTATAATTTCATACACACGAATCGACTTACTGCATGACTGTAAAGCTATATCAGATAGATGTGAAAAAGAAGGGTCCCCAATAAACATTTGGGTAAGAATCCATCCCCCTCTGTGCTAGTTACTGCTGCCAGGCAGATGTTTTGGTTTCCTTCTTTGGAGTCCGTTTTCAAGGTTTCTTCACTAAACAAACTCCAGACAAAACTCAGTTCCTGATGCCACTTAAAAACAACGATTTCCAAAATGTTAAATCCCTTGGTTTTTATTAGGTTTATCAAGAACATATTTGGAGCACATGATCTTTTCCATCCTTGTTTATTCGATTTCTTTCCATGGAAATGCATACAGTATATGCTAGGGATAGTATTGTGAGCGTAGGTAGAATTATGCAGTGACAGGGAAGGAAGCACACATACCAATTCATGTCATCAGCTTTGTCCATAAATCAAATCTGACTCGTAGATTCCTTGTCTAAACATCCCTATTCCCCGAGGTGTAGAAAAACTTTCTTTACAATAAGTAAACTCTCTAGAAAGAGTTGTTAAAGGGGTTATAAAGATTTGTTTTTTATTTTCTAAATAGGTTCCTTTAAGCTAGTGCATTGTTGGTTCACTTACATTTTCCTTCCATTTCCCTTCTAAATGTTTTTTTTTTCTTTGACTGAATTTCTCACTTCCTGTTTCTCCTCAGTAAGCCTGCCCCCATCACCTGAGCCGTTCTGGCTGGGGGTTAGTCAGCCAGAACAGCTTACTGAGGAGGAGCTTACTGAATACCTAAATACCGCTATATATATATATTGTGACAATATAAAAGGCAACCACTAGTGACCACCAGCAGGTCGTTTAAATAAAGCAGGACTGAAGCAAGAGATTGTTCTTGGCCTGGGACTTAGGAAGCCAAACATCTCCCATTGACCACCAGTGTATAGTGGTATTTTTCCCACTGACCGTCAATGCAAGGGGAGCCCTTCTCCCACTGCTCACCAGTGCAAAGGGGCACTTCTCCAACTTTCCACCAGTGTGAGGTGACACTTCTCCCACTTTCCAACAATGCATTGGAACAATCCATCTTGCTACTAGTCTTCCTTTTATTTCATGCTTATTACCAAAAATATTATTGATTTAAAGAGAAAGGGGAGGGGTGTTAAATATGCCTTGGGTGTCAAATATGCTAGGCATGCTAGTGTTCAACCCCCCAACCTCAGCCTCTAACATATTTGCAGTTTTGTTTTTTTCTGTTACAGGGGGCAGGTACCTTTTTGCCAGGTATCTGCTTCCATTTCCTCAATTCTCCCCCACCTGCAGCCTCCATGGGCACATGCGCAGTGGAAATTTGGCTGTGAGACATCAGGTCACAACCAAGTCAAGTGACAGCTGGCACCTGAATTTGAGATGGTAGCACCAAACCCTGGTGAAGAATTGCCTGCTTTGAACTACATGGACTATCAAGTAACAGTATCTGTTTCTTATGCCTCATACACACGTTCAGACTTTCTGAGAAAAAAAGTTAGACATGCTTTTTTTCTCGTAAAGTCCGGCTGTGTGTAGCCTCCATCGGACTTTTTTGGTCGGAAGTCTGACGGACATAAGATAGAGAACCTGATCTCTATCTTTCTGTCTGACTTTTGCATGGTCAAAAGTCTGACCGTGTGTACGAGGCATTACAAATACTGTAGCTGCTGACTTAAATTTACTCACAACACACACACACACACGAGTGAATACAAAATGTTTTTTTAAGGGTGCTTTATTTTAGCCCAAAAAATTTTGCCTGGAATTTTTACATTATCATCTGCGAAGAGATGTGTATGCACTTTCTTGCTTGTATACCACACTTTACACTGTTTAAAATATCAAGCCAATGCTTGGATTAGGCTGTTGTATCTTGATAGAAAAGGTATTTAACTATGAAGGAAGTACGTATGTTAGTTTAGACTGCAGAAATTCAGACCAGAAATCCGATGTACTGTAATGTCTGATTTATCAGCCAATGTCAAGACCAAGTTAACTGGTTCAGATCTGGGTAGTAGTTGCTTTCAGAAAACCAATGGCCCCTACTCTTGTGTGTGTATAACTTCAAAGACATTCCTTTTTAGCTCCAAGAACAGTTCATCTTAAAAACATTCTAGGTCTGTCCTCTAAGGTAATATTAACAACGCTACCGGATAATGACTTTTGCAGCCTACTACCACGTGTTTCCATAAAAGAGAATGGATAATGCAGCTCTGTCCAAGTAAGCTTTTACTAAAACTTTCTTGAATACACATCAACCACTGGCAGAACTGCTTACACTTGCTATTTCGTGGCTTTCTTCAAACTGGTTACCAAACAGCTTTGCCAAAACTCAGAAACAGAAGTTTTGAGTGGCATGTAGAAAACAAAGTTCCTCTGACTGCAATTCCCTAAAGGGTAAGCTGTGAGGCAAATGAAGTGTTGCAAGTGAGTGCAAAACCTTCATGAACCTGGAAATTTTCCTGAATCTGAAAAATTAAGCTAGAGAGGTGAGTAAAGTGTTGACATTTTTTCAGGGCAAAGAGGTCAGTCCAGAATGACAGCAATAACAAAGACAAAAATATTTTTTTACAGACCGTTTCTCACTGAGTAGAATAAAATTAGCTATTTCAGTATCCTGGACATAGATGACACAAAAGAGGGTAGAATGGAAATCTCCTGTACACTTTTTTTTAGGTGTAGAAGCACCACATCACAACATCAGTATCTTAAACTAAGTGAGAAAGCTACAGATGAAGTCAAAAGACAGTGCTTTCTCTGGACTCTTTTTAAGGTGCAGCAAGAACCCAGCAACATCAGGACCATCAGCCTCTAGACCAGGGGTGTCAAACTCCGATTCATCGAGGGCCGCATCAGCTCTATGATTGCTCTCAAAAGGGCCGGTTGTATCTGTAAGATTAGATATCCAGCGCATCCTCTCCCCTTACATTAAATGTCAAGAGCCCCCCCATCATCAGAAGTTAAGTCCCCCCACTCTCCCTTACATCACAGTGCACCCCCTTTCCTTATGCTCCTGCTGGGAAGAATCTTGAAAGTAGAAAGTAAGGGTCTAGAGGAGGACCAGAGGAGGGCTGGAGCTCTCCTACAGCTGCAGGAGAGGTGCAAGGGACACATGAAATTGCCTGGAAGGCCGCATTCGGCCCGCGGGCCTTGAGTTTGATACCCCTGCTCTAGACTGTCCAAGAAGGGTGTTGGTGATGGCCATTATCAAAACAGAGCCAAAATACTATTCACCTAAGAGCTTTGGAAGTCTACCAAGAATGGGTTTCCTATGATGGATGCAGAGAGATATGATAAGAATAAGGGATATTTTCTCTCTGGAAATATCAATTGGTGCGCTTTGGGAAGCGCACAAATCGGTTCTTAGGAGTCAGGGAATAGCAGTGTCCACCACACTTAAGAAACATGCAAATACTACCAAATTTTGTGCTGACCCTAAGCTCAAAGAAGAAGAATCCCAGAGGCAGGTGACTAGGTGACTCCCTCTATGACTTTGCTTGCAATAACCTGAAGGACCTTGCAGTAGATAAGCTAGGAAAAACGACTGATACACCATAGGAGCCTTTAGCAGAGAAACTAAAAGAATAAACCTACACATACTATCAAAGATACATTTTGAGAGCTCCAATCCCACCCTTTCAATATTGCAGAGGTCTTCAGCGATTCTACAGTGACCTGTGCAATACAGCCTATATTCCCCATAACTTTCTCAAGGCAGATCTCCAGAACCAAACATTACTCCCTAATCTTCACAAGGTTTTGACCTGTATAGTTTAATACAGGTTACAATGTCAACCATTTTAAAACTGGGGGTCTCCAAATCAATGTGTCCCCACAGACACTAGACTTTTTAACCAAATACTATCTGTTCTCTTGGAAGACCAATACACTTAAATATCCCATATCTAAAAATAACAAACAGACTTTCTGAACTACACATAGGCTTACAAACCCAACAAGATATTCAGCAAGGTCCTTTATACCTCTAGCCACCAAGGAGGCCTTGATTTTACAAACCTATTTGAATACTACCAAGCTTTTTTTACTAAGAAATAAAAAAATTATATAAAAATGACTTTAATAAATAGCATTTTAATATATATATATATATATATATATATAACAGGCGGACTCGATCGGATAGCCTGTGTGAAGGGGGCCTTACAGTGAATTGCAAGTGCACAGACTATTTGTCTTCAGTAAATCAACCCCAATGTCTTGTCCTGTACACAAGGCAGGAGTATCCAGATGTAGCAGCCCCCTACCCTTCTCCTCTTCTACTTCTATTTTCCAAAACTGTCATTGAGATCTTCTCCTTCATACTAACCCTTGTACCTGGAATGTCAATCATACTGCTTAATCAATTAATTCAGATACGGGATTGTAGGTGTTCTACGTGTTCCTAGAGCCACAGTTATTCATTTTGTTAGCGACTTTGACTACTAGATACAGTCTGTTCCATCTGCCTGGTTAATTATGGGCATTTTCCTATGTCTATAAACAACATGCTGTTCTTCCCCCTTGGAGATTTACTCTGTGCCACCTTGCACATTGTGATATGTGTACACAGTGAGAAATCCTTTAGTACTGTCCTTGCTGCATCCTTTAGTACTGTCCTTCCTGTCCTTAGTACATTTCATAAAGAAGATTAAAGGAAACTGCAAAGCCAAGAAATGTAAAAAAATAAATAAAAACTTTTGAAATAACAGGCAAAAACAGCTTGGCAAAGGGTACATTCTGCTACAGTGATGACCTTAATTTGAAGGGGAAAAATTTACTTGCTGGCATTGTTGGCTAATGTGCAGACACATAGCAGGGGAGTACAATTGTGACAATATTTTTGTCTGTCTTTCCTCACTATGACCTGCATTTACCTGTACAAAATTGATAAAGTATATGGCCTAGATCATATCCATGAACTGCTTGGCTTAGGTCTCACTGAGATGAGACATACAATGTAAAATACCACCTGTTTGTACTGCCCTCGGTTGCAAGTGCTAAAGAAGCCTAAGAATTAGCAATGTTAACACCATTTAATTGTGAAAATACAGAAAAATGTTTTGTTTGAATAACAAAGAACCACAATGATGCATAATAATGAGACAACGGACAAATGAAAATTCTTAAGATGGGAAAATGTAAACAGGACATTCCAATATGAAAAAAATAAATAAAAAAAGACAGAAACCCAGATCCTTTGCTTCTTGGCTGCTGATATGCTGTTAATTAAATTTAACATAATGCTTAAAGTTCATTGCTTATAAGACAACGCAGTGCCAAAAACACAACTGAACTTAAAAATAAGAGCACATCAATATATCAGTACTGCATATTTAGTGTTCTTTGAGTTGTAAGAAAACTTTATATACTTTAGGAAGCAAAAATGGCATACCTAGTATATTGGTATACTAATTAAACATGAACTATAACGTCAAGGCCTGTTATAAGGCCTGATTCACACCTATGCATTTTTTGTGTTTTTTGCATTTTGCAGATTTGCACTACAGAATGTGTTCCATAGGAAACCCTGCTAAATGGACTGTAGTGTAAATCTGCAAAATGCAAAGCACTAAAACTGCATAGGTGTGAATCCAGCCTAATGCCGCGTGCACACGACCGTTTTTCATGACGTGAAAAATGAATTTTTTAATGTCATTAAAAACGTTCATGTGTGGGCTGCAGAGCATTTTTCATGACGTCAAAATGGGCATTAAAAATTTAGAACGTGCTCTATTTTTTCGCATTGTTTTTAAAGTTAAAAACTGTCGTGTGTGGGCTTTAACGACGTGAAAAAAACGTGCATGCTCAGAAGCAAGTTATGAGACGGGAGCGCTCGTTCTGGTAAAACTAGCGTTTGTAATGGAGACATTCGTCACGCTGTAACAGACTGAAAATGAAAAGCACGAAGACTGAAAAGCGCGAATCGTCTCTCACCAAACTTTTACTAACACAAAATCAGCAAAAGCAGCCCAAAGGGTGGCGCCATCTGAATGGAACTTCCCCTTTATTGTGGCGTTGTACGTGTTGTAGGTCACCGCGCTTTGCTCGACATTTTTTTTTCATGATCGTGCGTAGGCAAGCCAGGCTTGACAAAAATCACGTTGAAAAAAAATTAGTTTTTTCTAGACCATTAAAAATGGTCGTGTGTACGCGGCATTAGGCTCGATTCACATCTATGCATGTTGCTTTTGAGCATTTCTGCAATGCTTTTTGCTGTGTTTTTTTTTTTATTTTTTTACTGTGATTTATGTTTTTTGTGTTTTCTTTTTAATTTTGATGTTGGGCAGATTTAAAAATACCAAACGCAAATCGCAGCAAAATCACTGTAAAAAATTGGTAAAAACAGACTACATGCTTTTCTGCAGCTTCTCTATTGAAGTCTATTGAACAAAAAAAAAACATTGTTTTGCATTTAAAAAAGTCCATGAGGCTCTGTTCTCATTTGCCGCAATTCGAAATAGCAGCAAATTGCTGAACACCCGTACGATCCCTGTCACATGCACCCCTTGCTGACCCTATGGGGCCCTGAGCCCAGTACACGAGGAATGCCTGAAACCCCCTAAAGCAAATTTTAACACTATGGGGGTTATTTACGGCAAATCCACTTTGCACTACAAGTGCACTTGGAAGGGCAGTCGCTGTAGATCTGAGGGGGACATGCAAGGAAATAAAAAACATAATTTTTGCTTGCACATGACTGAATGATAAAATCAGCAGAGCTTCCCTTCATTTCAGAGCTTCCCCTCAGATCTACAGCGACTGTACTTCCAAGTGCACTTGAAGTGCAAAGTGGATTTACCTTTCATAAATAACCCCCTATGTGCGCAATAATCATCTAATTGGGTAGTAGTGATAAATATAAGGGTGGGTATACCAAGGATTATTGCCCCATTTGTGTATGAATAACTTTTTTTCTGTTTAAACATATGAAAAAAATAAACCAAAACAACTGACTTCTCTTATTCGCTTTCTTTTAGTCTGATAGACGTACAGTTAAGAGTGTTTTGTTATATCTGCTTTTTTAAGGGCAAAAAAATACCCGTTGATTTTGACAGAAATCCTGTGAGCGGAAAACTTGGTGTGCTGTCTGCCTGTGCACAAGGAGGAGTTAGGGAGGTGAGGGAATGAGGTGAGATGTTGTCACGTCAAAGAGAAGAGTAAGACCAACATTTACTGTATTTCTGGCACATCAGTTTTTATTTTCTGTACTTGCAGCATGTTTAAAGGGCCCTTTCACACTAGCGGACGAACGGTCCGCTAATTACAAGTTCGTTAACGGACTTGTAATGGGCCCCTATGGGAGCGGATCCGTTAGCAGATGATGCATCCGCTAACGTCCACAAGATCCGCATCCGTTTTTTCGGACGGAAGAATGTCCTATTTTTCTTCCGTCCGGTGGAACGGATCGGATGCAAACGGACAGATGGTTCGTTTCCATCCGATTCCCCATAGGGGGTAGCGGAGGAGAGACAGGGCGGTCCCTGCATAGTGTGCGGGGACCGCCCTGTCCGCCCGACAGCTCAGCGGAGACCCCCCCGCTGAGCCGACGGACACACGGAGCGGACCGCAAAACGGACCGCTCCGTGTGAAAGGGCCCAAAGGGAAAAGGGCTCATTTACAACAGATGCAATTAAACACACTTTTAAATTGCAGTATGGAGGCAAAAAAGGAATTCATTTCAATGAGCCTGCACTGCAGTTGCACCCCAGTAAAAAAAAAAAAAAAACATTATTAATGTATAAAAAAACAAAGCAAATGTGACACAAAAGCACAGCAAATGCATGTAAATGTGCAGAACTGCACACTGAACCCAGAGATTGTGGTCTAAAAGAGCTTCAAAACATGGAGAAATATGCATGCATTCCAGAGATTTCTTATTTTTCTATCTTATTTTGCTTTAACATACCTTTTTATGGCCAGTTAAAGTCAGAACATGGTGTGCAAATAGTGCATACGTATTTTTTCCCCACACCACAGGTGATCGCACTGCCCTTGCGATCTGCAAATGAGAGCCAATGTATCCACAACAGCACCACAAACGCATGGTACAAGTATTACTCTGTGTGCGTTCCGGTGCGTTTTACACTTTATTCAAATGAATGGGCTGTCAAAGCGCAGCACGCGGGAATCGCACAGGAATACGTAGGTTTGAACCTCTGCGCTCCCAGTGTGAACCAGCTCTAAGTGGATTTGGAAAACACAAAAATTGCATTCTATAAAAGCAACAATGTACATCAGGAAAAAAAAAATTTCTTAGGCCTCCTACACATGGACATTTTAACAGCGACTTTTTTGAGCTTTTTTTGCTGCTTAACCACTTAAGCCCCGAGACTGTTTTTCAGACTCGGTGTTTATGAGACTAAAACATTTTTTTTGCTATAAAATTACTTAAAACCCTCAAACATTATATAATTTTTTTCTAACACCCTAGAGAATAAAATGGCAGTCATTACAATACTTTTTGTCACACCGTATTTGCGCAGCGGTCTTACAAGCGCACTTTTTTTGGAAAAAAATTCACTTAAAAAATAAGACAACAATAAATTTGGCCCAATTTTTTTACATATTGTGAAAGATAATGTTACGCCGAGTAAAATGATACCCAACATGTCACGCTTAAAAATTGCACCCACTCGTGGCATGGTGTCAAACTTTTACCCTTAAAAATCTGGTTGCATTTTTTGGGTTACAGAGGAGGTCCAGGGCTAGAATTATTGCTCTCGCTCTAACGATCGCGGCGATACCTCACTTGTGTGGTTTGAACACCGTTTTCATATGCGGGCGCTACTCGCGAGCTCGACGGGACGGGACGCTTTAAAAAAACATTTTTCGTATTTATTTTCATTTATTTTACAATTTTTAACACTGAAATAAAAAAATATAAAAATTATCACTTTTATACCTATTATGGCCTCACTCGCATCCCCAGTCAGCAGCAGAGTGGACCCGTTTGACTCTGCCGCTACCGACGGCTACGGTAAGCGGCGGAGGGCACGGGAGAGCGGCCGGAGGGAGGGGGCCCTCTCCCGCCACCGATAACGGCGATCTCGCTGCGAATCCGCCGCGGAGACCGCCGTTATCGTTGACAGGACCGCCCACTAAAGAGATGGATATCTCGGTTGTGGCAGCTGCTGCCGTTACCGAGATATCCATCTTTAAAGTGCCGACGTATAACGACGGTGGGCGGTCGGTAACTAGTTAAAGGTGTTGTAAAGGTAAAAAAAAAAAACCTAAATAGCTTCCTTTACCTTAGTGCAGTCCTCCTTTAGGCTGGATTCACACCTATGCAGTTTTAGTGCTTTTTGTATTTTGCAGATTCCATAGGAAACCATGTTAAATGGGCTGTAGTGCAAATCTACAAAATGCAAAAAGCACTAAAACTGCATAAGTGTGAATCCAGTCTTACTTACCTTTTGCTTTTAAATGTTCTTATTTCTTCTGAGAAATCCTCACCTCCTGTTCTTCTGTCTGTAACTACACACCGTAATGTGTCACTTTCTCCCAGGTGTGGAGTGTCGTGCTCGCCCCTCCCTTGGACTACGGGAGAGTCAGGATGCTCTCTATGTTGCAGATAGAGAAAGGAGCTGTGTGTTAGTGGGTGTCCTGACTCTCCTGTAGTCCAAGGGAGGGGGCGAGAACGACACTCCACACCAGGGAGAAAGCCTTGCATTACTGTGTGGAGTTAAAGACAGAAGAACAGGAAGTGAGGATTTCTCAGAAGAAATAAGGACGTTAAAAAGCAAAATGGAAGGATGAGGTAAGTGAAGGAGGACTGCACTGAGGTAAAGGAAGCTATTTAGGAAAAAAAAAATTGTACCTTTACAACCCCTTTAAGAACGCCACTCCATGTTATTTAATGGGCTCATACACACCATGGCGTTTTTATGCTGTAACAGGCATGGTTGTGTTTAAGCTCGAAAAAAAAACAAGGACAGCACGTTCTGATGCCGCGTACACACAATCATTTTTTGTGATGAAAAAAAACGACGTTTTCAATCATGAAAAAAAACGACGTTTTTCAAACTTCATTTTCCAAAACGACGTTGCGTACACACCATCGTTTTTCTACAAAGCTCTAGCAAAGCGTGGTGACGTACACCACGTTCGACGGCACTCTGTTCCATTGGAGCTCCGTCTCATAACTTGCTTCTGAGCATGCGCGGGTTTAAAAACGACGTTTTCAACATCGTTTTGCCCACACACCATCACTTTTTATGACACAAAAAACAACGTTTTGAAAAACGACACAAAAAATTCAAGCATGTTGGAATTTTTTTTTGGTTGTTTTTTTGAAGACAAAAAACAAAGTTTTGCCCACACACGATCAATTTAAATGACGTTTTAAAAAACGTCGTTTTTTTTCATCGCAAAAAATGATCGTGTGTACGCGGCATGAGGCTCCAGAGCTAGAGCTGTTTTGTGACGCTGACGCCGAAAAAAACTCAAAAAGGTGAATTAACACTATACCGACGTTTTTTTTGCATCAACGTTTTTAAGCAGTAAAATGTTTATTATGTGATACAGCACGTTGTTTTATACTTTTCCTTGGCATTGTGGGTAATTTGGGAATGGAAAATAGCAGAGGGATATTTTTTTTGAAAAAACACATCTTAGCAATAACGCTTACAAACGACGTTTAACGCACCTTGACGCCAAGTCAAAACGCTAATAAAATCGCGCTTTTAATGCCGCTTTTTTTCAGGCGTCGTTACTAGCTTTACAGCCCATTTTTTTAAATGTCCGTGTGTATGAGGCTTTAGAAAGTAAAAAGCTACACTGCATATATAGCAAATAATATGTAATCATTTAAAATTATTATCCTAATTTGTCCAAAATATTTGTTAAAGGTTTTGTAGCTCAGGTAGGCTAACACATTTAAATGTTCACGTTGTAAAGCATTGCTGTTGGCGCTATATAAATCCTGTATAACAATAATAATTTGATAACGATAAAAACAGATCTACAAGGTATGTATTACTAAAACCCCATGTGAATACGATCATCGCAGGATTAAATACACAACAAAAAGTACAGTTTTTAGCACATTTTTTAAAGGACGTTAGCCAAGCTAAAAAATGAATGGGTCTTTTAGAAAGGTCTTTTAAGGTTCAGGCTTAAAGGATAAAAGGAATGCCTTTAGGAGAAGCTCCATCTCTATTTCACACTCTCATTCAGACTCCTGCATTCCTAGCAAGGTCAAATAGCTTTGAATAAGGAAACAACAATTCTGGTGATAAAAGCCATTTTGCTATGGGGAGACCTACTGAGTGACCAAGGCTGCAAACTTCCAACAGTCTGTGAAATAAAAACATTTATGTCAACTCTGAATAATTCAACCCTCTCCTTCTTTCGTCAGTATATGTAACATTGTTTAAGATTAAAGTCGATCTACAACATTTAAAATCAAATGATTAAAAAAAAAAATGAAAGGGTATAATTCCACCCTTTATTATCCCACCTAACTCTAGCTAGGCTATCTTTAGGCCTCATTCCTACTGGCATACCCATACCCCCCCCCCCCCAACTTTTTTAGATGGGAATGAGCGACACCAATCAGTAAAAGTATGCAGGCATAGGACACACACCCTTGCCACACCCCCTTAAAGCAGAATTGTACAAAAAACAAAATTGGTTAAACCTACAAGTACTTTCTTTACCACTATTATTCCTTTATATTGGCTTTTGGAATTAAAAAATGCACACATTTAGAAATTGGATGAAAGGTTTAGCACTGAGAAACACTTTTTGATAGATAAAAGGTGAATTTTTTATACAACTATATAGATCAGACAAAAATGAGGGACAAATGAGGAGGAATGAGGGACAGAGGGACATTACTCCAAATCAGGGACAGTCCCTCGAATTCAGGGACAGTTGGGAGCTATGCATACCTATTCGTACACCTGTATGAAGGGACATCTTTGCCCTCACGGGGTGCACAGGTGTTCCGTGTATCCACATGCAGGCAGGCCCGCTCATGTCTTTTGGGATGCAGCAACTTCATGGGCACAACCATTGGTCCTAATTTCACAGCTGTGCAGAAGGGTGTCCTCAAAGGCACACTGTCTGCATTCAAGGATACGCAACTGTGCGGCCGTCAAAATGGGACCAGCTATTGTGTCCCTGCATCCCCAAAAGACAGTGGGACTGCCTACATGTGGATGCACAAACACCTTGTGCAACATGTCCAAAGACGGCACTTTGCACGGGTGTATTGATAGGTATGCCAGTGCGATCGAGGCCTTAGGTCTTGTTCAGGTTGGCAAACTGCACTAAATGCACAGTTGGTGGTGTGTGCTGGGGGATATAGTGCCAATGAGCCGGCTTTTTTTATCCCTAGAACTTTATTGAAATGTCAAAGTTGACTATTAAAAGCAGAGTTCCACCCAAAAATTGAACTTCTGCTGTCTGGATTCCTCCCCCCTCCGGATTCCCCCCCCCCCTCCAGTGTCACATTTGGCACCTTTTTGCCATGTCCCCCATCCTCTGCCCCCCCCCGCTGTCTTCTGGGAGACACACAGATCCCAGAAGACAGCAAGGACCACTCAGAACACACAGCATGACACACATGCGCAGTAAGGAACCAGGCTATGAAGCCGCAAGGCATCACTTCCTGATTCCCTTAATAGCAATGCCGGCGCATCAATTTCTGCAAAACTGAAAATGCACTAAAAAAAATGCATAGGTATGAACCAGGCCTTAAGGTGGGACTGCACTGGGCAGACTCCACCACACCTGGTGTAAACAAGCCCTTAAAGTGATATTAAAGGCAATTTTTATTTTTCCTATGCAAACATGTCATACGTATCTGCTCTGGGCAATCGTTTTGCACAGAGCAGCCCTGATCCCTTTCTTCGTTGGTCCCCGTCTGGCGCTCCTGGCAGTTGAATGGAGTCCACCAGCAGATCCGCATACTCAGCAGGGGATCTCTCCACTAGTCCCTGCTGAGCATGGAAATGGACTCCATTCAACTGTCATCCGGTCTGATCCACCAGATGAATAGGGAATGTCTGTTTTCAGCATACAGGTACGAATCAGATGTCAGCGGGTGTCAAAGGACACATGTCCGTTTACATCCGCCACTCCATAGAGAGCAATGGATTCCAATTCTATAGAGAGCAATGGATTCCCAATTCCAATTTGGTCTGTCTGAAAAACTGACAGGTGGACCCGATTGGTCTTTCCTCGTAAAAGGGGCCTAAGGCGGCCCCCAAATAGCAGTATAAAGCCGACATGGATGCTAATTATTCCCTAATGCCGCGTACACACAATCATTTTTTGTGATGAAAAAAAACTTTTCAAAGACGATGTTGCCTACACACCACCGTTTTTTTCACAAAAAGCGAGGTTACGTTCACCACTCTTTTCCATTGAAGCTCGCTTCATAACTAGCTTCTGGGCATGCGCGGGTTGAAAAACGTTGTTTTAAACAACGTTTTTGCTACACACGGTGACTTTTTGTGAAACAAAAAACGACGTTTTGAAAAACGACACAAAAAATTCAAGCATGTTGGAATTTTTTTTGGGTCGTTTTTTTTTAAAACAAAAAACAACGTTTTGCCCACACACGATCAATTTAAATGACGTTTTAAAAAACAACGTTTTTTTTCATCGCAAAAAACGACCGTGTGTACGCGGCATAACTCGAATTAAAGAAAAATATAAGGTTTTGACTGGACACTTTAAATCTATTCTCATTTCTCTTCAGCCTGCAACCCTCAACGAGACTCTCTCAAACACTACCAATTGATCCACCATGTCATTAGGCATCATCTTATCCAGCTATAGTTATAAGTACACTACTTGCCATCCCATCTAGTTGGCCAAGCAGCATTTTGTTTGTTCTAGATACGCAACACTCTATATACCGCAATGTTTTCTACTAACCCTCCCATTCATACATCACTAGTTTCATTTTCTTATTTCACCTCCCTTTCTTAGTATATGTATCATTTTCTCATCTGCTCCCAGTGTCTTTGCTATAGGCATTCCCTTACCTCTCACTGTAATGTTATCCACATTGTTCAACTCAATACCCATCATTGTCCTTCTCCTTTTAATTCCTTCTCTGTTTACTATCTACTCCTGCACTGTACTCCCTTTGCTTAATATAATCTGTTTCATCGCCATTTCTTCTTCTTATATCGTCTTTCCTTGTGCATTACCAAGCACAGTTTGCTTTGACAGTTGAACGTTTCTCATTTCACACATTTCTCACTCGTGCTGCTTTCCATTTGATGTGTCTTTTATTTATTTTGTACTTGCTGTCATGTCTATGGCCTGCATTTTCATCTCTTACCCCCAAATTCATTACTGTACTTGTCACATAAGACAGCCAATGACTAAAGCAAACTAAAATTTCCTTTCCTGTGACTACAAACCTAAATATTACCAAGCTGGTTCACTGACAGATCATTTTTGGATCACTATGAAACAAATATGGATTTATGAGCGGCACCCAGAATTCTCCTTCTAGGCTGAATCTTATTGAGTGCACATAATTGCAAAGTGACTGAATGGAACACAGAGTTCCATGGTGACTCATAGATAGAAGGTCATTAGTGATGTCACCGCAGTCTGCTGGGCTTACAGCAGGAGGGCAGCTATGAAGGAGACATTAGTAGACTGTGGAAAGCCACAAGGATGTAAATACTACTTGCAGATTTGTGGCCCGTGTAGACTAGGAAGGGAGCTCTGACCTGTATGTCATAGGTCAAACAAACAAAAGCAACATCAAACACATGAATGCAACCAAGGTCGCATACTCAACTAAATAAATAAAGCCGATTTACACCCAAGAAAAACTAGAACAAAATAATGTGTAAAAATGACTGGTGGACCATTTGTTTATGTAGCACAGCATTCAGCAGGGCTGGAATTGTGCTGCCGGAGTTTTCTTATAAATATTTAAAGTGAAATTAAACCCTCCCTTTTTAAGCACTTTCCGCGGCTGATTATATCACTTCTATATCACTTCTTTATCTTTTAATTCTTGTCTGTGTTTCATTTTAAGCTGGTGTCATGACCACTACCCCAGGTTTCCTGTTTCAGGGTGTCTCCGTTTGCTCTCAGTATCCTATGGAGCCACACAGTCTTGGATTCACTGTAAATTCAGAAAGAGATAGTTGTAAGGTGGAATTTTTCCAAATGCATGTACCTGCCTCTCAAACTTATTATTCCTGGTTCTATGCTTGGACCAAGAATTCAAATTCTATGCTTGGACCAAGATTCTTGATCCTAGCATATGAGTTTGATTCCTAATCCTAGAATAATAAGAGTTTGTTTCCTAATCCTAGTATAATACGATTTTGAATCTTGGACCTAACATTCGAGTTTGAGTCTTGGTTTTAGTATAAAGCCCTGTACACACGGGCCAGAATCTCATCAGAAAAAAACGTTGTTTTTCCTGACGAGATTCTTGGCAAGAATCTCTTGCCGCCCAAGTGTACAGACACTCCATTCAAAAGAACTGTGGTCCTTTTAAATGGCAAGAACGCGGTGATGTCATGGCGTATGACGGACATGTGCTCGTCACATTTGATGCCGTCACTGCCATCTTGCTGCACCCTACCTATGCCTAGGAAGCTATCGAGCATGCATCAAAGTCATTTCGAGCATGTGCGGGTTTCCATGGCAACAGGTAAGTATACACACTCTCTGGTTTCTCGGAAGGAAAACACTGCCAAGAATCACAACGAGAAAATAGAGAGCAGGCTCTCGAGAAACAAGAAAGCCTCGTACACATGAATGGTATACTTGGGAAGAAAGCTCTGCCAGCAGTTTTCTTGCTGGTTCTTGCCGAGTAAACCGAGTGTGTGTACGAGGCTTTAGAGCTTGAATCTTGGTCCTAGTATAAGAGCTTGATTCTTTGTCGTAATATAATAGGAGTTTGACTCTTGGTCCTAGCATACAAGTTTGATTCTTGATCCTAGCGTATGAGTTTGGTTCTTGGTCCTAGCATATGAGTTTGATTCTTGGTCCTAGTATAATATGAGTTTGACTCTTGTTCCTAGCATATGAGTTTGACTCTTGTTCCTAGCATATGAGTTTGGTTCTTGGTCCTAGTATATGGGTTTGATCCTGGGTCCTAGTATAATAAGAGTTTGATTCTTGGTCCTAGTATAAGAGTTTGATTCTTGGTCCTAGCATATCAGTTTGATTTGTGTTCCTAGCATATCAGTTTGATTCAAGTTCCTAGTATAATAAGAGTTTGATTCTTGATCCTAGTATAAGAGTTTGATTCTTGATCCTAGCATATGAGTTTGACTAATGGTCCCAGCATACCAGTTTGATTCTTGTTCCTAGCATGCATCTTTGATTCTGGGCCTGGAAGCATAAACTATTTATAATCTATGCAACAACTTAGACAAATTTGCATACTTAAACTCAGGTTAATTTGTCCTATCTTTTCTAACTAAGAAATGCAATTTCTTTGTTATAAACGTATGATCATTAGCGTGAGCCTGATTCCATTTTTTTTCTCATAGCTGTGCTGGTGATTCATCGTTTAACCGTCTCCTCTGCAGTACACTGAAGCAGCTCTGTTCTGCTCCTGTTGTGGGAAGCCACGTCAGCAGGAAACCCTGCTGCTTGCCAGGTCACATTCATAACTGTCTGGAGCAGTCGACAAGCAGCACAGTCCAGTACTTTTGGTTTTCACAAGTATACAGAGCTCAAAGCCTGGAAAATAGGGAAGACTAGGAGTCTGAACTCCCACATGTTTCAAACCTCAAACATTTAAGTTTCACTAAATCTAAAATGTACGTTGGCTATAAAAGCCTTGCTAATAACAGTAACCAAAAATATTGTTTAAGTTTGAAGGGGCTGTAACAAACGTAATAAATAATTTCAACTGGAATCTTTTGTGACAATTAATATGATTAAAGTAGAACTATGGCCTCCCATAAAATAGTGTATGCTAGAGCACTTAAACCTGAACTCCAACCTACTTCAGTCTTGTGCAGTTGTACAAGCTCCTCTCCTGAAATTGCTTCTCTCATTTTACTGTACACTGTAAGCTGCAACAAGTCAGATAGAGCCCACCTCATTTCCTGGCTGGAGGACATCCAGCGGCATTTAGCATTTTCAACCCCAGCCTAACTGTTCCTGGCCCATCACTTTCACTCACTGCTGTTTTTAGGGATCTATGCAGCCCCACCCTCAGCCATGACCTGCCTGCATTTCCCATAGAAGCAGGATCGAAAATATGTATGAACTGAAAACAGAAAATGTTTATTTAAAATGCTAATAGCATGATGATGATGAGGGAAGGGACAGCAAAATGTAAGCAAATTCACCTGCCTTAATAAATCCCAATTAGTCATCCTGCAAAGTCTCACAATTACCAGTTGATCCTGCTAATAAAGTCCGCCAAATGAAATATCCTGTGATGGCGTGGCAACAATGCTGCACTGCTCTTGACTTCAGAGTTGCCACTCTCACATACGCTGTGCCTGATTCACAAGCTTGCAGCTTGTCAATCAGTGCCTGCCCATCTAGGCCCACCTATTGCTTTCTGTATTGACAGCACCGCCTCTGTTGCTCGGCTTCAGATGCCGCACTGTCTTCCTGCATGGAAGTGTATGTGAGAGGTGGCAGGCTGAGGATTCCTAGGACAGGAGCTGCAAGTGGTTGATTGTTTGCTAGGATATTGAGAGGACCGCTAGGACATACCAACCAATTACCAGCTTGTTATTAGGAAAAAATTGGCAGCTTCCACCATCTGTCCAGACCTGTCCTGTGTAAGCTAGGGGTGCGTGTGTGGCTGCAAACACTGGAGGGATGAGGAAACTGTTATGAAGAGGAGGTGAAGGGGGATAAGGACACTGTTATGAAGGGGAGAGTAAACAAAGGACACTGCAATGAAGGGGGGGGGGACTGTGCCATAAAAAGGGAAGAGGCTGTGATATAAATTGGAGTAAACTGGGGGGGGGGGGGTTGAGGACACTCATGAAAGGCAGGGGCTGTGATGAAAAGTGGGGGGGAATGTGATGCACATGGTGGACTGAGGACACTGATGTAAGAAGGGAACTGTGATATAAATACGGGGGCTGTGATGTAAATGATCTGAGTTGATTCGCACCTCTGTTGGGAGAAAATGTTGCTGACCAGACCTTTATGAATTTTAATTCAATATCCCTGGCATAGACAATTTATTTTTCTGCCAGCAGGCTGAATGAAAAAAAAAATAACAGATTCCTCCATCCACAAAAGCAAGGTGAATGGAGGAATTCCCCCACCCTCCAGTGATACGCTGCAGCCTCAGATCAATAAAAGTTTTCCAGCATGTCCATTTGACAGAAGTCGATCTAATGAACGACATCTGTCAAATAGGGAGGGCCACACACAGATCGAAATTTGTATTTCCATCTGTCAATGCCAGCTTACTTGCCTAAGCTCCGTTCCACTCGGTTGGCTATAATTATGGTATTCTCAGAATCCCTTCCAAGTCTTCCAGAACTTCTACTCTCAGAATCTCTGCCAAGATTACTGATTGTACTTGCAGAATCCCTCCCGGGACTTTCAGAGTTCTACTAAATGACATAGGGGTGTGTCTTTTAACCAGGAAGAGTATTTAAGTACCAGCTTTTTTAAGTAGTGCTGTGTCTTAACACCAGCTACCCTGATGCAAAGAACTATAATGCTTTCCTGTGAGACTGCCCGATGGTGACCGACATAGATCAACCTGACCACTCTAATTTTCTGCCTGACTAACCCTTTGCTTGGACCTGACTACACTCTTGCCTGCCTTGACAAAACTACTCATCTGCAGCCCTAAACAATCTCTGCAGCTACCTCCTTAGTGAGGCAATTTTGAGTCAGTTTGTAGTGAAGTAAATCATGACCACTAGGGTCTGCCGATCTCTACCTTCAGCAGCTCTGGTGAAAACTAACAGTTGCTTAGACCCTACACCTCAGATAAGCCATTATCACCTGCCAGGGGGAACTTTAACACCTGAAAACAACTGAGAGCCAGAACTTTAGTACATCATATTTCTTTTTGGAAAGTAAGTTCCTGCTGCTTATAAGATCACAGCCCTGCAACAAGTCTATGCAACTTTTGGGCTGACTCAGACAATCTCAGTATTTTGCTCAGTTACATAGTCTATTCCTGAAGGACTCTGTACACCCACTTAGCGCAAATCATTACTCTTGGAAAACAAAAATTACTAGGTCTGTAGATGGCATAACACTGATTAACTCCAAAGCGGAGTTTCTTTGCACAGGAATCCTATGAATTCTACAGTGTCTCTACCACTGTTAAATCGAACGATGATAGAAAACCACGATGGATACAAAACATACACATGTTTGTATGTACATACATGTACATATAGAACATATACTCCTTCCTCAAATTCATCTCATACATTAGTAATATAACCCTATATAGACTTTTAGGAAAATAGCTTTCAGTTTTTGAGCTTTACTCAATAGAATTTACCCAGGAGTAATGATATTTTGATAGCCAGTTACTGTACCCTTTACATGCACGCACACGTTCCAATAACACACATCCACGTGTAGCACAGGAAGTGATTAATTATTTTGTGACAGAACTGCGTGGGGTCCTCAGAAGTTTATATTGAGGAGGCTCGCCTCATTATTAAATCGTCACTTCTCACAATAGAAGTATAAGAGCAATAACAACAATAATAATAAACTCCAGACAAAATTGTCTTAGACTCTGACCGTCTATTTTATTTGTAAGAAAGGCCAATGATTCATACAAAGAATTGAAAACATATTGAACGTTCCTCATAAAAATACAAAAAAAAAAGATTTTCCCTGATTCAAACACATCTGGAATGGATATTATGGCAGCACTTTGAACTTTTTGACTTCCTACATAGCTTTAAACTGCCCATGCACACTTCGGACTGAGGGTATGTAAAACAAATGTGACATAATGTATCTTTCCTAAAATGTTCCAATATGTGACTTATGGGGTGCAATATAATGAGCAGGGGGAAATATGGAAGAATGCATTCTACAAGCAGATTTTGTATACATTAGCAAATATATGGTTCTTACAAAATTGACCGTGGAAGACCATTTCTACATTTAGATCCAGGGGCATTCTACAATGCAAAGAAGATTTTGTGTGGGGGCCGACATGTCTGCTGGTAATGCACTAACCAGCAAATGACAGATCCCACCGGATGATTTCAAAACATATTAGTTCTTACACCGTTTTCAGGACATATCCCCTCGTGTGTACGCGGCCTTACACATCTACCACTTTTCTCATCCCACCTCCTCCTGGTCCAAATTACTTTTTCTCCCTTTCTTGCAAAACTGTCACTCAGATATATAACTCTGTATAAATAAATTAATGTACTATTTTAAGCTGAGCCCCAGTCTTGCTTTTTGCATTTGCAACATTGTACAGGCTCATCTGCTCATTCTGGCCTGAGGATCAACTGGGATAAATCCCAGATTCTCCCCATTGACGTGACTGTTCCCTCAAGACTTCAAGCCTCTTCCCCTCTCCTTAGGGTTAGCTCCCTGAAATACCTTGGGATCCAAGTTTCCAGGTCCCCCGAGGATTTTGTTCGCCTTAATATAGAACCTCTGATGTTATTCCTAAAGTCTAAAACACAAATATGGGCCAAACTGTCACTGGGGGTAATGGGCCGAAAAACTTAATAAAAATGATTCTCCTCCCTAAATTCCTATATGTCCTATGGCACTCTCCTGTATACCTCCCTTTAAAAATCTTTAAGGCCATTGAAGCAATCCTTAATTCGTTTGTGTGGGGCTCAGCTCGCCACAAACTGTCCTGGCAAACGCTAAAGAATCCGACCGAGTTGGGCGGAGCGGCAGTGCCTGACTTTAATCTTTATTACCTAGCCTAGCAGCTTACTCACTTTTTTTATTTTGATAAACTTGACAGGGACCATTTTCTTGAATGTTTGTGCTCCCCCGGTGCTCCCGGGCTCACCCACCCTTTTCAGATTCTCTTTAGGAGTCTGGGGGGAGCCTGGGTGCATGGGAATCGCAAAGGCCTGCTCTACCATTACTGTAGGGTGTGGGATGTGGTGAGTCGTAGGCTAAAGGCGCCTGCCACTCATTTTCATACCCCTCTGTGGGACAACCCGGGTCTGGGTGAACTGTTGTCTATCCCTGGACGGACTCTCTGGCTGGACCGGGGAGTACGGTACTTGTCCGACTTGTGTCAGGGAACTATTTTAAAATCATTCCAGCAGCTTAAGGATGCCTTCGCCCTCCCTAATTCTATGCACTTCCGTTACCTCCAGCTTAGACATGCTCTCCGTGCTTAGTTTGGTGACACATCCCCCAGTGTAGACAAGCTTGATGTGCTCCGCACCATAACCGGTCAAGACTCCCGTAAATTGATATCAGTGCTATACTACTCCCTTCTCCGACCTCCCGCTGTGATCCTGGCCTATGGGCTCAGAGATTGCTGGTCCAGGGACGTGGGGGAGTTTGTGGATGATGAATGGGAGGATGCATTAGACACCACTAAGAAAGTTTCCCCCAGGTTATCAGACCGCCTCACACATCTGTACATTTTGCATAGGTCCTATCTTACCCCCCTCCGTTTGGTACAAAACTGACCAGAGCCCGCTGTGCCCCAGGTGTGGTAGCCCCTCCAGCAATTTCTTCCACCTCCTCTGGTCCTGCCCTGCGATACAAGACTACTGGTCACACTTGGTAAAATTCATCCATGATGAGATGGGGTCCCCTCTTACCCTCTGCCCTAAACAATGTTTATTGGGAATATTCCCGGATCCGGACTCTGACAAACACCACAAAACCTTTCTCCAAGAGTCCCTATTCATAGCCAGACTGCTGATAGCAAAAAAATGTCTTCGGGTCCTCCCCCCGACCCTTCAAGAGTGGATGGCTGCAGTTAATGCTGTACTACCTTACAAGAAGGAAATTTACGCCCACAGGGGCTGTCCAGCCAAATTCGATAAGGTGTGGAGGGGTTGGGTGGGAACTGCAAATACGTGTGATGCACCGTCTGACCAGTCCTAGTATGCTTCCCCTCGGTTCGAATTGGATCTTCTGGGCGTGGGAATGACTGGCCTTTTGGTTCCTAGACTCTCTAATGTTGTACTAATACCTACATTATGTACCCTGCCTCCATTGTCTGCATTGATGCTAGTATTGTGTTCATTTCCCCTGTATGATCTGTAACTTTCTGCATATTTTGTGTGTCATCTCCTTTGCTTTGACAAAAAAAACACTACCCTTTTTGTAAAAAAAAAAGGACTATAAAGGGTTTTTTATTTTGTATTTTGGAATGGTACAACTGTTCCCACAGACAAGTGGCTGCCCCCAGAAAAATCAATGATAGCAAGCAGGCAAAAATTCCATCTATAAAAATTCTGCTTTAAGATTATGCAATTTGATGCTGGCTCAGAGCTGTGATGGAACTGTATGATTTCTGGCATTATAAACGGTCTGATTAAATATAGTCTAGTTAGATGACTAAGGGCACATATAACTGAATTTACTGGATGGCCTTGCATACCCTTGTCAGACACAGTGGGCTGGAACACATACAACATCAGGACTACTGAATTTTATACCTAAATAAACCCATTTATTTATTCCTTGTAAGTGGAAGAAACATAAACCAACTGAATGTTTCACTTTGAAAGGCTGACTGAATCATGCTCCCAGGCCCCAGAAACCACAGTGAGGGATTTAGAGGTTTCAGTGTCACATATGAACGGGCTAGTGTGAGAAAAGCTTTGCAGCTCCAGCCTAACACAGACGTCAGTTTTCCTTACCTTGAATGCACTGCAGTGTTCCGTCCTCCGCTCGTATTGTGAAGGTTTCTCCTGGGTTAACCTGAACTAGAATGACCTGTCAAAATAAGATAAAAGCGGTTCAGAACAATATAACATCTGGTGTCTCTACTGGGGAACTCATGACTTCATACACTAACTTCCCCTATTTAGTCCAGTTGTCCGCACAAAAAACTACAAAATGCAAAAGGAAGGGTAAGGAAAAAGTAAAAGAGTAAAAGAAAATAGGCACAAACCCCAATTATATTGTCATTAGTGAACTGCTGCACGACCAAGTTCTCTTTTCTTGTTGGCGGAAAAGTTAATATGTATTTTCTCAGGAAGTAAGATTTATGTGATGGGTGTTCCCAATGACAAATAATCGGTGTATATTACTGTCATTCAAACCATTCCCAGGAATTATCGGTTCCCAGGAATAATCATTGTAACATGCTACATGGAACTGCCAAAATGGGTATGAATTGGGAGCTAGTGATGAATGTTGGCAACAATTTGGCAGTGCCAAGTAAGATGCTCAAAAACAATACTACAGCTGTAATAAACAGTCAGTGGGAAGCTTCCAAAGACTTAGAAAGAATTGTTTAAAGAGACAAAATCCAACCACACTCAGGCATTCTTGGTCTGCAGAGTGCTTCTCAAATTTCTGAGCTCCTATGTGACTGGTGGAGAGAGGGACATAGAGAGGAACACATCAGTGCAAGCTCATTATAGAGGGGACAAATGTCCTTAGGACAGGTTTTCCCCTTCAAAGTCCAGCCAACCCTATCTATAGGTATCCACACAGATAAGATTGTCATTTAATTTCTTCTTTTTTGATGGCCAGATCCTCTTGGGTCTCTATGGGGCTGATCATTGTATGAAAATGTATGCCATATATCCTGATTTAAATTAGTGAGATGGCAGAAGTGAAACCATGTGCAGGCCACCAAAAAAAAGGTAGCTGGAGAATCAAGTCCAGGTTGTAAAAATGGATTACCCATCAGAGGTTGTAAAGGGAGGTGAGCAATGAGCAGGTAGTAATTTACTGCAGTATGAAATTCTCCCCAATGCACAGGCCATTAGTTGAGTAATTAGCTGAGTATAGCTTGGCAAATACTCTAATCCAGTTGTTTATCAGCCCAGTGAAATTTGAAAGAAGACTGAAGGGCGGTACACAGGGCCCGAATATCAGGCAGTATCTATTTCTATTGAAATTCAGCCTGTGTGTGCAGCAGTTTTTATGCCTTTTTATTATACCATATAGATTTTTTGTTGCATTTTGTGGATCTCTAACACTTTTTTAAGCCACGTATACACGATGGGTTCAAACGATGAAAACGGACTGAAGTTCGTTTTCATCGGTCCAAACCGATCGTGTGTAGGCCCCATCGGTCCGTTATCCTTCGGTCCAAAAACAGAGGGCTTGCTTTAAAATTGAACCGATGGACGGCTAACCGATAGGTCAAAACTGATCGTTAGTACGCACGAGCTTCGGTTAAAAATCCATGCATGTTTAGAATCAAGTCGACGCATGCTTGGAAGCATTCAACTTTGTTTTTTTCATCACATCGTTGTGTTTTATGTCACTGCGTTCTGACACGATCGGTTCATGAACCGATGGTGTGTAGGCACATCAGTCCATCAGTCAGTCAATCCATCGGACCATTCTCATCGGATGGACCGATCGTGTGTACAGGGCTTGAAGGGCAATACACAAGGGCCGAATATCAGGCAGTATCTATTTCTATTGAAATTCAGCCTGTGTGTGCAGCAGTTTTTATGCCTTTTTATACCATATGGATTTTTTATTGCATTTTGTGGATCTCTAACACTTTTTTATACGTATCTTTTTAGTACCCAGCATATGACTCTTTAGGTAATTTGCCTAAATTAATTCCTTAGAAGGAATTTTATTTCCCCACTGAAAAAGCTATGATTTTATAGATAGTACTTAAGAGTTTTTTATGGTATTGTTGTAAATTATTCTTTAGATATAAGGGATTTTTGGTTAGGATTGTTGCTGATTTGCATCTACAGTAATTGCAATAAAAGTATTGATTTACATAGTCTAATTATTCGGCTGCTTTGTATACTACAATCATGTTTTGATTTTTAGCTTCCACATATATATTTTACATTTCAGTACATGTTGTACATTTTAACACAAATGTAAAAGCATCATTTTATTTTTGTTAAAATCTACAGTATGTACAGAAATTTAAAATATATATGTAGAATCCAAAAATCAAAACATTGTACTATACAAAGCAGGGGACACATAGAGCAAAAGTAAACCTTTCCTACAGTATCCAAAACTGTGGGAATGTTTTTTCTGCTCTATCTGTCCCCTTTCTATTTGCCCAAAGTCTCGAAAGAAAAGGTTGGAAATTCAAGATCTTGGGGTTGTCACCAGAACAAGAGGTTGGGGTATATTATCCAATAAGTTTGTTCTGCTGACTGTCTAAGATGGGAATTCACCTAATATTGGGGATATTTCCTCTTATTTCTCGAAGCATCTTCAGGACAGGAAGTAAAGGGAAATTTCCAAGCAGGCCACAGACAGCAAAAAATAAATCTTTATGCCTTCCCTACTCCATCTAAAACTTGGTTTTGTCTACACAAAGACTTTCATGTAAGTTAAATAGGTGATCCAGTAAAATTTTTAATTCAGGTCTCGCTATCAAATTTTTAATATTTAATATTTTCATTGTTTTGCAATGGTGTAAAATTTGAAGTCTACATGTAATGAGATATTTACCATCTATGACATTCATTAGGAATTTTACTGTATTGTTATAAAAAAAAATATTATAGGGCATACAAAACTACGGATATTCTCTTTTAATTTTATTGGGTCATCAGATTCAGAAAATATATAGTTTAAAGGATAGTTGTGAGTTTTTACAGAGTTCATATAGATAACTGGTGGCAGATCCAAGAAATGCTTGCAGAGAAAGACAAAGTTATGATCATGCTTGTTTTAGTTCACCGCAAAGTATTCCCAATCACCATAGCAATGGATCCTAGTCACATCATACATGTCTCCATTATACTGAACTGTTCTCCTTAATACATTAGCCAGCTGGAAAAAACTCAGACATTGCCAGAAAGTCAGGAAACATCTATTTCCAATCCACGTTAACGCTGTAAAAGTGAAGCATATCAAATATACTTGAACACCCAACCAGGAAACATACAGCCAGGCATATATATATATAAAAACGACATATTACTGTACATATTCAATACATCATATGATGTACTTTTAAGTGCATCAAGTGTAAGTATTTGATGATGGCTTTATTGCCAATCTGCCAAGCAAAGCAGCAGTTATATTGGGAGAGGAAATGGCAATGGGGCCTCTGAACATGCTGACAGGAAGGTAAAGCAAGACTGACCTCATGGGTGTACTGCTGCTATTTTGTTGCCCTTCATGCTAGAATTTTACCTCTGTTATTTTGATATGTCCAAATAAAAACCACTACTAGGCAGGCAGAGTAAACCAATCTTTTTTTACACTGATCAGTATTCTTTCTAAATTAACCAAAGGTATGACTCCTATAAACAGGGTCACTTGAATCGGCTGGCTGCCATCTTAGCCTCTGATTGATCTTCAACTGCCATAATGCCACACATGTGATCAGATATGACACCAGCCATTTGATGGTTTGACAGTTTAGTTGAGAACACAAGCAAATGTGACAGTTAGGCCGCGTACACACGATCAGACCAGTCTGATGAAACTGGTCTGCAGACCAGTTTCATCAGACCAGTTCGATGGTGTGTACGGCCCATCAGACCGTTGTCCGTCGGATCAAAGTTTTAAAACTTGCTTTAAAATCTGTCGGACAGATTCGATGGTTAGTACGCAAAAGCATCGGACCAAAAACCCGCGCATGCTCAGAATCAAGTCAACGCATGCTTGGAAGCATTGAACTTAGTTTTTTCATCACGTCGTGTTCTACATCACCGCGTTCTGGTCCGAGGGGATTTTGGACTGATGGTGTGTACACACATCAGACCATCAGACCACTTCAGCCTGGTCCGATGAAAACGGTGCGTTAGACAAGTTTCATCGAAACCGGTCTGATCGTGTGTACGTAGCCTTAGTGTGCATGCTGGGAATGAAATGGAACTGTTTTTTTTTAAACCGTTAAATCGATGGGTTTAGTTCTGCTTTGAATAACTTAAATTGACTCACCAAATTAAAAAAATTTAAGTCAGCAGCTACAAATACTGTAGCTGTGACTTTTATAATTAGGACACCTACCTGTCTAGGGATCCCGCAATTTCGTAACCCCAGCTAATTCTCCGATCGCTCTCAGGTGCTGCCGCTGCCATTTGTGGTAAGGGAAAGCAGCAGTAAAGTCTTTTGACTTCACAGCTGGTTGCTTACTGCGAATGCATGAAGCGTGCTGCACTTTCTAACTGACCCAGTGGCGGAGGAAGGAGGCCAAACTTCACGTCGCATCTCATTGCAACCCGGTCTCCCAGAAGTGGGGACAGTAACCTGTTAAAAACAGGTACTCGTTCTCTACAAATGTGGCACCGTAATGGGGGAGGAAGCAAACAAGCAGAACTTCCACTTTTGAGTGGAACTCTGCTTTAAGTGTTTCCCAAAGCAGTTACATTTAAAGTTATGGCATGCTGTGAATGATAACTGTATAGCCCTGTACACGCGATCGGTCCATCCGATGAGAACGGTCTGATGGACTATTTTCATCGGTTAACCGATGAAGCCGACTGATGGTCAGTCGTGCCCAGGGGCGGACTGACCATTGAGTCATGCGGGCACTGCCCGAGGGCCCCATGTCACTAGGGGGCCCCATCAGGGTTGCCAGGCTCAGTAAAACCAGGCACAGTATGTAAAAATCTGTGTTTTTTTTTTTTACATCTTTCCCTCATATGTCTGAAACCAACATGCTTCTGATGTGAAAATCTCATTCAGCTGCCCTGCCTATGCAATGCCTCCTGGCGTGGTTGCCATCTGTAAGCCCAGGGGCCCTATAGTCTTCTATTGCCCAGGGGCCCCATGAGTTGTCAGTCCGCTCTTGGTCGTGTCTACATACTATCGGTTAAAAAAACGATTGTGTCAGAACGCGGTGACGTAAAACACAACGACGTGCAGAAAAAAATGAAGTTGCATGCGTCGACTTGATTCTAAGCATGCGTGGATTTTTAACCGATGGTCGTGCCTACAAATAAACGTTTTTTTTTTGCTATCAGTTAGGTATCCATCGGTTAAATTTAAAACAAGTTTGCTTTTTTTAACCGATGGACAAATAACCGATGGCGCCCACACACGATCGGTTTGGACCGGTGAAAACATTTTATCAGACCGTTCTCATCGGTTTAACCGATCGTTTGTACGCGGCCTTACAGTTACTAGTGTGCTCATTTTGGTTCTCAACAAGCTGTGAAGTCAACAAATGGCTGGCATCATAGCTGAACACATGTGCAGCACCATGGCAACTGCAGACCAAACAGAGGTTAAAGGGGTTGTAAAGGTTTGTTTTTTATTTTCTAAATAAAGCTTTAAGCTAGTGTATTTTTAGTTCACTAACCTTTTCCTTCAATTTCCCTTCTAAATGTTTTTTTTTCTTTGTCTGAATTTCTCACTTCCTGTTCCTCCTCAGTAAGCTGTTCTGGCTGACTAACCCCCAGCCAGAACGGCTTGGATGATGGAGCAAGTGCTTACTGAGGAGAAACAGGAAGTGAGAAATTCAGACAAAGAAAAAAAAACATTTAGGAGGGAAATCGAAGGAAAGGGTAAGTGAACCAACAATGCACTAGCTTAAGGGAACCTACTTAGAAAATAAAAAACAAACCTTTACAACCCCTTTAAGATGTTTCCTTGGCTGAAAGGGTTAGGAGGGTTTAGTTCCATTTGAACTGTTTGCAGGCCAGAAAATGTGTGTGTGTGTGTGTGTGTGTGTGTGTGTGTGTGTATATATATATATAGCCTGGGCCGCAAGCAGTTATACCAGGAGTGCATTCCTAAAGTTTTCAGACCCCCTTCACTATTTTCAGTTTTGTTGTGTTGCAGCCTGATACTAAAGTTGTTCATTTTTTTTCTCATTAATTTACACTCGGTACTCCATAATGATAAAATGGGAATTGAGTTTTAGATAGAAATGTCTGTAAATGTATTTAAAAGAAAAAACTGAAATATCACATGTACTTAAGTATTCAGACCTTTACTTTGTTGAAGCACCATTGTCAGCAATTACAGCCTCAAGTCTTTTTAGGTATGACATGACAAGCTTTACACTGGATTGGTAATTTTCTGCCATTATTCTATACAAAATCTCTCAAGATCAGTCAAGTTGAATGGAAGCCATCAGTGGACAGTCATTTTCAGGTCTCTCCAGAGATGTTCAATAGGGTTTAAGTCAGGGTTTCGGCTGGACCACTCTAGGATATTCACAGACATGTCTCCAAGCCACTCTTGTGTTGTCTTGGCTGTATGCTTAGGATCGTTGTCATGTTGGAAGTTGAACCTTCTGCCCAGTCTGAGGTCCTAAGGGCTGTGGAACAGGGTTTCATTTGCTCAATTCAGCTTTCTCTATTCCTGACCAGTCTAGCAGCCTCTGCTTCTGAAAAACACCCCCACAGCATACTGCTGCCACTACCATGCTTCACTGATGGGATGGTAGGGGGCAGGTGATGTCTGGTTTCCTGCAGACATAACAAATAGTTCAATCCTGGTTTCATCAGACCAGAGAATCGTGTTCCTCACAGTCTGAGAGTCCTTTGGGTACTTTTTTGCAAACTCCAAGCAGGCTTTCATGTGTTTACTAAGCTCCTTCTCCCCCAATTGCTCAGTTTGGCTGGGCGACCAGCTCTTGGAAGAGTCCTGGGTGTGCCAAACTTCTTGCATTTGAGGATTATGTAGGCCACTGTTCTCTTGAAAAATTTTAGCGCAGCAGAAATATTTTGTAACCTTCTCCAGATCTGTGCCTTGCCAATAATCTTTTCTCTGAGCTCTGCAGACAGTTACTTAGATTACATGCCTTTTGCTCGGATACAATATGCATTGTCAGCTATGAAGACTTTTATAAAGAGGCATGTGCCTTTCCAAATAATGTCTAACCAATTTATGTAATTTACCACAAGTGGACTCCAAACCAGGTGTAGAGACATCTCAGCAACGAAGAGAAATGGGAAGCACCCAAGCTAAATTTCAAGTGTTGTCGCAAAAGGGTCTGAATACTTATGCCAATGTGATATTTCAGTTTAAAATTTTTCATACTTTTGCAAACATTTCTAAAATTCTGTTTTCACTTTGTCATTATAGGGTACTATGTGTAGATAAATGGCAAAAAAAAATATTTAAACAACTGTAGTATGCAATATAAAAAATTTAAAGCGGGTCTGAATATCTTATGAATGCACTGTATATTCAAAATTGTAAAACACGATCAATCTGTACAAACTGCAACTAAAATTAAAAATAATAGACATTATAAGATGTACTTGTCTAAATTACTTTTCTTATCCCCAGTAGAAAAAACATAAATCTAGGGACAAGATTTTCCACTGGAAGTGACAGGGTGATCCAAGCAATCTGAAAAATGTGTAAATAGAAAATACTTTGTCCAGAGTGTTCTCTATAATATTAGTAACTAAAAGGATGCAATGATGTAACAGTTATATCCTGATGCCAAAGTATAGATGATAAATGCTTTCTACAGAGTCTTAGTAAGACAACAAAGATGCATCGTAAGGAACAACATTTTTTCATTCTTATCTTATTTTTGAGTCTAATGCCCCATACACAAGACCAGTTTTCCTGTCGGAAAAACTCAGATGAGAGCTTTTCGTTGGGAATTCTAACAGTGTGTATACTCCATCTGACTTTTTCCCACAGAAAAACTGCCGAAAAAAAAAGAACAGGATCTCTTTTTTCCCGTCAGGAAAAAATTCTAGCGGGAAAACCAAGCTACTTTTTTGGTTCTACTGTAAGTGTCATGAAAACACTCCAGCATTTATAGCCAAACAGGTTGCCCTGACACCTTTATCCAATTACCATGGAAAGGCAGATGCTATTGTCCAAGAACATTTTGGGAAATGTGAAAATTGTCAAACCCCCCTGTTGTAGTTTTATAATTGCATCCTTGGTGTCAGGAATAAAGGAATAACATTTATAATGTCCACTATAATGTGACTAACTAGTAACTACTACTAAATACGTTCTTCTGTTTGGAAGAACACAAGAATAATGCACTGCATTGTACTCCTTTCCTTAATGTAGAATTCAGGCTTTTAACTAGTCTTAAAAATGCACCCTCCTCCCACCAAACACCTAATCCTAGGCTACAGAGGCAACCCAGCCCCTTGTATACTTACAGCTGCAGGGCAGGGAAAGCCTCTAGAATCACTCAGGCAAATTCAGGTTCTTCTCTGAACACGCCTAAGCTATTGCTCTTCTGTGCTTATCCCCACCGGCCCTCCTCCCAGATCCAAGGGGCTTGTGGGTGATACCAGGTGAAAAGGTGAGAGAGGATTGCCTGAAGGGATCAGCTCTAGAACATGTAGGTTTGCCACTGTAGCTTTTCTGTGATACTCGGCATTAAAAAACTTCTGTACACTCCTAATATCCCAGCACCATGCCCTCCTGATGCCCGAGCAAGAGCACAATGCCCTCTTAATAACTCAGCCCTCCTGATGCCCCAGCACCATGCCCTCCTGACACCACAGTACTATTTACTCCTGTCCCCCCAATATCATAACCTCCTAACCCCAGCACCATGCCCTCCTGACATCCCAGCCCTCCAGATTTTCCTCAAAACCATACCTTCCTGATCACCCCAATATCATACCCTCCTGATGAACCAGTGCCATGCCCTCTTTGCACCCCAGCTGTCTATCTCCCCCCTGTACGGTGCCCTACTGACCTCCTAGTACTGCCCTCCTAACCCCAGTCCTACACACTAATCCCCTCTGTACACTGCCATATAGGGCCACTGACCTCTGTACACTGCCCTACCTACTAATGACCTCTGTACACTGCCCTACATCCTACTGACCTCTGTACACTGCTCTACTTACTGCTGACCTCTGTACACTGCCCAACATCCTAGTGACCTCTGTACACTGCCCTACATACTATTGATCTCTGTACACTCCTCTACCTACTACTGACCTCTGCACACAGCTTTACATCCTACTGACCTCTGTACACAGCCCTACATCCTACTGACCCATGTACATTATCTACATCATGGGTCCTCAAACTATGGCCCTCCAGTTGTTCAGGAACTACAATTCCCATCATGCCTAGTCATGTCTTTTGATTTCTTCAATGTTGTCCAGGTAGATCTCCATCTCTCAAAAAATGCCTACCCCTGACCAATACTAACTATCCTGTGTGAAAAGATGTATATACTTGCCTATTTTCAACGTGCTCTGCTTCTGACATTGGGCTCCCTTGTGTCAGCCAGCACCATGGAAGCCTATAGGTAACGTCATCATTCTTGTCTTTCACAGCCATTGTCGGGCGTTCTCTCCTTTGCCCTGCAGCTGCCGCTGGCTGACACATTGGGGTCACATGATTAGACCATAGCGGGCTGAAAATAAGTAGTATATACATCTTTTTCACACAGGTTAGTTGTATAGGTGTTAGAAGGGGGAGCTGGAATGCTACTTTAATTAGTGTAAGAATGTCAATAAAAAACTTTATAATGTTTACAAAGAATTCATAGTGTTTCCACACAGACTAAGGTTTTATATAGATATGCAGTTGTGGTGCAGCTGTGCTGCTTTTTTGCACCCGCCAACTACTTCCCCCCCCCCCCCCTTAAGCAGACACTTGTGTTTTGCTTTAAGGCCTCTAGTCTACCTGACATGTAGCGATTGGTGGGTAGCCAAACTACCGAATGTGACACACTCAGGCAAATGTGTAAGCACTGAAAACGCCCGCAAAAGTGTGCACTACATGCGCATGTGGTATGTTTGTCAGCAAAAATAAAGTTAAAATAGACCACGAGGAGCCGTCACATTGCTTCCTTACTGCTTGTCAGTAGCCTTTGAAGTGTGATCTGAACATGGATCATACTTCAGAGGAAAGGGAGATTTAGATACACATCCAAATCTACTAAATCTGGGCATAGACAGATCAAAATTTGGTTGATTCAGCAGGGACCAGCTGAATTTCGAATTTCTGTCAAACTGACATGCAGACGTTTTTTTTTTTGTTCAGCCGCTGGCTGAATTAGCCCCCTAACATGGGTGCCTCTTGGCCCTTTAAGAGGTTTCTGATGCCAGGAGGCAGTGCAGGGTTTCTGATCATGGGACTGCTGTGATTGGCTGACACAGTGGTTACATTATTGTAAAGCTCCTGATCACATGTAAAGATCGGGAGCTTTCTGTAACTGCACCAGGAGCGCATATATGCAGAGTCTCTGCATTGAGGACCACCCGCCAAGAGACACAAAGAGGTTAAAGAAAACTAACTATGCCCAGCTTTAAACTTTGTTCAGATAGACACTTGCACCTGACCTATTTACAGCCTATGAAGGTGAATGCAGATGCAGCTGCTGCAAGGACACAGCCACGTGCAGGGCCGGATTCCAGACAAGGCCAACAAGGCCAGGCCTCGGGGCGGCAGTGGGTGCAGGGGCGGCACTGTGGCTGAGAGGAGAGGACACTTTCACCACTTTCACTTTCATTTTGTTTTGGGAGTTCCCCCCTGTCATGTCAATGCAATTTTCAGCAGCAGCACCCCCCCCCTGCTTCTCAGTGTCCTGCAGAAAAAGTCCCCCGGTGGATAATTTCCCCCCTGTACTGCACAGGCGGGGGCGGCATTGAAGGACCCGGCCTTGGGGCGGCAAAGGGAGTAAATCCGGGCCTGGCCACGTGTCAAAATTTGACATCCATGTACTGAACATGCAGAAAGGGGGAGGAATAAATCAGACCAGTTCTGTTATGGAGTGCTGATTACTAAGAGCACTGGGACTAGTACATTTATAAAATAAAATAAATGCCACTGAAAGCATCAGACTTTGTAGGTCAACAGAACCAGCGGTGAAGTTTTGTCTCTATAATACACTGAGGGGGACAGTACACGTCTCTTTAACTTTCTTGGCAAGACTGTTAACAGAGCTCTGCAAACTCAGGCAAAAAAGCACATCTGCCACTTCAAATAACATCCACAAGGTGACCCCTGTCAGTTTTTTTATTTTTTATATTGCACTTTCTTCCATAAATTACATCCCGTAGGAAAATGATTTAATAATAATTTTAATTAGCAATCTTGCATCACACCACAAATGAACTTTCATACAAACTGATGAATAATTCTCCAGTTCCTTACTCTTTTGACACTTGCAAATGCTAAATCGCACTATTGTGTAGTCAATATAGCCAGGTTATAAGCGGCAATTGTAAAACAAATCCAGTGCTCGTTAGTAGTTGGTGCCCAGAGCCAGGAACAGTTCCTTCTTCACAAAGGTTATATTGCTGGTAAGGTCAAGCCTCAGCCTCTAACTGCTTATAGAAGTGTAAAAACAGATATATAAAGGACAACAAGTTTTTTTTCAAGTGACCTATTCTATCAGGTACAGTCAGGCACAGTTTTGCGTTAAAAAACACGCCATTGAAGAAGCCTGATAAAAGTATTCAAACTAAAGCCTTACTTGCACTTTGTGGAATAAAAGTCACTTTGAATGGTCTTGCTGGTGTTCCATCACCATTTTTTTTTTTTTTTTTATGAATAAAAAATAAAAAAATGACAAAAAACACATCATTTAAAAAAATAACTTAATTAAGCAACAATGAGTAATTATCAGCTGCAGCTCCTGCTCTGGACCTCTGCTGTTCTAGGTCACGCTGTACTTGTTGATGTAGAGGTACAAGGGGAAAGGCTTGGGTAAGCTACAAGTGAATTCAGTGGGTGTTGTCTGATAACGTTGCCTGCCCTGCTATATAAACATGTTTTCAAAGGATTACACTATCCACTGGCACTAGTTCATGTACCTCAAGAAAATATAATAAAATGGTATTACATCTCTATAAGGATAACAGGGTTGTACTGAGATTAGATATTTGTTTTTTTTTGCATTGAGCTCTGAGACCAAATGTAGATTAAAGGATCACTAAAGGAATTTTAAAGGAATTCCTTTACCTTACTGCAGTCCTGGTTTCATGTCCTCATTATTCGTTTTTGCTTTAAAGTAGCTGTAATACTTCTCTGATCTCAACACTTCCTGCTTGTCTGGCTTCTTATGAAAAAACTCATGCTAGCTTTTCACTGTGGTCCATGATCAAAGAGGTGTGATTACTATGTGTCTAAAACTCTGCAGAACCAATCAGATTCATTTTAAAAACAAGCGTTGCCCTGTATTTGTTTGTTTTTGTTCTGTGTGTCTCTTTACTTTACAGAAACATGAAACCAGTTTAAAAGTAAAACTAAAACTGTAGGCACATTATATGATTGATTTTTATCTATTTTTATTCATTTTTAAAAGGAATCAGTTAACTTTTCTATCTCTATACCCTGTAAACAGTCATTTCAGCAGAATTTTTTTTCATTTAATGTTTATTTCACATCTTACTATATGCTATTAATGGAGTAATCCAAGTAACGACTTTAGGGGCCCATTAATACCAGTGTGCTGAAATAAAGCATGTGTTATGCATGCTGGTGTGTGAAAAAATGCCATTTCAAATAGCAACCAAAACACCTTCCCAGTGTACCTGCTTACAGCGTTTTCACCAGTGCACCACAGTGAGTTAAGGTTTAAAGGTTTGCCCCTCTATTCATAGTTCCTGTAATACCAACTGTATGAATGGAGCAGTTGGGTTGAAAGGGCGGGTATAGTCAAATGCTCTTGGTAAGTGCCTGTCACAGTCCTTTAGTTATATTAACTCACACTACACCGGAAGATTGCAGTGGGGAGGGGGGTTATGAGGTATTAGAAAATAATAATTTGGAAGAAAGGAGGACACATCAGTACAAGGGACACATCTCACTGAAGATAAGTAATGTCCCTTATGCTACTTTCTATAAAGTAAACCAGTCTTTCTCAACTCAACTCCAGCTCCAACTCCAACTTCTCAACTCCAGTCTTCAAGGTGCCCCAACAGGTCATGTTTTCAGGCATTCTATTATTTTGCAACGGTGATTTGATCTGTTTCACTGCCTTAGAAATTACCACAGCCGTTTCATCTGAGGGAAATCCTGAAAACATGACCTGTTGGGGGGCATTGAGGACTGGAGTCGAGTAGACATCTCCCAGGTACATGCTAAACTCCTTTATGCTAAATGTGATCCGGGGCTCAAAAAGTGCAACACCTACTGTGGGAATACCGCCAGGCCCGTCGCTACAGAACAGGCAAGACAAACAATTGCTTGGGGTCCCCGAGCTTGACTGGGGCCCCCAACTTCCCCTTCACAGGCTGTAGCATGGCCAAGCTCCTTTTCCTTCCTCCTGGAGTCCTGTCAGTCCGGCTGGGTACGACGTGTGGTGAAGGAGATTCAGTTTCCGGCCGGACTGACAGGAAGTTCACACTGAGTGCTCACTTCCTTTCAGTCCAACACAGGAAACTGAATCTCCTGTACCGCATGGTACCCGGCCCGGCCCCGGTACTATCTGATAGGGGACTGGGGACCCATAATGATAGAACACCGGACTAAGAGGAGGAAGAGGAGCTCGGCCACACTACAGCGGCAGCCTACAGGGAAGAAGGGGAGGTGAGAATAGAAAAACAATGGGTTTGTCCAGCTCTGTGTCCCCCCACATAGCACTGCTTAACTTCCCAATGGTAAAGGCCTCTAAAAGTAAATGGAGCCTTGTTCACTTTATCCTCCTTCTAGGAGCTAAAATTACGATAGCGAAAGCATCCCTTTCTTCATTTCTTTTTCTCTCTCTCTTTATTCTTACTCCTTACTACCACCTTTTCCAAAATATTACCTGGTTAGGTGGGTAGCAGACTTTAGAAGGACACATCTCCGCCAGTTCCAATAGCATTTGATCTCCGGGTTTGATGTGCCACTCTCCTTCCCATGACACAGCTTGTACCCATTTGGGGTGTCCGGAGAGGGGCAGCTCTTCCCCTTCTTCTGTTTGGTTGTTGTACCTGCACCCTCTATCCAAAGTTGTTTCTATATATAGACTTTTAAAAACTGCAATGTCTCTTCTGCAATAAAAGAAACCTACCTGTTTGCTTGTAGTCTTCTTTAAAATGTATACTGAACTGTGCAAGCACAGTTAAGTTTACTTTTTGGCACATTAATTGTGTGCCAAGATGACTGCACAGGAGTGATGTCATCTCATGCCAGCCAATGAGGACAGCTGCAGCTCGGCACCTGGCAGAAGTCAGGTAGAAGATGTTAGCCACAGAGAGTTAAGTTGAACCATTGAAGGATATGTAAGTATTGCAGACTTTATCTCCACTTTGCATTTCTGACAGATGAATGGGTAGTTTTCTGTACTTGCATGGTGAAAACATAAGAAATGTGCATGTATTGTAAAGTTGTACTGCATACAGTATGTCTTTGTTTTGCCCTGATATATGTGATAGTTAGTGCCACTGCAGGTAGGAGGGGCAGAACCAAGTCTGATACTTCAGCTGCATTTAGATGTCAAACTTTGACATGTGATGTATCTATGCAGCCTATGTGTGTACAACCACTCCTATGGGCCGCAACTACAAGGTGGATACACAAGTATCAACCAGAGGCTCTGCACAGAGGATGGGCTTAATTGCTTGTCTGAATAACTGACACCAATCTGATATAACTAGAGATATGGCTGGATACTATGGACAACTGCTAAATTGTGACCAACAACAACATATATTGCATATTGGCCATTTTTACAGGCTTTTTTATTGTTTGTACAGGCTTTTTGAGCATTTTCGCATTTTTAGTCAATGGACAGTTAGTTACTAGGGAACAAAATATGCGATACATGTGTTTTTGCATTGCTCTCCCCATTAAAGTCCATTGGGGGCCAATATTGCTTGAAACTCAGAAGAAGCTCATGTTCTTTTTCGAGCTACAAGCTACAAACAACACTACGCTCAGGCATGAACATGCACAACTGAAAGCTATGCAATTTTGGAGGTCTATTGTTTTGGAGCTTTCAACAAAACGCTCAGGTGTGAACGGGGCCTCCCTCTGAAGTGCATTTATTTTATAATTCATAGCCTGCATATTTCTGCTTACAAAAACTCTCAATATCTCCCTTAAAAGTGGAAACTCCAGATGCCTGAATCTTAATGGATGTTTCTTCTTTACCTTCATGTGTCATTGAATGATTTATTGGCATGAAAATGACCTATGCATTACACAATGTAGGCTTCTTATTACAATGAAATATATATGTGTGTGCGTATTCTCATTCCTCAACCTATTGAGTATTTTTTATTTCTTGGATAAGAAACAGATGATTTAGAGACAGACAATTTCATTTTATACTTCCAATATAAATACTTCTTAGGTCAGGAGGAAATAGCTCTCGCAGTGAGACATTTGAACATTCATCAAAGCAAACTCACTCAGACTGTCACCATCCAGCACTTCAATGATTAGATGACTGGCCAGCACAACTCCCTAGTACTGTGATCTATGGGGTTCTGTCTTTAAATGTGGATTCCTCCGAAATTTCATTTCATGTAAACTTCACTTGAGTCAATTCTTTTTTCCATTCTATCAATTAATACCAAATAGTGTACATTGTGAATTCCTCCAAGCAGCTGATGTCAGACCTTTCCAGCCGCTGTCTACAATTGCATTGCTCTCCAGTCATATTTTACTTTTTTTTTATATATTGTTGTTGCAGTATAAAGATATCTTACTTCTGGGGTTGGGAAGTTACCACTGCTGGGAATTTTATGTTATAAGGATGGCAGGATGGGAGATGCAGTTTCGCAAAGGGACTATAAATCAGCCATCACATACTGTACATCCTATATTGTTATGTGACCCAAAGTAAAATAACAGTAAAATAACCCTAAGGAGCAACGCTCTAAAATTGTAGCACCATTACCAAATTTTCATAATACTGATAGCCTAGAGCAAAATTAAAGTGAGTCTATTATAAATGTAGGCAATCAAAATTTAAATCTAAATCTAACAATGAACGTTTGTAACTTGTTTCCTTTTAGTCTGTTAAATAAACCAGGGTTTTGTTATATGAGCTTAATAAATGCATAACAAAATACCTTTCAATCATCCGCCCTTCCTCAGTTCATAGATCACGTTTCATTTATAGAAGCTGTATTGGCGTTTGGTGGAAAGAGGGGCAGAGTCGGGGTACTCTTGATGAGTGCCTGTCAATGCTCCCTTAGCTCTAATAACCCCCTTCGCACCAGTAGAAGATTATGACGTGCAGTATAAGAGAAGGATGATTTCGGCTAAACTAGGACACAGGAACACATCACATTGAAAAATGTTCAGATTTTTTTATTTAAAGAATAACTAAAAGGGAAAATTATTTTAATTTTTTTAAAGCCATACACAGACTAAATGTCAGATGGCATCGGATGGTTCAATATAAACTGCCCGACATTCAACCTGTGTGTACTGCAGCTGGTCTGACAGGTTTGCCAACCAGCTCCTGATCAGCAGTCTCAGCCAATGGCTGACAGTGCTGACTGGAGTGTTCTGGCCGGGGGCAGTATGTACTAAGCTTTAGTTTTGGATAGAGAGGAAAGGGATTAGAACCCCTGGCAATTTCTATTACTGTATGTGTCCCCGTTAGGGAGATTCTTCCTCTCTATTTTTCCTGCTTACCATTATGACTGAAAGTCAAAGAAAATCAAAAATGTTGGGTTGTCTCCAGAAAAGTAATAGAGAAGAAATCTTCCAAATGGGACAGAAGTTCTGGTGACCTGGAGGGCCCTCAAGATATTCCCTTAATTTGCAGAAATTTCCCCTCACTTCCTGTTTTGGCTATGGCACAGGAAGTGAAGGTAAATCTCTCCAATGGGACAAAGAGGACAAAGATAAACCTTACAGGGGTTATATCCCTTCCTTATTCTATCCAAAAGGAAAAAAAATGTGTTGCCTATAGTACTACTTTAAGTCTACTTAGGCTATAAGGTCCAGGCCTCCCCGGGCAAAGTGTCTTGTGTAACTGTTTTTTCTAACGTAGTGCCATACTATCAAGATTAGACATCATAGCCTGGCAAGGCATGGTGATTTTAGAGGCAGAGAGGCTAAAAGAGACTACTCTGTCATTACAGAGAGTTGGGCAAATTGTGACCCTATTCAGAAAGCAGAACTGAACTGTAAGTGCACAGTACACTATCACACTACACTATCACAAATATGGACATGTTCAAAAGGACAAAAACAACAGACCTCTGCCAGAATATTCAGGCAGGTAGGGTGGCAATCTGGAAAATACGCTGTGCACCACCGTGACAACACTGCCAGCTCAGGCCCCTGCCTATTTAGGCTAACCAGAAATATAGCCCTACTATATTACCCTACTCCAGCCTTTCTCAACCTTTTTACAGCTGGGGAACCCTAAAAATTATTTTCAGGTCTCGGGGAACCCCTGATAAAAGGCATTCATTGGCGGTCAGTGGGAACAATGCCCCTTACTTTGGTGGTCAGTGAGAAGAATGCCCTTTTTTACAGTAGTGGTAAGAATGCCCCCCTTACAGAGAACCATGAAGATCATTGGTGTAAAACCACTGGCTGCTCCAAGTGGAATTGGCTCAGAACTATGTAGGTACCATCAAACAGGAGGTAAATCAGCCACAGCTCAAGGAACCCCTAGCCACCTCTGGAGGAACCCTAGGGTTCCACGGAACCCTGGTTGAGAATGGCTGCCCTACTCTGTTAGCAGTTTGATTTTAGGTGTATGGAACTAGGGTGGGAAAAGTGTGAAAACATTGTAGTAACACATAGTACGGCAACAAGTAAAAACCACGTGGAGCAGAAACTATGAGGGCTCAGCCTGGTTGGCAGGGTGGCAGACTGGAATACTTTATTATACACTGCAATGTGCTATTGACAGACCACAACATGATGTGTGGATGGTGATTAGCTGCCCCTGGCAGTCCTGCCACCCTAGGCTGTAGCTAACTTAAAGGGGTTGTAAAGGTTTGTATTTTATTTTCTAAATAGGTTCCTTTAAGCTAGTGCATTGTTGGTTCACTTACCTTTTCCTTCCATTTCCCTTCTAAATGTTTTTTTTTTCTTTGTCTGAATTTCTCACCTCCTGTTTCTCCTCAGTAAGCTTTCCACCATCATCCGAGCCGTTCTGGCTGGGTGTTAGTCAGCATTTCCCTGTAGGAATGTAGTCCCAAGGGAGGGGCGAGCACGCTGATTAACCCCCAGCCAGAACAGCTCGGATTATGGGGGAAAGCTTACTGAGGAGGAACTGGAAGTGAGAAATTCAGACAAAGAAAACAAAGAAAAAAATATTTAGAAGGGAAATCTAAGGAAAAAATAAGTGAACCAACAATGCACTAGCTTAAAGGAACCAATTTAGAAAATAAAAAACAAACCTTTACAACCCCTTTAAGACATAAGCCTGCATTTCTTTAGAAGTTCTACTTTTCTAGACAAAAAAAAAAAAATTCCACAAGCATACCAAAACGACATATTTAAATCATAAAATAGCTAAGGATTTCAGAAAGAAAAATACATAAAAAAAATATATAAGTGATATATCTCCATTGAAGCTGGAGAGCCAAAGTAAACACAAGCATGCTAAACGCTGTACTCCCTCCAGTCTCTGATCTGCAGCATCTTCCAATAGCTCTTTCTAAATGATAGAGTCCTCTATGACATCTGTTATATATTATACAATTCTATGAAAGGCTTTTACATTTCATACTGTATTTAACCCATGTACAAAATGAGGGGAGAGAAACTCCAAGAGGAAAATAAAGATCACATTATAAAACGATGACCATTGCAAGATGTAGTTTACAACTTAAACCATTTAAATGAATACCTTCACATTATTAACAGTATGGGATCAAACAACCATAAAATTATGATTTAATATTGTGGCTAGGAGAAAAGGGAACTAAAGAGCAATTTAACAAAGGAAAGAAAAAAAATCCCACATTTTCCTAAATGGAAAATTTAGCAGAATCCAGAATAAATAAAAAAATGAATATTCAGCAAGATGCACTGAATTGTTAACATAAGTAGGGTAGACGAAGTCTAAAAGAAAATGTTCATAAACAATCGCATATCAGCACCAAAAGCTGGTCTATACTTATACAGCCTACACAGCAAAAGTACAGTCAATGTTGAAAAGTGACATCTCAATGAAGATGTCTATGGGGAAAGCAATTTCTATTGAGGCACAAGCGACATGTTAGATAGCTATAGTATATAGCAATAGAAGTTTTTTTTTTTCTTAATGCAGACAATGCATTTAGGTAAAAAAATCCTTCAGAAGCATACATCTGTGTGGTGCGCTTCAACATAGGTGTTTCAGAGGTGCGTTCCTTTGTGTGTTGGGGTGCCTTTTACAATAAATGGTACTGCATTGCACTAACATGTGAATGGTGTTCTACAGTTCATTTGCATTTTACTGTAATATATAGGTTTGGAGCTGGCCTAAGCCTGAATTTTTAATTCTAGGATCATTGAAAGATTGACACGCACTCTAATGCCGCATACACACGGTCGTTTTTTGCGATGAAAAAAAACGACGTTTTCTGTGAAGTAAAAAACAACGTTTTTGAAACGTCACTTTTCAAAGACAATTTTGCATACACACCATCGTTTTTTCACAAAAAACAAGGTTACGTTCACCACTCTTTTCCATTGAAGCTCGCTTCATAACTAGCTTCTGGGCATGCGCGGGTTGAAAAACGTCGTTTTGAACGACGTTTTTGCTACACACGGTGACTTTTTGTGAAACAAAAAACGACGTTTTGAAAAACGACGCAAAAAATTCAAGCATGTTGGAATTTTTTTTTGGTCGTTTTTTTTAAGACAAAAAACGACGTTTTGCCCACACACGATCAATTTAAATGACGTTTTAAACCGTTTTAAGACCGTCCCAGCAGACAGATTCGATCGTGTGTACGGCCGAGCCGACGGATTTGGCCACCCGACAGATTTCAAAGCATGCTTTGAAATCTATCGGGTGGGAATCCGTCCGCCCGACATGTCTGCTGGTTAGTACACTTACCAGCAGACATGTCGTCCCGCACCGCCGCCGAATGGATTCGGCGCATGCGCGGAAGTGTTTTACTTCCTGGTGCGGTGACGTGGCGGCGTCAACGTCAACGCCACCTCACCGACACATCAGCGCGCCGTCTGCTGGCGGGGATTTTGGTTTGCTCGTGTGTACACGCGAGCAAACCAAAATCCTATCAGACAGATTTGTTCAAATCGGTCGGTCCGACCGATTTGAACAAATAGATTGCCTCGTGTGTACGAGGCCTCAGAGCCGGTTCACACTGGGGCGACCTGGGATCCGACTTGAAGTTGCTCCAAGTCCTCATAAGTCTTGTGGTTGAGAAAATCAATGGAAATGAATGGAGCCATCTTAAAAAACACTACTGAAGTTGCTCCGACTTCAGAAAAGGTTCCAGTACTACATCAATCCGACTTGTAGGCAACTTGTACCCATTGATTTCAATGGAAGTCGCCTCAGAAGTCTGATCACTGTCTTAACTGAAGCAACAGTACAGGAAGATAACATACATTTCTAAGGCAAACCCCTCCTTCCCCCTCCCTCCCACAGAGCTGGTTGTTGTTTGATTGGCCACTGGAAAGCCTCCTGTCCTGGAGGTGACTTGAAGTTGCATTGTACTGTCCTGGAGGCAACTTGAAGTTGCCTTGTAAGTTGCCTGATGATTTATACTCAAGTTGTGTCCAAGTTGCCCCCCAAAGTCATGCTGGAAGTCGTGTTTCCCCAGTGTGAACCGACCGTTTTCATCAGACGAACCGATCGTGTGTGGGCCCCATCGGTTTTTTATCCATCGGTGAAAAAACTAGCAACTTGTTTTAAAATTATCTGATGGTTAAAAAAACGATAGAAAAAAAACGATCGTCTGTGGGCACGTCCATCGGTTAAAAATCTACGCATGCTCAGAATCAAGTCGACGCATGCTTGGAAGCATTGAACTTCATTTTTCTCAGCACATCGTTGTGTTTTACATCACATCATCATTCTGACACGATCGTTTTTTTAACCGATGGTGTGTAGGCACGACTGATGAAAGTCAGCTTCATCGGATATCTGATGAAAAAATCCATCAGACTGTTTTCATCGGATGAACCGATCGTGTGTACAGGGCATAAGGAGTCTGACTGTTATACAGAGATGTTTTTTTATACATAACAATTTGTTTTAGTCACTTTTTTTCAAACTCCTTCTAAGGAATGGGAAGTTTGTTGTGTGTGTGTGTGATTTCAGTGTTGCTGTACTTATCATAAATTGGAAATTTAAAGCCCAGTTCTTGGACCTTGGTTGGTGAACTGTTGAGAATATTGTCTCTCACTAGCATAGTTCACAATGGGTAATCTTCTCAATGGTGACACAAACAACAGTAAAAAAAAAAATGTCAAAGAGTGGGAGATGGTTTACAACATCTGTCAGGTTTTCTTGCTATCTGAGACCATTTGGGAGAGATTTCCCATTCCTGTCCCTGTGTGTCAAGGTGTCACCAGGAGCAAAAATCAAGTGCACTCACAGGACTTAATAGCAGGAAACATATTCTTGTTCAATGTGCTTATTGAAAAAATTAAAAAAGTTTAGCAGAAATAATCAAAACAAATGCAGAACAGCAGGAAAAGTATTAAACAAAGGGTTTATTGTGGTTGATATTTTTTGGCGGGGTCCTGCCCGCCTTTCCCAAGATAGGGTGTCATCTGGATATAAAGTTAGAGAAAATCTCACACAGCAGATTCTGAGCTTTCTGCACTCATTGCAAAAGTTTTGGCTGGCATCGATCCCCAATAAACTTGCAGTAAAAAAAATGTTTTCCCTGAATAGCTTCCTTTACCTTAGTCCAGTCCTCCTTCACTTACCTCATCCTTCCATTTTGATTTTAAATGTCCTTATTTCTTCGGAGAAACCCTCACTTCCTGTTCTTCTGTCTGTAACTCCACACAGTAATGCAAGGCTTTCTCCCTGGTGTGGAGTGTCCTGCTCGCCCCCTCCCTTGAGGAAGGAGGGGGCGAGCAGTAAAGTCAGGGCGCCCACTAACACACAGCTCCTTTCTCTATCTGCAACGTAGAGAGCGTCCTGACTCTCCTGCTCGTCCCTCCCCCCTCAAGGGTGGTGGCAAGCACTACACTCCAAACCAGGGAAAAAATCTTGCATTACTGTCTTGTGTTACAGACAGAAGAACAGGAAGTGAGGATTTCTCCTCATAAATAAGGACATTTAAAAGCAAAATCGAAGGATGAGGCAAGTGAAGGAGGACTGCACTAAGATAAGGGAGGCTATTTGGGAAAACATTTTTTTACCTTTACAACCCCTTTAATGTATTTTTATCCAAAAAAGTTAGGGCTCATTCACACAGGTGCGAAGTCCTGTACAGCATGAAGAATAATTTATCTTTTTTGGAGTAGCATAGAACTGGGTTCAGACAGTCTACATAAGTGAATGGAGATGTGACAGCTGTATGGCCTCCTCCTTCAGCCAATTTGACAGGAACAACACCACCAACACAGAGTGTGTCTGGGGCCATGCACCCATCCTTGTGTAATTGTCAAACTTGGCAGTATAGATGAGTCACCTGTATAGACTGCCTGCACATAGATCCACGTTACCTCAAAAAGCTCTATGGGCTGTATGGAGCACTGCGACAATGTGAATGAGCCCTTAAAGTGAATCTAAAACCCTAAAAATTAAACTCTCTTATTTGCTCCTGTTTGGTCTGTTATATATACCATTGAAAGTGTTTTTATATCTGTTCTACAAGTGCAACAAAATATCTGTTGACAAAGTCAGAAATTCAGAGCTGTCCTGTGCCAAGTGCTTAAAGGGGTTGTAAAGGTTCATGTTTTTTCACCTTAATGTATCCTATGCATTAAGGTGAAAAAACATCTTACGATTACCGGCACCCCAGCCCCCCCAGCCCACCCCGTTTTACTTACCTGAGCCTGAGCCCTGGAAAGTCCTGTGTCGTGAACGTGCTCTTCCTTTGCTCGGTCTTCTTGGTTCTTCATTGAATAGATTGATAGCAACACAGCCATTGGCTCACTGTGCTGTCAATCAACTCCAGTGACGCGAGGGCCGGGGGCGGCGCCAAGTCCTGTACTCGGCCACTATGGACGCCGAATACAGGACTCAAGAGCTCGCCGGCAAGGTAACCCCCTTTGGGAAAGTGCTTCCCAGAGGGGCTTATCAGAAGAGGGGAGGAGACAAGACAGCTGCCATGGGACCCCAGAATTACGTTTCGGGGCCACTCTGTGCAAAACTAGCTGCACAGTGGAGGTAAGTATGACATGTTTGTTATTTTAAAAAAAAATATTTGAACCTTTACAACCACTTTAAGTCCTGTGTTATCCCAAGGAGCATACATAGCCCTCTCAGTTCTTATCTTGGGGCTACAGAATGGTTAGCCTTTATTTTGTGGCGATAGGAAAGTGGATGGGACTTAATAATTTAGCAAAAGAAAACGGTGAGGGCTGATACTACTAAGTCTACCAAAATGCTGTGCGGACAACCCACAACAAGACTTATGGCCTGTACACGCAATCCGAAAATCGTCTGACTTTTTTCGCTTAATAGTCGCAAGTAGAAATTGAATAGGTTACTAAAGTCACGAAAATTGTCATACGACAAAAAAAAATATCGAAAGTGATGTCATGTGTTGTAATGTGTTTGTATTGTATTTTCGGATAACAACTGTACAGGCTAAACGAAAATAGTACGATCTGGTATCGTACAAGGAAAATTTTCGTGCTTGTCCGTTCAAATAATTTTGGATGAATTGGCGTGGTCTGCTCTCGAAAGCTCTGTATAAATGATCCGATTATCGTACAATCGCGTCAAAAGCGGTATTTTTCGTCAGATTTTCGGATCGTGTATACAGGCCATTAGGAGTGCATTTCAGGCTGATTAACTGATACTTTTCAGTATTGGCAGGGTCTTTAGAGGGATAAAACTTGAGAACGCATTTATGTATTGCACAAATGTACTACATATGTTCTTTTCCCCTGAAATTCACTTTAATATTGTAATCCTTTTGGTGCGCACATAGAAAAAATACATTGAAGCATTACTGTTTTTGCTGTCATATGTTGACTTCCCTCATCAAGCACTGTTGAATATAGGTAAACTGAAACCAACTAACCTGCTGTGACCCATCTCCATTTACGATATGTGGCATCATGGCTACGTCGCCATTCAGTAAGGGTGGCAGTTCCACTGGGATTTGGTCGGTCATCATCATTGTGACGTACATTCATGGAGAACTTTCTCTCAGCTGCCTTCCTAAAAAATATCAGAAAAGAAGAATAATAAATACACACTAATATATAACAGTTACAGATTCTTTTTCTTCCATGATAATAACGGCTGTGTTTTCAAAACCAGAGCACTCCAAACAATTCCAATGGTACCTTGCAACAGAAATGTTTCCCATATATCTGTGTTTTAGACATACGATAAAAAAGAGTGAGGGGACACATCTGAAAGAGGTCCTCTCCCACTCAGTCCAAAAATAGGAATAACGTTTGGCCGGTGTTCTACTTTTTTTGGTAAAGAACCAGCAATTCACACAGCTAAATATAATAAAACAGTGTGCAGTGACACAAATCATTCAGCTGAAACGTAGCTTTCACTTGTCTGACCTAAAGGGACAATGTCATGGGCAAAAAAACAATGGACTAAAGAATGGCACAGAATGGCTGTAAAATACATCCAACATACATCAGTGTGTAGGGCGACTTTAATCTTCTCTCTTGTGGAGCTGGAAGACCCCACCCTATAGGTATACCTGTTATGGCCATTTACATACTTTTTATGATTTACAAAAAAAGGTTACGTTTTAGTTAAAGCGGAGTTCCGCCAGCAGAATTTTTTTTATAGTCTGCAGCTACAAATACTGCAGCTGCTGACTTTAAGGCTTCATTTCCACTGGCGTTTTTACAGCCACGTTTTTTACAGCTTAAAAACGCCTGTCCATGTTTATTTCAGAAAACTATTTTTTTTTTTTTTTTTTTTTTAGAGCTGGAGCTTTAAAAACGCCGCGGCCGCGTTTTTGAGCGTTTTTGAGCGTTTGTGCGCATTTTTGAGCGTTTTTTAATGTCTGGCGTTTTTACAGCTCTATTGCTGGAGCTTCAGAACGCACTGGTCCCGCGTTTTTTTTGCAGCTTAGACATCTACAGCTCAAAAACGTCATGGTGGGCATGAGGCCATAGACTAACATGGACAGGCGTTTTTAAGCTGCAAAAAACGCTCAGAAAAGTGGCTGTAAAAACGCCAGTGGAAATGAGGCCTTATTATTAGGACACTTACCTATCCAGGGAGCCCACGATGTTGGCACCCCAGCCAATCCTCGGATTGAGTCCTGGGTGCTGCCGCCACCATTCCTGGTAAGGGAACCCGACAGTGAAGATGTTCAGCTTCACGCCTGGTTCCCTACTGCGCATGCACAAGTCGCGCTGCGCGTTCTGATTGGTCCCTGCTATCTTCTGGGACCTGTGTGTCTCCCAGAAAACAGCGCGGGGGGGATTTGCTGGACGTTGCGTAGATCTCCACACAATGTGCAGCAATTTTACCCGGAAGTAGAAGCAGATACCTGGATTTGACAGGTATCTGCTTCCCCTCTCCCCCTAAAAGGTGCCAAATGTGACACCAGAGGAGGGGAGGAATCCGGACAGCAGAAGTTCCATTTCTAGGTATGCACCTAGTCAGAGCTGGAAGTGTGATTAGATTTGTTACTCACAGGTGACAGATGTCAGTGCCTCTCTGCTGCTCACCTGGCTCCTGCAGCATTATGGAAGCCCTAAAGGGACACACTGGTGATGTAACAGCCAAGGGTAGTATTGTAAAGTGGAACTCCAGGAACTGTGGCACTTCTAAAAATCTACTGGCTGGAGATATCACGCCATTTTACTGATTTATCTCTTTTATCTTTTATGTAATATTTACATTTTCCTCAAGCACCAGGAGTTTCTCTATACTTCTAGCATTCCGACACTGGACCTTTCGGTCTCTGGTATAGCAGCCTCAACGTAGTTTGCAGTCACTTTGCCTGCTCCCCCTCTTCTCCTGCCCAATCACATAAGACTTTGCACTGTTTGAAACCACTCACAAAATACAATGAATTCAATGAATAGACATTGGGGGGCCAGACAGAGCAGTGGGTGTGTAGAAGAGCACTGGGAGTATAGTTACAGGTGAACACTCAGTGAAAACACGTCAGCAGTGTATTTTCGAATTGTTGTGGCCATGAACAGAGCGATCTTAATAGCATTATGGGCCCCTGGACAAAGTAATGCACTGGGAGCCCACCAGCCTTCCCCCCCCCCACCAGCCTGCCCCAATTTACACACCTACTTTCAAGAAATTAAAGGGGTGTTCCACCCAAATGTAATGTTTATTAAAAGTCAGCAGCTACAAAAAGTGTAGCTGCTGGCTTTTAATAAACAGACATTTACCTTCTCCACGTTCCAGTGACGTGCCGACCGGGGCTGCGCTCCTCTCCCCCCCTCCCCGGCCGGCGTCTTCATTTCGACTGTGGGCACCCAGCCGTGACAGCCTTCGGCTTCATGGCCGGGCACCCACTGCGCATGCGCGAGCCGCACTGCGCATGCGCGCGGTGCGGCCCGCCGCTGATTGGACAGGCGATCATCTAGGACCTGTCAGTGTCCTAGACGATCGCCAAAAGGGGGGGGGGCTGCAGTAAGGCGATTAGGCCTAATCGCCGTACCAGCCCCTCGAGGAAGCAGGAAGTGGGACAGGAAGTCCCACTCCTACTGAAGCCCCCACTCCCCCCCCAAAAAAATGACATGCCAAATGTGGCATGTAAGGGGGAGGGGATTAAGCGGAAGTTCCATTTTTGGGTGGAACTCCGCTTTAAATATAAATAGTTGATAGAATTAAACATATTCATCAGTACTTTAAATAAAATCGTTTATGCAAAAGGAAAAAACATTCCATAAATCAAAGACTAGTCAACACAAAGGGCACAACACAGGGGGGAATGCAGAAGGGCACAGTACAGGGGGGAGGGTCAGGAGGGCACAATACTGGGATCAGGAGGGTACAGTATAGGTTCGCTTCCCGGGACACGACCATATCGGGACAGTTTAGTAAAAAGCATGCCCTTGCATTAAGATGGGCCTGGCCATGAACACTGAATGCATAGTGAGTACCTCTAATCATGTCTCGGGGTATGAGATAGGTATGGCTAATGGCACTAGTACATCAAGTCCATTTTATCAACCCAGCCTGTTATACATTGACCACAGAGGAGGAACAGTTCTTAAAAGCAATAAGAATAAATGTTTATTGACCAGTCTTTGTTGTTACCAAACTAGTATTTTTCACAATTTTTCAAAGTATATGTATATGTATGCCAGGAGTCAGACCACCATCCCGGGTGTTTATTATTTCTCTCATATTCTTGACTTTCCCCTCTCATGTTCCTTTTACTATTTTTTATTATCTACATTTTTTTTATTTATCTTATTATTATTTTTTTGGTTTACCGATAGGATAATCGCGAGGCGATTTAACATATTTTTTTTCTAGGGTTACTCACTCATAACTCTGTTATGGTTTCATGTTCTATTACATCATAATAATTCCTTGACAAATAGTTGGATCGATACATCTTCTATTTTTTCCTACTTAGTTTATCTACTCACTTAAAGGGTCACTAAAGGAAAAAAAATTTTTTTGCTGAAATGACTGTTTACATGGTATAGAGACATAAAAGTTAACTGATTCCTTTTAAAAATGATTAAAAATAGATAAAAAATCAATCATATAATGTGCCTGCAGTTTCAGTTTCATTTTTAAAATAATTTCATGTTTCTGTGAAGTAGAGAAGACACACAGAACAAAAAAACAAACAAATCCAGGGCAGTGTTTTGTTTTTAAAATGAATCTGATTGGTTCTGAGGAGTTTTAGACACACAGCTTAGACCACAGTGAAAATCTGCCATGATTTTTTTCATAAGGAGCCAGACAACCAGGAAGTGTGGAGATCAGAGAAGTATTACAGCTACTTCAAAGCAAAAACGAACAATGAGAACATGAAAACAGCATTGCATTTAGGTAAAGGAAGCTATTTAGCTTAAAAAACATTTCCTTTAGTGATCCTTTAAAGCGAGGGTTCACCCTAAAAACAAATTCTAACATTACATTGAGCTCACTTCAGAGATTGACAGTATGATGATCTTTTTTTTCTTTTTTGCCGTACATACTGTAGAATCAATATTTCCCCCCCCCCCCCCCCCCTCAGCTTCTGGGTAGTGAATCCCGCGGGACTGGGCATTCCTATCCAGCAGGCAAGTGATTGGCGTGATGACAAACACTACCCCCGTCGCATAAGGAGCGTCACGAGTTGCCGAAAGAAGCCGAACGTCGGTGCGCACGCGCCGTATAGCGATTCTACGGTATGTACTGCAAAAAAAAAAGATCATCATACAAAGTGAGCTCAATGTAATGTTCGAATTAATTTTTTAGGGTGAACCCCCGCTTTAATTTTCTGTGTGTATTTATCAATTATAGGGAACAGTTAACTGCATATGTATTGACCGGAAGCTGGGGGGGGATAGCGATTCTACGGTATGTACTGCAAAAATAAAAGATCATCATACAAAGTGAGCTCAATGTAATGTTAGAATTATTTTTTTAGGGTGAACCCCCGCTTTAATTTTCTGTGTGTATTTATCAATTATAGGGAACAGTTAACTGCATATGTATTGATTAAATGTGTTGTACTAGATGCTGCAAATGTAACCCAGATATATATATACACTTATGTATTTCAGTACATTTCCTTTTTTATTTTCTCCTCCCCCAACTTATGTTCCCCTATTGAAATCTCAATAAAAACATTTGACAAGAAGAATAAATGTTTATGAAATGAAAATTTGATGCCAGGCCTGTTGGGATGAAAGACAAGGCTGAGCCATGGCTAGAAAGGTAGCAATGCCTGCTCTTGCAGGAAACTATTCTGAGACATGACCCAAACTAAGAAGAATGTACACAGCTGCTTGATCTAGCAACGAAATGTCTGGAAACTGTCGCTTTGTCTCTGCAGCAGAGTGAAATGACACGTTACATTCTAGGCATTGCAAGGGAAAATGATGGATGGATTGCAGCTTTGTCATAGTGAAAATCAAATCCTGTATGTGCAATGCATTTGTGGACAGCATTGACGGCTTAAACAGTATGGATGCTCCGATTTACAGATGAACTAATCCTCAATGTCCACAGCTGCTTCTCCTAAACATTGCGCACACACTGCTTATAAACTGTTTGTAAATTAGACTTGGTTATTGAAACATATGTATTAGGATGTCGTTAGTGGCTGCGGGCAGATCTTGTTGCTGCAATGTGGGTGGGAGTCAAAGGAGAAGCAAATGATGCTTTTGATTCTTTTGATGAGTCTAAGTTTAGAAAAAGTAGTAAAGTTCGGATACATAATGTATCAATTGCTTATACAAATATTCATCAAAATAGAATATATACTTCCTTTACCTTATATTGTGTATAATAATTCACTGTAGTTTACATTTGGAACAGAGCATGCATCTGTATAAATGTTTTACAGATCCACTTTAATTGCAGCTAAATGCGCACAAAAAAAAAAAAAACAACAGTGGCGGAGTGGCGTTAATTCTCCATATCGAGCTATGCGCAGGAAAACAATTACAAAGATTTATCGCGATGGTATCGTGTCCCGGCCACCCTTCGGATCATGTTCCCCTCGGCTCCGGACTCCTGCTGGAGGTGCGACGCAGCTAAAGGTACGTATAGTCACATTTGGTGGGAATGCGACCTGATATGCCCGTTTTGGTCCCAAATCTTCCTAATTTATTCGGATCTTTATGGCGAACCGCTCACCCCCTCCCCATTTGTAGCCCTTCTCTCCAAACTCCCCGGAGCCACTAAGTTCCAGAGGAATTCTCTCCTGAAATTCTGTTGGGCAGCAGTTGGTTTTACACATTGGAAGTCGCCCCCCCCCCTTGATTACCGAGTGGATAAACGAAATGAATAACATTATGCTTATGGAGGAAATGCAGGCCAAGTCTCTGGACAGGTATGCTAAATTTTCCTTTACCTGGAGTGTTTGGAGGCATTACTCCACTTCGGATAAACTTAAGGACAGGGTCGCTCCAGCAGCACCCAATTGAAGGCCAAGAGCTAGCTTCTATTGCAACCTCAGGAGCTCCTATTTGGATAATTTATTTTTTCCCTTTTCTCAGGCGTTACTCGGCAGAGTCCATCTGAGTCTGTATGATACGCCTCCGCTGGTGAGGGAGCACGCCGCTCCCTGTTCCCTACCCCCATCCCTCTACCACTTCCTTCCCCTCTTCCCTTCCCCCCCTATTCTTACTTTCTTCTCTCTGCCCTCGACCCCCTTCTCTTACTTCTTCCTTCTTCTCATTTGTTTTTCTGGCCGCATCTTCGGCCTCATCATGGTTTTAATATTGCACGATCCGACTGTTACACAGGTCTTCTTGCTTGCACATTTCATTTTTGGTACTCTACACCTAATTGCATATTGTGATATTTCATACGAGTACCCTGGTTAACTGCCTTCACCGGATTACATGATTCTCCGCGCTCCCCTAGGCCCTGGACGCAGATGGATCCCATAGGGGCGCCCAGGCTGGGGGAGACCGTTGAAGGCTAAGATTGTTCCCTTTATGAAGTGCAGTTCCCTGTGTCCTCACCTTGCCGCAATGTCCCCCCTTATTGTTTTGTTTCCTCTTGCTACCTCCCATGACAAGGATTGTTTTTGTTTTATGTGTCGTGTGATTGTGCCCGAGCCGCCCTTTGTTGGGTCCTCGGTCACACCATGGTATGTTTTTGTTTATACTATTTGAAAAAACTCAATAAACCTCTATTGAACCTAAAAAAAACAACAGTCACTCCCTCACATGTCCAGCAATCTGATCTGTGGTTGGCCATAAACATGAAGACATACACTACTGTGCAAAAGTTTTAGGCAGGTGTGAAAAAATGCTGTTAATGCAGCGTTCCACCCAAAATTTGAACTTCTGCTTTTCGGGAACCCTCCTCCCCTCCGGTGTCACATTTGGCACCTTTCAGGGCAGAGGGGGGTGCAGATACTTGTCTAAGACCGGTATTTGCACCCACTTTCTGGCATAGACTCCCATGGGAGTCACTCATGACACTTCCCGTACCCTCTCGCTGTCTCCTGGGAAACACACTATTCCCAGGAGAGAGCAGGGACCAGTGCGCAGTAGGGAACCGGGCAGTGAAGCCGCAACGCTTCACTACCTGATTCCCTTACCGGGGATGGCGGCGGTGGGCATTTATCGCATTTCTTCACACCTACCTAAAACTTTTGCAGAGTACTGTGCATGCCATACACTAAATGGGTTAAAGTGCAGACAGCTTCTGCCCAAAAAGAGTCTCCAGATCACACTGGGTAAAAGAGTGGTTATATGTTGGCCATATACATCTTCTACGTGTTTCATATTCAATTATGTCTTTCTTGCAGGTGCCTTTAACTGTCCAATTTATTAGAAGATTTGATCTAAGAGCAGTGGTTATATAAGGGTCACATACATGTTCTACATGTTTCATTTTTAAACATGTTTTGCTTGCAGGTGCATTCAAATTTTCCATTTATCAGCAGATTTGGCCTAAAACAATCCATCTAAAAATCTGTATTGAAAAAAATGTGGGGGTTGCCATTATTGACCTCCATCTGACAAAGTGCACTTATTCGTTTTGCACCTTTATCCTGATATAAACAAACCCACCCCTTCCTCCTGTACTTCTATAGGCCATCTTCCTTTGTCTCTGGCTTTGGGGCACATAAGCACAGCAAGTAGAGTGGGGTTTTATGTAAACAAACACCAGCTGCATCTGTGGATGGGGCAGGTGGGTTTGTTTAGATCATGGCAAAGGGGCAAGAAGGATAAGTGCACCTTGTCCTAAAGTCCACTTATCCTTTAAACTCTTACACACCTACATTCCTCTGATCAACCTAGTGTTTAATCCATTATTTTTATAAACAAACATTCAGTATTGAATTATATTTATTACTTATCATTTAGGAAAACTGCACAGGAAACATATCTACCATCTATAAATCTAATCAGGGTGAACTAGGATTTATTTATTCTTGATTAATTTATGTCTCCTTGAATTAGACAAGAATAAAATGTAGATGTTATGCAAGGATTATACTAAATACGGCTTTAATTTAAAATGCAGTGAAGTACAGCTTATAAATGTTTACCAGTTATTAAAAACATCTGCTGGACCAACAAGCTTGTAAGGAAGAAGGAAAAATAAAACTGAAATGTAATACCTGCTTTATTGTAGTGTTTATTCAAAGAAAATAACAATTTCTCAGGCTTTATTTAGACATGCAGTTAGACATGCACCCCCCCCCCCCCCTGAAGCAGCAATAGATAGAAGGCGGGGGTGTTTATATGCAGTGGGTGTGATGCTTCGATTCGCTCCAGGGGCAAAGTTTACCCAACACGTAGCGGTTGGTGGGCTGCAAGCCCATGAACACTACACATTTAAGTAAATGGGAAAGGGTTGCAAACGTCCTTCAACCACATGCATTGCACATTGTTTTTCTTGATAACCATTGTCTCTGGTACAGAGTAATAGAAAATCCAAAATTTTACAGCTGTCACCAGAACAGGAATACAGAGGAAATTTTTTAATTAGACAACTGTCTAAGAGGCAAATACATTTTTTTAGAGATTTCCTCTACCTTCTTATTGTGTCTCTGAGGGAGGAAATGAAGGTCAACCTCCCTATTCAGATAGAGACAGCAAAATATAACTTGACAGGGGATTAACCCCACCCATACACTGTCAACAATGTTTTTGATCTATGTACCCTTGTACTGATTGGAATAAAGTAAGAACAATTATGGTTGTTTGTAACAAATGCCCTTATTACGTTTTGTATCCTCTATTGGGTAAAGTCACAGATTCACTACAGGGAGTGCAGAATTATTAGGCAAATGAGTATTTTGACCACATCATCCTCTTGATGCATGTTGTCTTACTCCAAGCTGTATAGGCTCGAAAGCCTACTACCAATTAAGCATATTAGGTGATGTGCATCTCTGTAATGAGAAGGGGTGTGCTCTAATGACATCAACACCCTATATCAGGTGTGCATAATTATTGGGCAACTTCCTTTCCTTTGGCAAAATGGGTCAAAAGAAGGACTTGACAGGCTCAGAAAAGTCAAAAATAGTGAGATATCTTGCAGAGGGATGCAGCACTCTTAAAATTGCAAAGCTTCTGAAGCGTGATCATCGAACAATCAATCGTTTCATTCAAAATAGTCAACAGGGTCGCAAGAAGCGTGTGGAAAAACCAAGGTGCAAAATAACTGCCCATGAACTGAGAAAAGTCAAGCGTGCAGCTGCCAAGATGCCACTTGCCACCAGTTTGGCCATATTTCAGAGCTGCAACATCACTGGAGTGCCCAAAAGCACAAGGTGTGCAATACTCAGAGACATGGCCAAGGTAAGAAAGGCTGAAAGACGACCACCACTGAACAAGACACACAAGCTGAAACGTCAAGACTGGGCCAAGAAATATCTCAAGACTGATTTTTCTAAGGTTTTATGGACTGATGAAATGAGAGTGAGTCTTGATGGGCCAGATGCATGGGCCCATGGCTGGATTGGTAAAGGGCAGAGAGCTCCAGTCCGACTCAGACGCCAGCAAGGTGGAGGTGGAGTACTGGTTTGGGCTGGTATCATCAAAGATGAGCTTGTGGGGCCTTTTCGGGTTGAGGATGGAATCAAGCTCAACTCCCAGTCCTACTGCCAGTTTCTGGCAGACACATTCTTCAAGCAGTGGTACAGGAAGAAGTCTGCATCCTTCAAGAAAAACATGATTTTCATGCAGGACAATGCTCCATCACACGCGTCCAAGTACTCCACAGCGTGGCTGGCAAGAAAGGGTATAAAAGAAGAAAAACTAATGACATGGCCTCCTTGTTCACCTGATCTGAACCCCATTGAGAACCTGTGGTCCATCATCAAATGTAAAATTTACAAGGAGGGAAAAAAGTACACCTCTCTGAACAGTGTCTGGGAGGCTGTGGTTGCTGCTGCACGCAATGTTGATGGTGAACAGATCAAAACACTGACAGAATCCATGGATGTCAGGCTTTTGAGTGTCCTTGCAAAGAACGGTGGCTATATTGGTCACTGATTTGTTTTTGTTTTGTTTTTGAATGTCAGAAATGTATATTTGTGAATGTTGAGATGTTATATTGGTTTCACTGGTAAAAATAAATAATTGAAATGGGTATATATTTGTTTTTTGTTAAGTTGCCTAATAATTATGCACAGTAATAGTCACCTGCACACACAGATATCCCCCTAAAATAGCTAAAACTAAAAACAAACTAAAAACTACTTCCAAAAATATTCAGCTTTGATATTAATGAGTTTTTTGGGTTCATTGAGAACATGGTTGTTGTTCAATATTAAAATTAATCCTCAAAAATACAACTTGCCTAATAATTCTGCACTCCCTGTATATAGTAGTATTTAAGCAGCCAGAATCAGTATTTTTTCTAATAAAATACCAACTACTTCCAGATATGTATGAAAGAACACTCGACTTGCCCTGCCTTTATACAATGCAGAACTCGACACCTATGTGGTAAATCACCAGTCATATTGTTGGGGGCCTTCATATTCCTGTGTAGGTTTCATATCTTGGACAGCATGGCAATGAATTGGAACAGTGGGGAGCACAGGGCTGGTCACATAAAGTCTGATACTTTTTTCGTGTGTGCAAAATTCAGGTTCACGTTGAAATTAATCAATGGCAATGTAAAACATGGATCCGGCAGTGAAACTGTGTGGGTGGTGCCCGGAAGCTTGGTCTACTTCTCTGTCAAATTCACCTGAAAACCCAGGATCAATATAATAAAAAATGAAACCATAGTTTCCAACTCTCCCTGCTTTAACCACTTAAGGACCGCCGCATGTACATTTACGTCGGCAGAATGGCACCGACAGGCACATCAACGTATATATACGTTGGTGCCTTGGGGGGGATCGGGGGTCCGATCGGACCCCCCCCCGTACATGCGGCGGTCCGCGCGGCTGCAGGAGCGATCCGACAAGTGGGGGCGGCTATCCGTTTTCACCCGCACCTCCGGATCGCTCCCAGCTAATGCGCGCGCCCGCCTGCCCTGTCACTTCCTCCTCCTGTGTAAACACAGGAAGGAGGAAGCGACGTGATCTCTCCCTCGGCGTTTGTTTCAAGCGCCGCTGAGGAGAGATCACAACACAACAAGTAAGTCTGCACTAACAGCACACTTACACACACACAAAAACACATTTAACCCCCGCGATCGCCCCCCCCCCCCCCCTCCCCCCTGTCACAGTGTCACTGAATGCAGTAATCATACATGTATGATTACTGTATTTAGTGTCAGTGTGACAGACAGTGTGACAGTCAGTCAGTGTTAGTGTCAGGGTAGCCCCCCCACCCCCCCCAATAAAGTTTTAACCCCTTGATCACTGCCCTAGTTAACCCTTTCACTCCCTATTGCCAGCATCACTAAGCGATCATTTTTCTGATCGCTGTATTAGTGTCGCTGTTCCCGCTAGGTAGCTAATTTTTTTTTAATGCGATTTTTTTTTTTACTAAAGACATGTGGCTAAATAAATTTTGGCCTAAATGTTTGACTAAAATTTAGTTTATTGTTTTTTTATTATAACAAAAAGTAAAAAATATTGATTTTTTTTCAAAAATGTCGTTCTATTTTTGTATATAGCGCAAAAAATAAAAATCGCAGAGGCGATCAAATACCACCAAAAGAAAGCTCTATTTGTGGGAAAAAAAGGACGCAAATTTTGTTTGGGAGCCACGTCGCACGACCGCGCAATTGTCTGTTAAAGCGACGCAGTGCCGAATCGCAAAAACCCCTTGGGTCATTTGCCAGCGTATTGGTCCGGGTCTTAAGTGGTTAAAGGGACTGTCCCTCCTTTGTGACCAAATTCCTTTGTCCCTTTTTCCTCCTGAGTTTTCCCTCTTTTATTTGAGTGTTTGCAATGTATAAACCACTGCAACAAAATGTAATACTTAACTACCAAAAGAGTTACTGTATACTACACTAAACTTCCAACCACCTAATTACTGCATATTTAATTTTTCAAGGCCACTTTAAAAAATAGTGGGGAAAAAATCTTATAAACATATCTTTTTTTTTTTTTTTCATTGATTCTTTTGTGCTCTGATTCGTACTGATTGGAATACAGTAACACAACAGGGGTTGTGGCAAGGGTGTGTCCTTTTCCTACATACGTTGTGCTATTACATGTTGATTTTGTTATCTCAGAAAGTTGGGAGGTATGGAAAAATGATCTGCTTTTATATGTGTTTCATTCAGAATATAACACATGATTACAAGAGGTCAATTCTGCTTGTAAAACCTGGATTATACATCTAACCCAATTATATGAAGCCCAGTGGCATTTCAGCTTATATGACATTCTATTGTGTTATGAAGAATGATAGCGTTCAGTATCCCTATGTCCATCACAATGTGTCACAATCAATAGGAAGAGAAAAATTACTGAGCAGCGAGAGTAATGGAAAAGAAATACAGAAGAACAGATGGAAAATGCTCATGCTTTCAAAGCATATTCTCTGCAATTGGATGCTGTAGAAAATGAGAAAAGTGTAGCAAACAGAGCCAGTTACGCACACATCAAACTCTCAACAATGATTACTTTGGATGGACAGTTTTCAGTCCATTTTCTACCTATGTTATTGCACATTTTCCACATGATACAAAGAACATAAAAAGGACCAGCTGATAGCATGGTGCTGATAGAATCTGCGAGTCTAATCTTATCTATCCTAAGAATATTCAGATTAGGTAAAAGTGCCTGGGCTGTATTTTCCTATACACAGAAGCCCTCCTATCTAGTACATTATTAGTGGCCTTAAAAGAGAAGTATGGTCAATAGCTTTTTTTGGCCATACTTCTTTAGTGGGTCACAGGGGTGCACTTACTTTTGCTCCCATGTGACACAGAATCAGACGGCAGCGACTAAAGTCCACCGTTGGCTGATGTTACAAAGCCACCTCAGGCTCTAGATTAGAAAGATCCTGACAATATGTATAAGGGTGCCCCATTAACATTGGTTTTAGCATGTTCCTTGCTATGGCTTATTTCAATAGACTGGCAGCCAGCTCAGCCTCTCAGCACTGAAGGGGCAGGACTGACAGTCACCACTCTCTGCTCCAGGAAAACCAAGAACTGAGCAATGACATGTCATGTGATTGCTTTGAGCTGATGTTTGTTTCTCCTTTAAAACAGAACTAAAGCCTACATTACTTACTTCTCTTCAGTGTTCTGAGGTTCATCATTAGCTTTTTACGAGTGCCAGACTGCTTCATTGGCCGAAGCAGGTTCACATCACTCCTGCACATGGAGGAGCTCAGTCATCCCAGCAAACAAGATCCTGTGTGCCTGAATATAAACTGAGCTGTGCATATGCAGCTCGGGGTACATGCTAAAGGAGACTACAAGCAGACAGGTAGGTAGGTTTATTTTATTGCAGAGGAGACATTGCATGCCTCTTCTGCAAAAAGGAGGATGCCACTGCCAGTTCTTTGGTTGGCTTTATTGCTTGATTAATTTAATGACCTGCAATAAATATTAGGGCGAGGACTTCTGACACTCATTTTCAGTATGCTTTTTTTGGGTCTGTGACTCAAAAGTACTTGTACTTTAAGTGCACTGAAGGAAGGGTACAGACAAAGTAAATATAAGGGAGGGGGGGGGGGGTCAGAGGGGTTATTTTGCAAAGACACTTCAGCATTTTGCCGTGCATAGTTAAGATGACAGTATCAATTTAAACTAGATTGTAATGGTTGAAAACAAATTAATACAATTGCTTGTCACAGTATGCAAATGTTCACATGTATAGCTACTAATATTATTAGTTTGTACAAAATAGAAAACCCAAACAGTTTCTGCAGTTCCACTGAAACCTCAAATATTCGTGTGTATGGGGGGACTAAGTGAGTTTAAGTAGTCAATCACACAAGTGCTGTCATATGGCAGCCACCCTCCTCATCATGGCCCCACATCCCTCTTCTCCTCCTGGCATGGGCCTCTGAAACTCCAAATGAGATCTCTCTCCCTTTCACTAGAGGCCACAGATGTTGCAGAGGATACAGCAGGAGAATGTTGTGGGTTGGGAGATGCAGAAACCAAGGAACAATCATTTTTTATGCTGGATTTATCTGCAAGCTCCTGGCAGAAAGGTTCAGTGTGAATGGGTTTTTTTTTAGTACGGCCGAAGGCATGCAGCCTAAGCAACATCCCAATTTTTGTTTGTTAACTTAAGCCGGTCATATTGAATTGGCTGAACTTTGATCCATGTATTGGCAGGGAGGATGTACAGTAGTCTATCTACTGATGGACTTCTGTATAACTACCCTGTCGGATTTTCCCTGCACGACCAGCACCGCTGGTTAATGCCTACAGCACTGATCAGTATATTCTGATGGTGGGGAAGTCTCCTGTCGTCTGAACACAATAGCAAAAGGGGAATGTTTCCCCCTCCACCTCAAATGTGCAGATGGGGGAATCGGGGGAATTTTTTTTTTTTAACGTTCCGGAATATGTATGGCCAGGTTTACTCTCCCTACACAGACTGTCAGCTCTAATTAAACCAACTGGCAAATGGTTGCTGGGAACCCAGCCTTTGATGGTTGAGGGGCTGGCACATCACAAAGTCACCATTAGTGGGCATTCTAACCCTCTTATTCACAGTTGAAAGGTCAAGCAGGGCAATATGGGCCCCATAAAATTCAGCAAATTTCAACATAAATTTTCTGGAACTATAAACCCGCTTACTAGGTGCTATATTCTATCTTCTATTATTTATTTATATAACTTACTGATATTAAGGGGCCTGCTTAGCATATATATACTTGCAGAAGCACGGCATGTCTTAAATTGTAAAAACAGCATTGTTCTGCAGCACATCGGTGTGAACTAGTCAGATAAGAATAAAAGACTGTTCTGCTTTAAATACATTTTCATCCAGCAAAATGGGAGTAGACCCAAAATCTACAGAGTCTTGCTATCAGTCTTGTAATCTTCTGTACAGTAGAACTCAGCCTTTGGAAGGTTTAGCATGCTTGTGTGGTGACAGGGAGTCTGCTGACAGAGATAGGAAAGACTTCTTTCAAAGTCCTATGACAGGCTAAGATTGGGTGATATTTATTAAAGTAGAACTATAACTTTTTGTTCATTTTGTATAGAGTAAGGGGAAGGTTATAACCCGTCAGGTTTTTATGCCATTTGTGACCCGTAGGCTAATATAAAATCGTTTTTTGGGGTTTTCATAATTTCATCACTAACCTATACCATGGTAAAGTATATACACCCCTAGATCTACTAAAGCCTTCAGATCCATGGTCAAGGTTTTCAGAAGCAATAAGAAAGCATGTTAAAATGCTATATGAAATGATATATCCCTATGCAGAAGCATGACCAACTAAGATACTTAGATGAATTAAAGTGAAGCTTACATAGAAGTTATACAACAGAAAATTAAAAAACAAATACATAGAAAGCAAAATACTTTCCATTTTGGTAATCCAACTGAATATTAAATACAGTCAGAGTCTGGCATAGATGACCGCTTCCAAGCAGCAGCTGAGACAAAACTAACCACATCCTGACTGTCAGGATGTGGGTGGTCACATTCTGGTACTGAATACATTGATTGCTAAATCACTGGAACTAGTATCCCCAATAAAACAAGCCAGCTCCACAGTATTATTTGCTAACTTTATGTAAGAGTAAAACAAAACTAGACACTGCATAACACATCTATAGCTATGTGTTATCAACCTACAAAAATAATAAAATGAATAATGAAATTAGTTGACTTAATGATGGCAAGAAAGAATGGGGCAGATTCACAGAGAAATGGATTATCGTAGCGTATCAGAAATACACTACGCCGCCGTTTTTTACCTTGCTCTACGTGGAATTCAGGTAGATTTTCTACGGTAAACGACGGCGGCGTAGTGTATTTCTCCCGTCGCAATCCATCTGCGCGAGTAGGGGGCGTGAAACATTTAAATTAGGCGCGTTCCCGCGGCGATCGATCTGCGCATGCTCCGTTCGCAAATTTCCCGCCGTGCATTGCGCGAAATCACGTCGTGACGTCATTCGTTGTTTATGTAGCGTACTTTACGGGCGATCCACGTCCCGACGAGTTACGTAAACAAAATACAATTTTAAATAAATTCGAAGCGGGAACGACGGCCATACTTAACATGGGCTACGTAAAGTTAGAGCAGCAAAAAGCTGCTCTAACATTACATATAAAAAAATAGACGAAAACGATTGCGACGCCCGCTCGTATGTTCGTGAATCCCCGTACAAACACATTTGCATATCCCGACGCACCAAAACGACGCGAACTCCTCCCAGCGGCCGCAAATAGATGGCAGCGTAGATCCGAAGGCTTACGAAGACGTAAGCCTCTCGGATCGAAGCCCGAAGCCGGCGTATCATGGTTTGAGGATTCAAACTAGTGATACGCCGCGCGAAATTTGAAATGACTCCTGTCTAACCCCAGTTAGACAGGCGTAATTGTTTTGTGAATCTGCCCCAATGTTCTTTAGAATTTCCAACCAATGTTGGAACGAAAATCTAACTGCGTATGGCTAGTAACTAAATAGTAATATTAAATAGTAATAGTAATACTAAAATTATCTATTCAGTCCTCAATTTTATTTTGAATATGACATCTACGAGCTATAACAGAATTAAGTTATTTTCTTTCCCATTCAGAAAGATACCAGTTACAGTCTGTCTCCCTTTGCTTTTTTCATACTGCACTAAAATCATAAAAAATATATTCTCATAGGTTGCTGTGAGCAACAGAATGTGTACTTTTAGGACATTTATTAATGAGGTTAATTGTAGCTATACTTATAATGAGGTTGATTGTAATAAACTTATATGATGTTGAAAATCTAGATGCACGTACATTTTTTTAAATGAAATTAGAAACTGAAATAATACAGCAAACAGTAAAATAAATCTTTAGAACAGTAGAGAGAATGCTGTAGAAGCCTGGTAGTGCAATATGAATTTCAGGGATGAAATGGTTAAACATAGACATTGTGTCTTTGTGTTTGGAAAAGCTTTCCTCACATGTGGATTTTACACAGTTCTACATCTGTTCACAGCGGAAGTAACATTGGCATGAAAATATTTCGAAGCATGCAGCAAATCAATTGACCATTGTAAGCACATAATTCATTGCTATCTGATACAACTGCTATGTGCTTAGCATTTGCATGATTTAGAAAAAGAAAAACAAGAACATGCAAATGGCTGAAACATAGAAATTCATTTGTGTTGATTTTCAGCATGTGTTAGTTGGGCTCAGTGTCGTGTGACTGGTCGTGTTCCTGTATTCATATGATGCTAAATACTGGGGCGACCTGCAGTGATGGGAATTGCTATGCTGTGGACCTGTCAACATTTGCATTCCTACCTGCCCTGAAACAATGAAATACATTGTAAACGTGTTCTGACTGTGAATTAGGAATGTCAAAGCTTGAATGACGTGAGATTTGGAGATTCTTTGTGGCTCTGAGATTCGGGAGAAGAAACATTATATATACACATTTCAGGGCCACACTCTTCACTCTTCGTAATTCCTGTAATGGGCTTAATGTTCATGTTTCTCAAAAGACCCTACTGGCCTACAGGCTCTACTAGTCTCTCCAGGTTGGATCCCAAATGACAATCTATCACTTTCTGATTGCCTTTTTGGATCTAAACTCCAGGTTCTCCTCCTCTTCTTCTGCTTCTTCACAGATCTCAGCCAAATCAGCACCATTGATCTGTCTTTAGCCATTGTCAAACCCTTCCCCTTGTCATTCCCTTTGCAGAGGTCATCCCCAATATGCAAAAGGAGTTATTAAGCCCAAACAAACTACATTCTGTTAATCCATATAAATTCTCCTTACTGGAATGCTCCTTTTCAATTACATAAATATGAAGTACTTTTACAAATCAAGTAGTAGTCTTACTATTAAAAATGGCAAATACAAGCCCATTTTGTGTTTAGGTCACTCTCTCCACACAGAGGACCAGAATCTCTCTGTCCTTGTCTTGAGACCTTAGCAGGAAAACACTTGAAAGCCCCCCTTCCAGGGGGTAGCCCTGCCAACAGTGCCATACTCACCTAGGATGGGAAAACCTGAACACCGTCTACAAAGCCGTCTTCACATTCTCTAATAAGAAGTCATAATGACAGCCTCTCACTTTTCTGGTGACCACTGTACTTTGTCACACCACACCATGCATACTGGCTTATGTTTGTTAGGTACTTTAATGTATCCAATATAAATGTTATTTTAGAAACGAGTTCTGTAAAATTCAGCATTTACTCAGTTTCAGGCTACATTCACACACACCTAAATGTCAAATTTTTTCAAGCGTTTTTGAGAATTTTTTAGAGCAGAATTACAAATTTTTCCACCTTTTGTCAGGCATTCTTTTCAGCATGTTTCAACTAGGGAGTGCGCCTGAAAAGAGGAGAAGAGCTGCTGTTTGTGCAACAAACATGCAACAAAACGCTTGAAAAAAAATGCTTGAAAAAAGCTAATGTCACGCTTTTCAGGCATTTCCATTGAAGTCTATGGGGAAAAATATGCTTGAGTCTGACTAAAAAAAAGCTCATGTACTTTTTAGAGCAACATGCATTTTGCTATAAGCAACAGGATTCTCAAATGTGAACAAGGGCTATTGAAAACAATAGGTGTTTGCTTGTTGAGCGTTTTTAAGCTTTCAGCTACAAGCTACAAAATGCTCAAGTGTAAATGGGGCCTGACTGTTCAATGGATCTGAACTGATGTGACCTTCAATGCATAATTTGGGGTTAAGCAACTTATTCATATGAAGCATATAAACATTTGGAGTGAAGTAACCATAATGATTATACATGGACAAACTTGAAAAGACATTTAGCCAATTATAGAAAAACTGTAAAAATATAAGTGAAGACCTGTCCGTGTATGAACTATAGCCAGAATATGAAAACAAGCCCTATGGCTACTCGTTTTCAGTTTTTTTTCCACTATAAAGTATCTCATTGGGAAACATTATTGAAAGCTACTATTGTTCTCCACATTGCATTCATATAATAATTTAGATCCGTAAAAACATATCCTGGTTATTTAAAGCTGGACATTAGAGTTAACTGCTTGTTTCTATCTAGGGCATTTGGAAAAGCAGATTTACTGACCTAATCCCCTGCTCTTTCAGGAACCTCTGCACTGCTAGACCGATCCCAGCATCTCCTTCTCCGCTATACTCCAGTGGTCTAAGGTTCTCTGATGTCATGACTGATGAAGTGTTCATAACTCTGCACTGGACATGAAGACATTGAGGGACAGTCCACCACTGGAGTATGAGGGAGTGTGATCTGCTGTAGGAGCGGAGGATCTGCTAAGTAAAAGTTCTTCACCTAAACTAAATGAGCAGATGATCCCTTGCCATGCAAACATGACCCCACTGCAAGGGGGAATTTTAAGTTTTTTTGGAATTGGGCTTTCAATGATGTCCAATGACATCTAGATGTAATTTAACCAAAAGCAATATGACCTGGAAAATGTATCCAGGGATGATTATAGCTGTCTATACTGTATTGTACTTGCTTTGCTTAACCTCAATATCAGGGTTTGTCTGCCTGGTGATTATTATGCCTTATTATCGTGCCCCTGGATGAAGTCTGCTATTGGACGAAACGGCGTAGGGAGGAACGGCGTGCTGACGACACCATTGTTTTTATCCTCACGACCATCCGGAAGGACGGGCGGATTGTGAGAGCCGGCCGGCTTACTATTTATATGCTTCCAAAGGACTCGTTTTTTGTAAGTGCAAGAATTTCTTTTATTAAACTTTTAAAACGTTACTACTCTATGTTGGCTTCCTTTCTCTTCCCTTGGCTAACTGGGAGTGATTGTTTTTCTGGGAAGCCGCATTGAGCAAGCTTGGAGATACACACAGGATTCCACTTTAATACCTGGAATCCAGCCTGCTGTGCTGTTGATGCTCACGATTATTATCTATCTGGTAAGCAGATTTACTATAAGAGGTGGAGGTGGAGGCTCTCTTCTGTCCTGGTATCTCAATCCCTATGATTTCTTATAGCTGATTTTTCCCTGGAGCTTTTTACGAACTTTGTACAGTTTGTTTTCTTATATATTGTCATACATTGGAACACTTGGTGTTGTTTTTTATATACAATTTTTTTTTGCTTAACCTCTATTGATGTATATAGCAGCGCAGCACACCCAATTTAGTTTATATTTTGTTCATCTGTTTGTGCAGCAGCTGTTTATCTTTATGTAAAATCGTTTGGTTTTGCCACCAATCCAATTTTTATTTTCATTAGACCTGCGCAGTATTTTCCACTGTTTTTCTTTTGATTATTATGCCTACCTCACAGCCAGGACATCGTGACATTGCAAGTATTTTATTCATAAGAATCCTCAGATACAGTCTTTTCTCAGGTGTCCTTGTGGTTAACACATTTAATAGGAGTTAGTCTCCTTGAAACAATGGTAACATGCAAACAAATAACTTTAACACATTTATTATGTTGGGTTGCCAAGTACTGTAAGCAAAACGTTGTACTATCCTGGAAACCAGACCATCCTGGTCTATGTTGATCAATTAAGGCTCCATTTACACCTGAGTGATCCGCAGCGAAAGCTGCAGCCGCTCATTTTGTTAAGCTTTTTTTTTTTTTTTTGGAGCCGCGTCATTCATTTAAATGGGCTTCCCTCCGCTCCAAAAAAAGCTTATGCACCAAATCTTGGCACAGAGCCAGGAGCATTTGAGGTCGCAATTTTTGCCACATCTGTAGCGTGATTTATCGCTTGACAACCGTCAAAAACGCTCCGGCGTTTGGGGTGGCATTAAGAAATAATGGCATCGTAAACACGTTCTGCGTTTTGCCATGATTCTGGAATCGTGAGCAGAATTGGGGCAATTCCGCCTGCGATCTAGAAAGCTTATGCCGCGTACACACGATCATTTTTTGTGATGAAAAAAAAAACCGACGTTTTCTGTGAAGTAAAAAACGACGTTTTTGAAACGTCACTTTTCAAAGACGATGTTGCTTACACAGCATCGTTTTTTTCACAAAAAGCGAGGTTACGTTCACCACTCTTTTCCATTGAAGCTCACTTCATAACTAGCTTCTGGGCATGCGCGGGTTGAAAAACGTCGTTTTAAACAACGTTTTTGCTACACACGGTGACTTTTTGTGAAACAAAAAACAACGTTTTGAAAAACGACACAAAAAATTCAAGCACGTTTTGCCCACACACGATCAATTTAAATGACGTTTTAAAAAACTATGTTTTTTTTCATTGCAAAAAACGACAGTGTGTACGCAGCATTAGGTGTAAATGGAGCCTGAAGCTCATGTCCTTACAGGGAAGGTACAGTCTTTTCAATGATTTTGATAGAGACGTGACACTGAATAGCTTGCATGTAAATAATCTTACCAATCTGTGTTCCTGTTTCAAAAATCAGGTTTCTATATATAGTTCATTATTATATATGTATACTGCTTTTGACCTGGAGGTAGCCCGTCCAATACAGACGAGATATTTTTAGAATGGTTAAGATATTTCAACTTTAGAAAATTGGATTCGTGTTTGTTTTTATCTATACATATGTATACTGCTGCCATAATTGTTTATCACACTATGCACATTCTGCATCCTGCTTTACAATGGTTGTGCTTTACTGCTCCTTCTCACATTGTAAGCCTATGAGTCAGCTGACTCCCTGAAAGCAAAGCACTTGTTATGTGTCTGATATCCTTTATGTTCAACTGTTTATTTACATTTTTGTCTTTACAGATGAAAAATTTACAAATTATAGAAATGATTTTAGGTCTAAAGATGAATGACAAAATGGGAAAAATTTAACTGGCCAAATCCAGTTTACTAGAGCAGCTATTTGAGATTTGTCAATTAGTACATTTGTAGGGTCAAGATCAGGTTTGAGAAATACAACAATCTCAAAAGATTTAGGTGCATTGGTCTGGGTTACTGAATAGATCATGTTGTAAATTCTGATTTAAATTCCTTGGTGCATTATTCGACCATTGGCCACAACCTCTGAAGCAAAATGGAGAATATTGTGAAAGTAAATTAGAGAGCCTGGTGGGTACAATCTCATCAAGGTAATATATATGTGTCTGATATTTTACCTCAACAGCTGTTACAAAGTTATGTAGAGTCAATTAAAGCGGAAGTAAACCCATCGCTTTGATAGTTTCAAAAAACAGTTGACATTCCCGGCATGCCGGAAATGCTAGCTGTCATATTTGCTTGTGCTCTCAACCAAACTGTCAAACCATCCAATTGCTGGTTTCATAACTGATCACATGTGCAGCATCATGGCAGTTGTAGATTAAACAGAGGCCAAGATGGCAGATCCTTGGCTGAAGACGATAGGAGGGTTTACTTCCACTTTAAGTAATAATTACCAAATCTCTACTTTTAATACAACAACTAAATATAGAACATCATGCGTATAAAATGAAACAAAAAATGTCCTTTAAGCTGAGCTCCAGGAATTCAGTCACTTTCTAAAATGTACTGACTTACCATGAGTTAATCCCAACAAGGAGCTAGGAGTACAGCTCTCACTATATTCCCAGACAGGGAGGAGGGATGCTGAATGAAAAGTAGCTCATATAATACAAAGCGCTCTGCGATTGGGCAGGAGGAGGGGAAGGGTGGGCAGAGCAGCTGCATACAACTGCCGCAGGAGCTGAGACCAGAAGTTGCAGTGTCAAAGCCATGGAAGTATAGCGTTATCTATGCTCCCGACGCTCAGTACAAATGTAAATTGTAAATTCTAGAAATTAGACCATGAGCTGGTGGCATGCACCATGCTGGAGATAACCCATAGTAATCTGGCACGTTTTAGAAAGTGGCTGAATTCCTGTAGCTTTAAGGTTTAAAGTGTAAGTAAACCTAAAACCTTTTTTTACCTTAATGCATTGATTGCATTAAGGTAAAAAACATTTTTTTAGTTTACCCGCAACCCCCCCCCCCCCCGTGTGAAGGGGAAGAGAGTGAAGAAGAGATCAGTGCTGTGCACAGCTGCATCTTTTATCCCCTTACTTCCTCTTTACACAGCATTCGAGCAGCAGCAGGAGCCATTGGCTCTTGCTGCTGTCAATCAGTGGAAGTGGGGGGCGAGCCCAAGTCCTGTTTTGTAAATCTATGGTGCGTGGCTCCATAGACTCAGGCCCCATACACACGATCGGACATATCCGATGAAAACGGTCCGCGGACCATTTCCATCGGATATGTCCGATCGAGAATTTGATCCGATGGCGTGTACACACCATCGGATCAAATTCCCCGCCGCCGGACGGCGCGGTGACGCGGCGGTGACGTTGACGCCGCCGCGTCACCGCCACGTCACCGCACCAGGAAGTAAAACACTTCCGCGCATGCGCCGAATCCATTCGGCAGCGGCGCGGCGGCGGTGGGGGCCGACATGTCTGCTGGTAAGTGTACTAACCAGCAGACATGTCGGGCGGACAGATTCCCACCGGATAGATTTCAAAGCTTGCTTTGAAATCTGTCGGGTGGAGAAATCTGTCCGCTAGCCCATACACACGAGCGGAGATGTCTGCTGAAACGGTCCATCGGACCGTTTTCAGCGGACATATCCCCTCGTGTGTACGCGGCCAAAGAGTTTGGGAGAGCGGGGACTACCTCACCCCAGAAGAGGAGAATCTGGGCCTCTCTGAGCAATACCACTGCACACAGCAGGTAAGTAGAACATGTTTGTTATTTTAATTTAGTAACACTTTAACACTGCAATCAGTCAACACATGTGCTCACCAGTAGTGGCTGGTGTTTTTTTTGTAGGGGGGCAGACTATGGCTCTAATCAGGTGTTTAAAAAAAACACCCCGCCACTCGGGTGTCCTGAAAGGGGCCTGGACGCATAAATGGCCACGGCAGTCGTGCATAGATGCATGCTATGCATGAATCTTTCCATGAATCCATGTGGCATGGATAGAGGGTGCGGCGCCCGTGTACCTCTAATGTATGGGCCACTCCTGGTGCTCACCAAAATACACTACAGTACACTTTACCTTTAATGTAACCCTGCCACTACGTGGTAAAAAAACAAACAAAAAAAAGTATACCTCTAAAAAGAAGGGTTATTATACTTCCAGCTGCCTATTTTTTTAAGTGCCGCCAAGATGCTGCTTCTCAGAAGCTGCATGTATTTAATATTTCAAAGTGAATGAATACCTGCGTCCCCTCCACACACTGTGTTTTTTTCCCTCTGGCTCATATGTCAATACAGGACTGGCAGGGGGAAGCCACTGTGTGTGTCTGGGGTGAACAGGTATTCGTCCCATCCAGCCAGTCATATACTTGCAGCAGCCAAGGAGCAGCATTGTGGCTATGTTTCAAGGTTTGGGCCGCCAGAAAAGAAAAGGATAGTGCCATTTCTTATTACAGGTATGTGTTTTTGCTGCTTTGACTCTTTACACACAGCTTTTAATCCTGTCCGTACAAAGTGCTAGAAATACCTACATGTAATTGGAAAAAACAAGTATAGACATTTTTTTAGGGAAACTTGCTGGAAGAAACCAAGGGTTTTTCAGTAATTTATTTTTATTTTTTGATAATAGTTAAAAGGGTTGAACAATAAACCCAGGCAATAATCATGACCAAACACAACTTAACAACTAGATTTCCAACTGAAATCGTGAAGTAATAGAAAGTGTTGTTAGTCCATTCTGTCTTTTTTTTGTAGTTGAACGCTATTAAAAACTGCCTGATAATTGATATGTGTACGGCCAGAATGAGTTGCACTCAGCTTCATAGATGAGATGATGTATACAGTAAAAGCAAAAGTGCAACATGTGCGTTAAAAAGCCTTATAACTAAGTATTCCTTCCTATAAATACATTTGTGTAAGGCAACTCTTGTTAGAGTTCTGGCAGCTCTTTATGAGAGTCAGACTGCCACACAGAAGAAATCCCTCTGGCGACTTTGTCTCCTCTCTCCTATTTCCTCCTGTGCTCTCCACCCAATGGACTGTTTCCAGAACCCACAAGGTCAACCACTTCCATGACCTTGAATTCGGTATCTAAAATACACTGACCAACTAGAGCTCATTTTGCTGCAGCTTGACTTTTATATAAACCAGCATATCTCATTTAGAATTGTATTTTATTTGAACTGACATTTAGAAAGGTGGAACACCTTGTAAAAAAAAAAATGTAACTATCATAATGTTCCCATATTTAAAAAATGCAAGTATAATTAGGTCCAAAAGCCTTGCATATCCTTTTTCCATTGCTCCATGTCTTCCGCCAACTTTGTGAACTATACACATTTGGGGAAAAGTATTACATAAAAGTATAGCCATTGTCCACATAAAAATGTTTATGACTTTCTATATTCATGAGCCAAAGTGAGGAATTATCTAATTATATACTGGTGTAATATACCAACACAACAATGTTTTCACTTACTAATTAGAAATTTCATATACTAATCAACCACATGAAACAACTTGGTATACACAATAGTGTAGTCTTTAGATCCTTGAATGCCTGTATGCAACACCTAAATACCATGCCATACATACTGTATAACACAATATTTTAAATACCAACACATCTATATTAATATTACTACAAATAGTACTAAAACACTCATCAGTGATGTCATGAAAAAACAAGTGTAGCACACTGGCTTAGTGGTTAGCACTTTTACTCTAGGGCACTACTCGCATTGAGTTTGCATATTCTTCTTGGGCCTGCATGGGTTTCCTCTCACACTCCAAAGACATGCTGGTAGGTTAACAGGCTCCTGTCTAAATTAGCCAAAAGTATATGTGAGGTAGGGAATTTAGATTGAAAGCTTCTTGAGGGTAGGAAGGGATATGTAAAAGGTGGTCATATATGATCATCCGTCACCAGAAATAAAGTAATTCGAAAAAGTTGTAGTGCTGTTTTCAATTACTCTCTTCGCTGGACTGGGTACAAATCTTTTTTTCTCAACTCGGGGGATGCTACAGTGCTTCAAGTGTTTTCCATGAGAAGAGAACGATTGCTCAACAATCAGAAATATTTATACATACTGTAAATTTTCTCTGTGATAACCAGCATTTCTGCTGCCGGCAGCTGCTAATTATCACAGAGGAGTTGACCCCTAAGCTCAGCGCTTCTGAGCAATGCTCAAATTGGTAGCATTGCAAGAAACTAGCTGTGTCCGGCCACCCTTCAGGAAGACTTCTGTTCTTGGAAATGCTGCATTTACACCTATACCACTATCTATAGCTCATGTTATCCTAAACATTTCTTAAAGAGTGTCTAAAGTCATTACTTTTTTTTCATTGTTTTGAAAAGCAAAGGGGAGAGTTGGAACCCCTATCAGAATCTGCTTTCTATCTGTGTCCCTGTTGGGGAGAATTTTTTAGAGCATTAGTGTAATTGGCAGTCTAAAATTTCATAGCTGTCACCAGAGCAGTCCTTGCTACCTCTCTGAAAGTGATTTGCAGGAAATCGCTTTACAGAGGGTGAATGAAAGGCAACTGGGAGCTGATGAGTTGCCTCCTCAGAAGCCGTTTTACCCTTAAAATCCTGCACCAGTACAGCGCAGCCGCCGGGTTACTTAAATGGGTCATGTTTGGCAGTGGTACTGCCCAAAACAAGACATGGGGTCACATTTTGTACAACTCCAAGAAAGTTGTATAACCAAGGTTCAACTGCCTATTTTTTACAGTCCCTGTGGCAAGCATGAGTAAGCCCTATCTACAAGGGAATTCCCCCTCACTTTGGAGATGTTCTCTTTCACTTCCTGTTACATCTCAAGGACAGGAAGGGAAAGAAGAGAGTCCTTAATTGGACACAGATGGTAAAAAAAATACCGACATTGGTTTTGACCATTCTCTACTCAATCCAAAAGTAAATAAAAAAAAGATACACTTAATACATAAACCTGAGCTTTCAAGTAGGCAAGACACTGATTTGAAAGATGCAACTCTGACAGCTATACCCATATGCCACAAATCCCTCTGTTTTCGCAGGCAGGCAATAAAGTAAAGTGGTTTAGCTGGGCACTTGATATGCATTCCTCTGCTCTTTGTAGTTCTGAATAAATCACGTTATCTACTTCCTCCTCAGCTTACCCACAAGCCATTGTTACAAATGCCATCACCTCTTATGCACCTGCATATCAAGCTCCCTATTGTCTGCCTCCTTCTACAGTGGGCTTTGCATTCATTTTGATAGTATCTTCATCTCGGTATGGGACATATCTATCCATTCCCATTCAGATTCACTGAGACAGTTTTGATCGCCTCTTTTGGTATAGAGTGATAAGACATGCAAATTGCAAGGAGTATTTCCACAGTGAATATATAGTACTACACCACAAAATGCTGATTATCACTCTGAACTCAAACAACACACATTGGTTTCAGTAAGTAATACCTCGCAGTGGAACCAACACATTTTTTTTTATTAGATTAGATAAATTGCTACATTTTTGCAGACCTTTCTTAAAAACGTTTTTTGTACGCTACAAGTTCGGACAGCTAAAATGCAAAATCCTGATCATGCAACATGTTCAATTAAAAGCAACATGAAAAGGAAAAGTGCTTAACAAACAAGGTTCTGTAGGAATAGAGAAAGTCATAACTGTGCTGCCTCTTTCATCAAGCTCCTTAACGCAAAAAAAGTAAACTACATGTGTAGCAAAAAAAACAAGAATTAATGCAAAAAAACTAACAAAAAAATTGCAGATAAGCTGTCTTGAATGTTACTGTGCAGGGTAGCAAATCTTAAAAAGGAGTCTAGGACAGAGATACGTAATATAACAGATGTACCAGTGCCAAGGGGCAGTCAGGGATGTCATCCTCACCTTGGTTCCACCATTTAGTGCAGGTGGTTTTCAACATTTTTATAACAGACCTCCCCATAAATTTCCCAATTTGTCCCCATATAACTATTTCCAGACTGTCAAAATGATCACCATCAACACCACCACTAATCATTTTAGGTAAAGATGTGGCTTCAGAAGATATCGATAGCTTGATTTTAGAGCTAAGGGAATCCACAGAAAATTGTCACATGATATCAGGCCACTGGTTCAGTCAGCTGTGGCCATGAATTCCCTGCAGGTGCATGTAACAAAGGGGTGGGAATGCTGGGGACATCATTAACCACTTAAGGACCTTGGGTGTTTTTCAGATTTGGCTTTTAGAAGACTAAAACAGTTTTTTTTTTTTGCTAGAAAATTACTTAAAACCCACAAACATTATATATATTTTTTTCTAACACCCTAGATAATAAAATGGCGGTCATTGCAATACTTTTTGTCACACTGTATTTGCGTATCAGTGATCTTACAAGCACACTTTTTTTGGAAAAAAATCACTTTTTTTAATTAAAAAATAAGACAACAATACATTTGGCCCAATTTTTTTATATATTGTGAAAGACAATGTTACGCCGAGTAAAATGATACCCAACATGTCACGCTTAAAAATTGCGCCCGCTCGTGGAATGGCGTCAAACTTTTACCCTTAAAAATCTTGATAGGAGACGTTTAAAAAATTCTATAGGTTGCATCTTTTGAGCTACAGAGGAGGTCTAGGGCTAGAATTATTGCTCTCACGATCGCGGTGATACCTCACGTGTGTGGTTTGAACACCGTTTTCATAAGCGGGTGCTACTCGCGTATGGGTTCGCTTATGCGCGCGAGCTCGTCGGGACGGGGGGCGCTTTAAAAAAAAAATTGTTTTCTTATTTATTTTTATTTATTTTATTATTTTTTACACTGAAAAAAAAAACAAATAAGTAAATTGATCACTTTTATTTCTATTACAAGGAATGTAAATATCCCTTGTAACAGAAAAAAGCATGACAGGTCCTCTTAAATATGAGATCTGGGGTCAAAAAGACCTCAGATCTCATATTTAGACTTAAATGCAAAAAAAAAAAATGAAAATGTTGTCATTTGAAAAAATGACAACAAAAAAATGTGCCTTTAAGAGATATGGGCAGAAATTACGTTTTGACGTCACTTCCGTCCTGCTATGCTATGGGGACGGGTGGGGGCCATCTTGCCCTCACTCGTATCCCCACAAAGCAGGCTGAAGGACCCGATCGCCTCCGCTGCTACCGATGGCTCCGGTAAGCGGCGGAGGGCCCTCCCCCGCCGCCGATAACGGTGATCTCGGTGCAATTCCGCCGCGGAGACCACAGTTATCTTTTGCAGGACTGCTCACGCTAAAGATGGATATCTTGGTTGTGGCAGCAGAAATGTACATGAGCAGGTCCTTAAGTGGTTAAACTATAATGATCAAATCTGGATAATGCCACTGAACAAATATGGCTACAGGGTGTGGAATTCCACGGCTGCAGCTGTCTGCTCTAGAGGCCTGAAGAACTTCACTCTCTAAATCATCATATTTAAACCTTATCCTGCTAGCATTAGAAAATAGAAAGGAGTACATAATTTACTTGTTTTTTACTTTTCTTTTTTAAATTTCTTCAGTCACTTTCTGGTTTGCAGGCCTAGGCAAATTATGTCATACAGAGTGCACTGCCCACGGGCGTGATCACGGGAGTACATCACATGAGAGCCTCCCAGAACTGGCCGGCCGCACTGTAGTCGTCATTCGGCTATAGTGCAGTCGGCAAGTGGTTAATTTACAGTAATATCTCTCACCTGCCTAAAACTTTTGCACAGTAGTGTATAGTCATAAAAAAGGCAAATCGGAGACACGCCATCTCCCTACAACTAGTGAGATATTTTCTGTTGTTTTTGTACGAGGAAAGCATTAAATGGAAGTACAGTTACTGACAATGTTATCCAGATGCCATCAAGTCAATTTCTCCACTTACATTTCAGGTTCTAATGTTCTTTCTAAATTACTCACAGATCCAGTCTCATACCCTAAGGCCCCATACACACGATCGGACATATCCGATGAAAACGGTCCGCGGACCATTTCCATCGGATATGTCCGATCGGGAGTTTGATCCGATGGCGTGTACACACCATCGGATCAAATTCCCCGCCGCCGGACGGCGCGGTGACGTGGCGGTGACGCGGCGGTGACGTTGACGCCGCCGCGTCACCGCCACGTCACCGCACCAGGAAGTAAAACACTTCCGCGCATGCGCCGAATCCATTCGGCAGCGGCGCGGCGGCGGTGGGGGCCGACATGTCTGCTGGTAAGTGTACTAACCAGCAGACATGTCGTGGCGGACAGATTCCCACCGGATAGATTTCAAAGCTTGCTTTGAAATCTGTCGGGTGGAGAAATCTGTCCGCTAGCCCATACACACGAGCGGAGATGTCTGCTGAAACGGTCCATTGGACCGTTTTCAGCGGACATATCCCCTCGTGTGTACGCGGCCTTAGACATATGGATACCCCTGGTTACGAAAACAAAAATAACCTCCTTATTTAGGCCCTCTTCGCATTTTTTTTTTAATTTTAATGCTCGTGTTGGGCTGTGGTAAACACTTAAATCATTAAAAGCCATGTTATGAGTAAAGCCTGTTCACATCTGTGCACTACAGTGCATTTGTTTTAAATAGCTGAGTTGCATTTTTCGTTTTCTTACTATATATGTGTGTTGAGCCCCTTAGAAGCCAATGGTAATGCATGAAAATGCACTTATGATGTATTTTGTATACATGTTTAGCCTCTGGCAATAAGGCTAAATCTTTTTTTTTTTTTTTTTTTTATTGGTTAACATAATAAATATATGACACATGAAAATGCAATAAAAACACATGTTCATGTATAAGAAAAATGGGCATTTACACACTTTTAAAAATGCAGTAAAAATGCCCCAGTAACACACTGATGCTGGTTTCCTAGCATGTATCTTTGCCAAAAGTGTGTCGTACTGTCAAAAAGACAACTGTACACACTGATCGAATGTCGGCTGGTTTCTGTTGAAGACAATATTCGGCCTCTGTGTACCTAGCCAAAGACTAGAAAGGGATCTAGGGTAGGGGTGGTCTCATACAGCTGTACCTAATGAAGGTTTACCATAGCTTAAACTATCAACCACTAGTACAACCCAAATTCCTAAAGAGTTGGCACGCTGTGTAAAATCTACATAAAAACAGAATGCAATGATTTGCTAACCCCATAACCCCATATTTATTTACAATAGAAATAAAAAATATATCAAATGTTTAAACTGAGAAAATGTAAAATTTTAGGAAAAAATTTCAGCAACACATCTCAAAAAAGTTAGGAAAGGGACATGTTTACCATGATGTAGCATCCCCTCTTTTACCAACACTCTGTATATGTCTGGGAACTGTGGAGACCAGTTGCTGGAGTTTTGGGAGAGGAATGTTGTCCCATTCTTGTCTGATAAAGGATTCTAATCACTGGGCATTCCTGGGTCTTCTTTTTTTCATTTCAACATGCACCAAATATTTTAAATTGGTGAAATGTCTGGACTGCAGGCAGACTTGTCTACTGCAAAAGCCATGCTATTTTTTATAATGCAGTATGCAATTTAGCATTGTCCTGCTAAAATATGCAAGAGCTTTCCTGAAAAAGACATCATCTGGATGGGAGCATATACTGCTTTAAAACCTGGATATATCTTTCAGCATTGATGGTACCTTTTCCAGATGTGCAATCTGTCCATTCCATAGGCACTAATACACCCCCATACCATCAGAGATACAGGCTTTTGAACTGAGTGCTGATAGCAAGCCAGAAGATTCCTCCCCTTTTTAGTCCAGAGGATGCAGTGTCCATGGTTGCCCAAAAAAAAGTAAAATTTTGATTTATCCGACCATAGAACAGTTCTCCATTTTAAATGAGCTTTGCATGATAGAGCTTTATATCTTGTATTTTTGGATGGCACAGTGAACTGTGTTCATAGGCAGTGATTTTTTCCATCACAGAAGTATGCCTGTTTTTATTGCAGTGCTGCCCGATGGTGCGAAGATCATCCAATCATGTGTTTTGTCCTTGTCCCTTCCGCACAGAGATATATCCAGATTCTCTGAATCTTTTGGTGATATTATGTACTACTGTATAGATGATCATATGTTTACAGCCTTTTCTATTTTATGTTGAGAAACATTATTCTGAAATTGTTCGACAATTTTTAGACATAGCTTTTCAAAGATTGGTGAACCTCTACCCATTTTCACTTTTGAGACACTGACTCTCTAAAGCTCTAAAGTTGGACTTTGTCCTGCGACTTCCTTCCAACTTGATCCGACCTGAATGTTATTAAGGAGCCTGTACAAGGGCTGAAATCGCACCCAAGTCGGACCAAAGAAATACCGGGACCTTTTCTACAGCCGGAGCGACTTGTGTAAAAATCAGACGGTTCTCATAAGGAAACAGTGACTCCAAAGACATGCTGGTAGGTTAATTGGCTTCTGTCTAAAATTGGTCCTAGTATATGAATGTGAGTTAGGGACCTTAGATTGTAAGCTCCTTGAGGGTAGGGACCGATGTGAATGTACACTGTATATGTAAAGCGCTGCATAAATTGACAGCGCTATATAAGTACCTAAATAATAATAATAATTTGACATGTCATGTCACTTGGGGTCTCACAAGTTGGATCCAATGTTGCAGCAGTGTGAACCGGGCCTAAGATGCTCTTGTTATACCAAACAATTTTACTGATCTGTTACGAATTAACCTAATCAGTTGCAAAATGTTTATCCAGCTCTTCCTTGTTAGTACCACTTACTTTTCCAGTTTTTTGTTGCCCTGTTCCAACTTTTTTGAGATGTGTTGCTGCTATCAATTTCAAAATTACCTTATTATTTTCTTAAAATTGTATATTTTCTGAGATTAAACATTTGATATATTTCTTATTTTCTATTGTGAATAAAATATGGGTTTATGAGATTGGCAAATCATTGCATTCTGTTTTTATATACTGTAGATTTTACAGTGTCCAAACTTTTTGGGAATTGGGGTTGAACAAGTCAGCTGCATAAACCTTTTTCTTTTCTCATATGAAGAAATACGTATCTGTTTTCCATCTGTAGAACACATTTATAATAGAGTTATTTCATAACTCATTTAGCAGAAAACTAATTTAAATATTGGGCAGACAAGGTGAATTTGTGTTTCATAATACATACCACAATACCGCAGATTGACAGTTCAATGCAAGCTGTGTTTTGTCTTATGCAAGACACTTTGTAGTATAATGTTTTCCACAATTGGTAGCTAAAGAGATCATTATGTTTTTAAGAGCAAACATAATAAAATGTTATTTTGTAAACCACATTCACAATTGGTGTGTATATTCAGTACATGTCCCCATATTTTCCATTAGAAACTCAGAATAATGATGTTTATCTTCAATGTTTATTGAATTGTGATATTGGCAACCCTGATAATTCCCAGCTATGACATTTTTATTAAATCCTTCTGACAGCGTTTTGTATATTCATTTTTGTTTTCCAGTAATTAGGCTCTCCGTGCGTTTGTGACTTTTATTGTTGTCTACGCCTCCTTAATAAATCCCACGACTATCAATTACAGCTGTTGTAAAACAATACTGGTCTGGGAGAGACCATCCATGAAATGGACACACAATAATTCAACGAGGAAGGCCAGAAGAGAGTTACAGCAGTGAAAGACAAAATAAAAAGATACAAATAACTAACAAAGAATGAGAATTGATAACTCTTACATGGCTGTAGAGAATACGTGACTTAGAATACATGTTGTATTCTCCTATTAAATCAAAAACTCTAATAATTGTTTTAGTTTTCTTGCAACTAGAGCCCTAATATATTTTGGCCTTTATTTTGCAGTTTAAAGCCCACCTCTGGGCCAATATTGTGCCTACCTTTTCCCCTCCAATCTATTTACATGAAGAAAAACTCCAAAAACCTATTTTTGCTTAGCTAAACTTAACTTTCTCAATCAATCAATCAACACTATTTTTAAAACTTTTGCTGCTCACTTTAGTAAATAGATAGGAAAATATGTTATATTTACAAAACAAAGACAGCGCCAAAAACCGTAGTAAGACAATATAGACACATAAACAATTTTTTGTGACCAGATAATGATAATGAATGAGTATACCCTGGATGATAAAGGGCTGAGTGAATAAGCTGCTAGAAGGATAGACACATCAGGAGTGATGTGAATAGGGAAGGCAGACCAAGGTGATCCTTCAAAAAAGCGCTATGGCACAGACAAATGCAGAAAGTCCCATAATCATGCAAATGTAATTTATTAAAAAAGAAAGTCTGATGAACAGAATATATGTTTCCAAAAGTCCCAGTTTAGTGATGCAAAATATATAAAGTGCAGTGTGAATGATCTCAATGGATGTGCCTCACTTGACCATAGTGGACAGCGTGATTGCAGACACAGAAAAGCGCTCCTATGAGGCAAATGTCTATCCCTCAGGCATGCAGTCTCACTCTGGGAGGAGAGGATCCAATGCTGAATGGCATCAATGGATGACTAAGCAATATGCTCTTACCATGTCCCAGATGGAAGGGTGGGCGTTCGGGAGAGTGATGGCAATCAAACAGCCGAAGGTGAGGGGATCATACTCTGTGCTCTGTCAGCAGTCTGGGCGCGCGCTCCGTTCAAGCTGTACAGGACGTTTCACTGACGCTGAACGGGAGGGGTGAAGACACGACACAGGAGGAGCTAGTGCTGGATTGGATGGAGGCTAGCAAGCTAGGTCCGTGTGAACGTGATGGGAGGGATCTCAGAGTTGTGAACTGCAAACAAAATGTCCATGGATCTGTAAAGATCTGTGAGGTCTGCTGATCTGCAATGCAACAACGGACTGGAACTGAGGGCTTGTGGCAGCTACAAACTAGGACGACATGTATCGGGTCTTAGCCCTTCGTCAGGTCATCTGTTATATTTACTTGTCTTAACCATTATTTACATACATGTACTTGTATTACAGATCTTTATCACTTATGTTTTATTCACAGAAGTTTGCATGGTGGGTTCCATGCAATGTCTCCTTCACCACTGTCACTCCTTGTCTTTTTTGGGCTATGGTCTATGCTATGTACCCCTGTCCACCTGATCTCCTTCCCATCATAGTCACAGTGGTCACTGTCATAGTCTGATAGTGACTATGTTTAACCACTTCCATACCAGGCACTTATACACCCTCCCGCCCAGACCAATTTTCAGCTTTCAGCGCTGAATGACAATTGCGCGGTCATGCTACACTGTACCCCAACTACATTTTTATCATTTTGTTTCCACAAATATTTTGATGGTATTTGATCACCTCTGCGATTTTTATTTTCTGCTAAAAAATAAAAAAATTGCCAAAAATTTAGAAAAAAAATATGTTTTTTGGTTTCAGTTACAAAACATTGTAAATAAGTACGTTTTCTCCCTCACTGATGGTACTGCACTGACAGGCACTGATAAGGCGGCACTGATGAGGTGGCATTGATGGGCACTGATGATGGGCACTGATATGCAGCACGGATGAGCACTGATAGGCGGCACAGATGGGCACTGATAGGCAGCATGGATGGGCACGGATAGGCGACACGGATGGGCACTGATAGGTGGCATGAATGGGCACTGATAGGCGGCATGGATGGGCACTGATGGGTGGCACGGATGGGCATTTATGGGCACTGATAGGTGGCACGGATGGGCACTGATGTACTGTAATGTGTTGTACTAATGGATGCCAATCAATGCCAAACAATACTGCCTGCCAATCAGTGATGCCCATTGTGGGCACTGATTGGCATCAATTATACATTTCTGATTGGCATCCCTGGTGGTCTAGGGTGGCATACTTGTGGTGGGCATCCCTGGTGGTCTGGTGGCATCCCTGGTGGTCCAGTGTGGGCATCTTTGGGGGGCTGCGCTGATAATTGATCATCACAAACCCCCCCTGTCAGAGGAGCAGCCGATCGGCTCTTCTCTACTCACATCTGACAGACGCGAGTGAGGAAAAGCCGATTACCGGATTTTCCTGTTTACATCGTGATCAGCCGTGATTGGATTGGATTGGATTGGCTGATCACGTGGTAAAGAGTCTCCGTCAGAGACTCTTTACCTAGATCGGTGCTGCAGGGGTGTCAGACTGACACCCCGCAACAACAATCGCCGCGATGCGCACGCCAGGGGGCGCGCAGAGGCTCAACATCCTGAAGATGTCATATGATGTCCAGTCAGGATATTGAAACCACTTTGCCGCTGTTATTTTGCTATATGGCGGCCTGCAAGTGGTTAATATAATATATTTTTACTTCACATGACTTATTTAGCCCCGCCCGTTTGCGTTAAAAAAAATTCAATAACATGCCATTCATTTAATTTTTCATTTAAATTGTGTTGATTGGTCAAGCATTTTTACCTGTTCTAGGGACATTGATAATTTTTTTCCTCCGTCCAAGTAGACAAACTGTCTTTCTTTTATTATTACCCTTGTAAAGCTATTTTTGCAATATTATGCCCGGTGTCTGTCCTTTTGCTGGATGTGGCATGTTACTTTGGCTCCAATTGCTGGTTTTGCCCTTTGAATACATTGCACTCTAAGGCCTTGTACACACGACCGAGAATCTCGTCGTAAATGAAACGTTGTTTACCTCAATGAGTTTCTTGTCAGGCTTGTCGAGAATCTTGTCAAGCTTTCTTTGCATACACACTGTCAAGACAAAATCTCGTCGTTCCAATCGTGGTGACGTACAACACGTACGACGGCACTATAAAGGGGGATTCCACTGGCGTCACCCTTGGGGCTGCTTTTGTTAATCTCATGTTACTGCGTGTTAAGTAAAAGTTTGGTAAGAGACGATTTACGCTTTTCAGTCTGTTACAGCGTGACGAATGTGCTATCTCCATTACGAACGTTACTTTTACCGAAGGTGCACTCCCGTCTCATACTTGATTCTGAGAATGCGCGGGTTTCTAAGCATACACACAAACGTGTTTCTTCCCGACGAGAAACACGACGAGGAAATTGAGACTCCCGACGAGAAAAAAGAGAACATGTTTTCTTTTTTTCTCGTCAAGCTCCACAACAGTTTTCTCGATGAAAAACATACACACGACCGTTTTTCTCAGCAAAAAGGCTCTGCCACCAATTTTCTTGATGAATTTTGTCGAGGAAAACGGTCGTGTGTACGAAGCCTGACTTGTGTCAGTGCTTTTTTGTGCCCATGTGCAGTATACATCATGTCCATCAGGACAACGGCTACCAATAGACAGACGTGACGGCTCGTACGGCAGAATTATATGATCCCTCTCCATCTGATAGGTACAGCGGAAGCTCTTTCCTTGCCAGGCTCTTTGTGGTGACATTTTTAATAGACTTCGGCAATGAACATAAATTATGTAATTTTGTTTAGTCGTTTGTTCAGAATCGTGATCTCTATTTTTATTCTCAGTTTATCCAGAATTGTGAAGCTCTAATACATAGCTTGTGTATGTATCATTTTATTCTAGTAATGTATAGAAGGTAGGGCCCGAAAGTGACTCACGCCCAGGGGCCCCACCACCCTAAGTCCTGCCCTGCACACATGTAATGTACTTTATAATAAATGCCAAGAATTCCACAGCATATTTTACATAAATATTATTTGCCCTAGCAATGTGCAGGTTATGCTTTAACATGTCACTGCAAAAATGCTACCTCTGCAGTACAAGACAGCTGTTTGAAGCTTCAATGAAATCTCTAGCCTGTATTCTTTTTTTGACAGAATACTCAGCTTATGTATTCACAGAAAGTCAGTACAAAAATTGCCATACCTGTCCGTAAGCTTCCTAAGCCGTGTGCACCTTGTGAATCTTCCCACAAAATTAAAGAAATGCAATAATTGGATAATGGCAAACCCAATCGTCTCCAGGGACAAACAGGCAGAGGCTTATTTTCATTTTCTAAGCACTCCAGTGAAAACTAGAAGGACTGCCACATTCAGATTTGTGTAGTCAGTCACAACTAGTTGCCATCATCACTGCTGCCTACATGGAATGTACTACAGTAGAGGTCCAGGTAAAGACCCAAGTTTAAAGGTTTTATCAATGATATCTCTGACCTTGCAATGGCCCTGGCCCTTAGCACTGATCAAACTGGCCATAAACGACCTTATATTTATAAAGCCCAAGTCCAGGAATCAGAAAACAATATCTACCTTTGCAGACTTCCCCTTCCCCCCACCACTGCAAGCGTTAAATGCTTACATGTGTAGGGGGTGCCAAAAAAAGGAGTAAATATGTACCCTATTCTACGCTCTAGCAGGCTTTGCCCAGCAGTGCAACCATTTCCCCACAGCCTCCTCTCTATGGCACTTCCACTACGCTTGCCCCCAACACATACAATAGGGGGTAATGGCCCTGCATTGTTAATGAGGAAGTTAAGGGGCACCCACAAACTGGAACTTTGAGGAGAATGGGGCAGCATAAAAACTGACTGGAGCGGGGGGTAGGGTAACAATGCTTGTACCTGTATCCCCTGGGGTAGTTTTAATCTTAATTTATGGAGTTGGCCTTTAACCATAGCATAACTTAATTTAAGAAATAGAACACCATGCTCTGCTATAATGCACACTGCAGCTCAAAAAAAGAAAAAAAAAAAATCTGCTTTTATAGGCATTTGAGCTTTTATTTCTGTGGCTAAAATCTTGAAGAAGCTTGTACTTTTTTGTTCTGATTTGTGCATTTTTATTACGCTTCTTTGAGCTTTTTTGAGCATAAGCTTTATTTTATTTTTTTACATACCCTCCTCTCAGCTAATTTTATCTTTTTTTTGTGCATCTTTGAGCTTCTTTGAGCTTTTTCGCAAGTTTTTTGCATGTTTTTGGGCACTTAGGCCTTGTACACACGACCGAGAAACTCTACAGAATCCATCAAGAAACTTGGGTGGGAGAGCTTTTTTGCTGAGGAAATCGGTCGTGTGTATGCTTTTAATAGAGAAAACTGTTGAGGAACTTGACGAGGAAAAAAAAGAGCATGTTCTCTTTTTCCTCGACGGGAGTCTCAATTTCCTCGTCGTGTTCCTCGTCAGGCTTGTTTTCGATGAGAAACACGTTGGTGTGTATGCTTGGAAACCCGCGCACCTTCGGTAAAAGTAGCGTTTGTAATGGAAATAGCACATTTCTCACGCTGTAACAGACTGAAAAGTGCAAATTGTCTCTCACCAAACTTTTACTTAACACGCAGTAACATGAGATTAGAAAAAGCAGCCCCCAAGGGTTGTGCCAGTGGAATCAAACTTCCCCTGCCATTGTATGTGTTGAAGTCACCGCATTTGAGAACGAGGAGATTTGGTCTTGACTGTGTGTACGCAAAGACAGCTTGTCAAGTTTCTCGACAAGCCTAACAAGGAACTCGTCGAGGAAAACAATGTGTCTTTCCTGACGAGTTCCTCGGTCGTTTATACAAGGCCTTAGGCGTCTTTTCTGCTCCTCTCTAAAATGCAAGTTTGATGGATTTTATTCTGCCTGCAAGAGCATATGCCTGTAAACTCCTCAAAAAGCCATAGTGTGCATGGACACATTGGCTAACATGGAGGGGAGTTTCCAGGAAGAAAAATAAGAGCACAAAAAAGCTCAAAAGCCTGCAGGAGCCCTTTCTTTGAGCTCATTTGAGATGCGGTGTGCATGAGTCCTAAGCCAATTCTCCTTATGGATATGTAAAGCTTCACCGTAGTCTTCCGAATGTAGAATTTAATGCAATCCTTAATATATACAAATCTACTTTCATAAAATGAATGTTCAATATAGAAAGCACAAAACATATCAATGATGATCATTTTATTAAGCCAATTAATTTACATATTTTTTCAGATCTCTGGAATGATGCCGCAATTATTTATGCCTCAGACAGTTACATAAAATAAATGAATCCAGAAAATGATGCAACTCCTGAACCACAGACACCTGACTAAGAGGAATGCTATGTAGGTCGCTGCAATTACTACATCAACATTGATTCCTGTAGACCTATAGTATAGAGAGCAGAAGAAACTGTTTTGTTGAATGAGGACATGGATTTTAACTAAACAAGTTATGTTTTGTTTCAGCGCAGCAATCCCTTTTCAGTAATTTTCAGTTTAAAGAGGAAAAAAATATTAAAAGTCAGCAAATACAAACAAATAATATATGACTTTTAATATATGGACACTTACCTGTCCAGAGATCCCGCAATGTTGGTACCACAAACAATTTTCGGATTAGCCATCGGGTGCTGCAGCCACCATCTCTACTAAGGGAAACTGGCAGTGAAGCCTTTCAGCTTCACAGCCGGTTCCCTACTACGCATGGTGGAAGCGCGCTGCGCTTTCTAATTGGCCCAGGGGCGAAAGAAGGAGGAGGGGGCCAAACTTCCGAAAGACAGTGCCGTCTCCCAGAAGTGGGGGCTGGGACCTGTCAAAAACAGGTCCCCGTTCCCACCTGAATGGTGCCAAATGTGGCACCGGAGGGGGGGGAGCAAATAAGCGAAAGTTCGACTTTTGGGTGGAACTACGCTTTAAGGTAATTTTTAAAGCCAAACTCCAGAATTTAAAAAATTACACCTAATGCCGCATACACACAATCGGACATTCCGACAACAAAACCGTGGAATGTTGGCTCAAACTTGTGTTGCATACACACAGTCACACAAATGTTGTCGGAAATTCAGAACGTCAAGAACGTGGTGACATACAACATGTACGACGAGCTGAGAAAAATAAAGTTCAATAAGCAGTGCGGCTCTTCTGCTTGATTCTGAGCATGCATGGATTTTTGTGCTTCGGAATTGGATACACACGATCGGAATATCCAACAAGAACTTTTGTTGTCGGAAAAATAGAGAGCCAGCTCTCAAACATTTGTTGTTGGAAATTCTGACAACAAATGTCTGATGGAGCATACATACGGTCGGAATGTCCGACCAAAAGCTCAAATTGAACATTTGTTGTCAGAAATTCCGATCGTGTGTACGCGGCATTAGAGTGCTGAAAAAAATTAATAAATACTTACCTTATTATGAAATCCATCAAGGTCCCCCTAGCAGTGCAACCAGTCTCCCGCAGCCTTGTTTCTAAGGTGCTCCTGATTGTGGTTGCACATTGCCCCAACCAATTACAATATAGTGTTAATAGCCCCACGTAGTAGGTAATGATAATGAGGGACCAATCACAGGAAGAAGAGGGCAGCGCTGGAGCGAGGTTTAGGGTAACCATGCCTGTTTTTGTACACGCTATAGATAAGAGGATTTAACCCCTGTAGTACAGAGAATGGGACCCACTGCAAGGGTATATTTTTATTTCGCTTAACCACTTGCCTACATGGCACTTTTACCCCTTCCTGCCCAGGCCAATTTTCAGCTTTCAGCGCTGTCACAATTTGAATCACAATTGCGCAGTTATGCAACACTGTAACCATATGAAATATTTATAATTTTTTTCGCACAAATAGAGTTTTCTTTTTGTGTTATTTAATCACCACTGGGTTTTTTAATTTTTTGCTAAACAAACAAAAAGACCAAAAATGTCTGTTATAAAATGTTGCTACTTCACTGATGTGCGCTGATAAAGCAGCACTGATGGGCACTGATAGGCAGCACTGATGGGCACTGATAGGCAGCACTAATGAGGCAGCACTTGTGGGCACTGATGAGGCTGCACTGATATGCGGAGCTGATGGGCACTAATAGGCATCACTGAAGTGCACTGATAGGCATCACTGAAGTGCACTGGTAGGGGGCACTAATGGGCACTGATAGGAGGCACTAATAGGAAGAACTGATGGGCACTGAGTGGCAGCACTGATGGGCACTGACTGGCAGAACTGTTGGGCACTGTTGGATCTGCATTTATAATCAGGGCAATGTTAATCAGTGCCCTGATTATCAGTGTAGATGCACCCTTTTAACACTTACCGGTTACTGGCTCTCATCTCCTCACACTGTGAAAGCATGAGGAAGGGAATCCCGATAACTGGCAATTTTGTTTACATTGTGATCAGCTGTGATTGGACACAACTGATCATGTGGTAAGGGATCACCGTGATTGGCCCTTTACCTCAATCTGTGTCCGAAGTGTGCTGTGTGCGCATTGCAGCGGACGCGGTTATGGAAGGATGTCAATAGACGCCTTCCCAGAACTGGGGCCATCATTCAGCTATAGTATGGTCAGCAAGTGGTTAATGAATGTGGTGCAAATTCACAAGCAAAGAATACCCAATCATGCTCAAGGAATAACAAAAAAAATCAGCAATTGTGCTTGCACTTGATTGGATGATGGAAATTATCAGAACTTCACTTCATTCACTAAGCTAAGAAAAAATTCCCTTACAAAGTGAGCAGCCTATTTGCCTTTAGCAAATCAACCCGTATGTGTCTGCCAACTTACTGAAAACAACACCCACCCTATGTGGTTGATATCTAACTTCAACAGTTGTTGAACAAAGAGACACAGCAATTGCAATTTGTTACAGAGCTTCATCTAATGGTTATTTTACAATTCCCTATATTTGATACAATAACAAAAATATGGAGGAGAAAGTGAAACATACATGTAAGGTTGTGAAAACCACATCAAACATATGTTTCAGGTAAACACTGCAATAATATCCTCATAATATGTGTTCATTTAAAACACGCTTTACTCTTAGCACAATATTTAACATTTCTCCATACTGACTGATAACAAGTTCCATAGGGTTCGCAACTGAGACTGATTCATCAGCCATGACAGTAACTAAAACATGCTTTCTGGTTTTCACCTTTGGCTTGTGACCTACAATCTGAAACCGATGCTTGTCTGGACCAATGTTTGTAACCTGTAACCTGATTCTGACCTTTAGTGGCTTTATTACTGAGCTGCCAGTCCCAATGCTGGCTAGTTCCTGGATTGCTAGTGTAGCCACCTTGGCGGTATGATTAGGTCAGATTTTTGAATCTCAAAGCGGTACAATTGTTTTGCATAAAAATGTAGTGTTATATATGTTAGGCCTGTAATTCTTAGTAATAACACACTTAAAGGGTCACTAAATGACTGTTTACAGGGTATAGAGACATAAAAGTTAACTGATTCCTTTTTAAAATGATTAAAAATAGATAAAAATCAATCATATAATGTTCCTGCAGGTTAGTTTCACTTTTGAACTGGCTTCATGTTTCTGTGAAGAACAGAGAGACACACAGAACAAAAACAAACAAATCCAGGGCAGTGTTTTGTTTTTAAAATTAATCTGATTGGTTCTGGGAAGTTTTAGACACACAGTAATGACAGCTTAGACCACCGTGAGAAAGCTCCCAGCACTGTGGTTATAAGGAAACAGACAAGCATGAAGTGTGGAGATCAGAGCAGGATTACAGCAACTTCAAAGCAAAAACGAACAATAAGGACATGAAACCAGTACTGCAGTAAGGTAAAGGAAGCTAGGTAGCTAAAAAAAAGAATTCCTTTAATGATCCTTTAAATCTGTCCAAACAAGAGCCTGGTAGACATCCCGGGTATGATAAAGTTTGAAAAACAAAATCATAAATTATAATATAATAAATAAATAATTATAAAAAAAATAATATAATAATAAGATGAATTTCCCCACAAATCACTATCACTCATTTCTGCAAGTGTTCTAATTTATTATCGCTGTTTTCTTGCTGTCTAAAACCACTTTTGACATAAAGGGACACTTTTTGGTTGCTATGGGAAATCTCAAGTATCCAGGCAGAAAGAACAGTATATATATATATATATATATATATATATATATATATATATATATATATATATATATATATATACATATACAGTGCCTTGCGAAAGTATTCGGCCCCCTTGAACTTTGCGAACTTTTGCCACTTTTCAGGCTTCAAACATAAAGATATAAAACTGTAATTTTTTGTGAAGAATCAACATCAAGTGGGACACAATCATGAAGTGGAACGAAATTTATTGGATATTTAAAACTTTTTTGACAAATAAAAAACTGAAAAATTGAGCGTGCAAAATTATTCAGCCCCCTTAAGTTAATACTTTGTAGTGCCACCTTTTGCTGCGATTACAGCTGTAAGTCGCTTGGGGTAGGTCTCTATCAGTTTTTGCACATCGACTAACATTTTTGCCCATTCTTCCTTGCAAAACAGCTCGAGCTCAGTGAGGTTGGATGGAGAGCGTTTGTGAACAGCAGTTTTCAGTTCTTTCCACAGATTCTCGATTGGATTCAGGTCTGGACTTTGACTTGGCCATTCTAACACCTGGATATGTTTATTTGTGAACCATTCCATTGTAGATTTTGCTTTATATTTTGGATCATTGTCTTGTTGGAAGACAAATCTCCGTCCCAGTCTCAGGTCTTTTGCAGACTCCATCAGGTTTTCTTCCAGAATGGTCCTGTATTTGGCTCCATCCATCTTCCCATCAATTTTAACCATCTTCCCTGTCCCTGCTGAGGAAAAGCAGGCCCAAACCATGATGCTGCCACCACCATGTTTGACAGTGGGGATGGTGTGTTCAGGGTGATTAGCTGTGTTGCTTTTATGCCAAACATAACGTTTTGCATTGATGCCAAAAAGTTTGATTTTGGTTTCATCTGACCAGAGCACCTTCTTCCACATGTTTGGTGTGTCTCCCAGGTGGCTTGTGGCAAACTTTAAATTACACTTTTTATGGATATCTTTAAGAAATGGCTTTCTTCTTGCCACTCTTCCATAAAGGCCAGATTTGTGCAGTATATGACTGATTGTTGTCCTATGGACAGAGTCTCCCACCTCAGCTGTAGATCTCTGCAGTTCATCCAGAGTGATCATGGGCCTCTTGGCTGCATCTCTGATCAGTCTTCTCCTTGTATGAGCTGAAAGTTTAGAGGGACGGCCAGGTCTTCGTAGATTTGCAGTGGTCTGATACTCTTTCCATTTCAATATTATCACTTGCACAGTGCTCCTTGGGATGTTTAAAGCTTGGGAAATCTTTTTGTATCCAAACACGGCTTTAAAATTCTCCACAACAGTATCTCGGACCTGCCTGGTGTGTTCTTTGTTCTTCATGATGCTCTCTGCGCTTTAAACGGACCTCTGAGACTATCACAGTGCAGGTACATTTATACAGAGACTTGATTCTATTTATCATCATTAGTCATTTAGGTCAACATTGGATCATTCAGAGATCCTCACTGAACTTCTGGAGAGAGTTTGCTGCACTGAAAGTAAAGGGGCTGAATAATTTTGCACGCCCAATTTTTCAGTTTTTTATTTGTTAAAAAAGTTTGAAATATCCAATAAATTTCGTTCCACTTCATGATTGTGTCCCACTTGTTGTTGATTCTTCACAAAAAATTACAGTTTTATATCTTTATGTTTGAAGCCTGAAATGTGGCAAAAGGTCGCAAAGTTCAAGGCACTGTATATGATATAAAAGTGCAGGCAGGGCACTGGACAAAGCATTAGGGCCAAAGGGGAGGTCGAATGATTTGATACAGTAATGTTTTCTCCACTTTTTGAATTTGCTGTCGGGCTCCGCCCCCATGTGTTACGACGCTCACAGGGAACGGAGCCCAGCACACAGAGCATCGGGCGGAGGATCCGGCGGAGGACACAGCAGGGGCCACAACGCAGGATCCTGGTGTCAAGGTAAGTAACTTGTACCAGGATTCTGCAATGCAAACTCAAGTGTGGTTCGCGGTTACCCCTAATGGTACTGATATTTAACCGCAAGCCTCACTTATTTACCGCCTGGAGGGTGACCAACAATGGGGTGCTACAAATTAATTATCTCCACAGCCAACTTCCACCAATGGGACAAACCTTCCATTCTGAAGAAAAGCACAAACCTTCATGGCTTATCCTCAAATTAGCTTCTAAGAAAATCTCACATAGGTCTAACTCTTATGCCGCGTACACGCGACCGTTTATCATGTCATTGAAGAAAAAAATACGTTTTTCTTAACGTGATTCCTCTCAAGCCTGCCTTGCATACACACGATCGTGAAAAAAAAATGCTCGAGCAAAGCGCGGTGACGTACAACACGTACAACGGCACTATAAAGGGGAAGTTCCATTAGAATGGCACCACCCTTTGGGCTGCTTTTGCTGATTTTGTGTTACCGCGTGTTAGTAAAAGTTTGTTGAGAGACGATTCGCGCTTTTCAGTCTTTGTGCTTTTCAATCTGTTACAGCGTGACGAATGTGCTATCTCCATTACGAATGCTAGTTTTACCAGAACGAGCGCTCATGTCTCATAACTTGCTTCTGAGAATGCGCATTTTTCCCCCTCGTTAAAGCCTACACATGATCGTTTTTCACGACGTGAAGTAGAACAACATGAAAAACGGCAAGAAAATATAGAGCAGGTTCTAAATTTTTAAAGCATATTTTTCTCGTCAAGAAAAATGCTCTGGAGCCTACACACCACGTTTTTTCGCGACCTATTTAAAAAATAGAATTTTTCTCGTCATGAAAAACGGTCGTGTGTACGCGGTATTAGATATGGTTCAGTACATTGATTGATATACATACATGTACACTTGATTAACAGTTTTATGTTTGGCCTTTATAGTTGCACTGTCACTAGGTAAACTGTACTTTCTTTTTGGCAATCTTCCATACATTCTATGTCATGCGTATGTGAAATTGGATGTTTTGTTAAATCTTTGTTCTCTTGTTTTCTAAATGTCTTTAAATTACAATAAAAATTCAGTGAGGCAGAAAAGAACACAAGCCTTACCTTCAGTTTTGCACAGATGTACAGGCCCCTCTCCTGTATTAAAACTACGTATTCTGATTTCACTGCACACTGCAAGCTTCTCACAGTGTATGTCAGACTCTGCAGAAAGTCAGATAGAGCCCCTGCCTCATTTCTGTGCTGGAAGATATCTAGTGGGGAAAGGAGAAGGATGTAAGAAATGCATCCTAAAAACGTTTGTACAAGATATGTTTTTTAGAGCCTACCTTAAAGGGTCACTAAAGGAAAAAGATTTTTTTGCTGAAATGACTGTTTACAGGGTATAGAGACATAAAAGTTAACCGATTCCTTTTCAAAATGATTACAAATAGATAAAAATCAATCATATAATGTGCCTGCAGGTTAGTTTCACTTTTGAACTGGCTTCATGTTTCTGCAAAGTAGAAATAGACACACAGAACAAAAACAAACAAATCCAGGGCAGTGTTTTGTTTTTAAAATTAATCTGATTGGTTCTAGGAAGTTTTAGACACACAGTAATGACAGCTTAAACCACCGTGAGAAAGCTCCCAGCACTGTGGTTATAAGGAAACAGACAAGCAGGAAGTGTGGAGAACAGAGCAGGATTACAGCAACTTCAAAGCAAAAATGAACAATAAGGACATGAAACCAGTACTGCAGTAAGGTAAAGGAAGCTATTTAGCTAAAAAAAAAAACATTTTCCTTTAGTGATCCTTTAAGTTTAAAATCCTCAGATGGTTAAAAAACAAACAGAACGATTATATAAACAAGACACATTGGGGGAATTTACGAAAAGCAAATCCACTTTGCACTACAAGTGCACTTGGATAGTGCAGACGCTGTAGGTCTGAGGGGAAGATCTGAAATGAAGGGAAGCTCTGCTGATGTTATCATCCAATCATGTGCAAGCTAATATGCTGTTTTTTATTTTGCTTGCATGTCCCCCTCGGATCTACAGCAACTGCAACTTGAGAGTGCACTTGTAGTGCAAAGTGAAATTGCCTTTCGTAAATAACCCCCATTGGCTCATTTATTAAAGCAGTAAAAAAAATCAACGACTGTATGCAAATTGTAAAAATCCAGCACTATCACATATAAGTATGACTGTTGTCCCAATTCTGAACAGCACCAGACATTTTTCTGGGCAGATATACTTTAAAGCACATAAATAGTAGATCATATTTTTTAAGGAAATATCTTGGACTCATTCTGTTTAGAATGGCAATGTGCCATGCAGGATGCATTTGCAACAGCACACACTGTTATGTTGGTCTGGGCTGGAAACCAAAATAACCGAGGTGTATGGTCAGTGGCTGGAAGGCAATGTTAAGCTTTGACTGCATGTGAGTGGTATTTGCCATATTATGAACATTGGCAGGGGGCTCATACTCATACGAGATGTATGCACTTATGAAACAGACACATGCATCTTCAGTGCAATCAGGGGACTAAACAGAAATAGCATCAAATTAAGCAGTCTGTGTACTCCCCTGATTACATTAAAATTCTAATCAAAGAATATTTTAGAATTGGGAAGGTAAGAAAGATAAACTGCATATTGATATGGAAACTGCAAGGACTACATACAAGGCAGTGTAAAGGATGTCCTACAGTGCTGCTGACCTTCACTGTAAACATGATGTTACACATACAATGTGGTTAAAGTCCCTATAGTTGTAGAAATACTGTATATTTTATAATGGGCACCTCAAAATAACAGACATTCATTGGATAAAAAGGGACCTAAGGTGCAACTAAAGCCATCCATTCCTGAAAGAAAAGGACTCCAATTCAGACTTAGATGACCAGTTCTAGACATTCGGGCCAATGACACAGAGGACTAAATCTATAAGATCTGGATTTGCAGTGCCAGAATTCTGATTGTGCACAGATAAAAGAAATGGTCATAGGATGACCACCTAACATGGGCAGCTGAGGACTTCATGCATTACAATTCTCCACTGGAATGCACACGTATGTTCTATGCATTAGGGTGAAAAACATCAGACTTTTTTTTTTTTTTTTTTAAGTCGGAACTCCGCTTTAAGACATAGTTTGACTGGAGGAGCTCTTTTCTCCTCATATGTGGCCCAAAATTGGTCCGGCCAAATAACATTTAAAGGGAGCGAGGATGTGAGGTTGTGGGGTGGATTGGTGTCTGTGATTGTGTAACCCGAGGAGCAGAATGTTTTGTACCACATGCAGACAAAGGTTCTGCTAAATATATAATACATCTAATACAAACTGCAGATGTGCAATTCTCAGTATTATATTTAGACCTCAGAAACATAAGTGCCGTGATGTCATGATGTCTCCATTTTTATCAAATGACTAAATAAACAATGCCTTCTAACATATATACTCTGCTGTAGAATTGTTGCATCTCACATGGCGCTACACGGGAGTGCTGAGCAATACATAAATAGAGAATGTATCCTGGTGGAGAAAAGTCTATGAAAACAAACATGTCCCTAGAAAGCTTTGAACTTGCTGCAGATGTTCACTCATTGTAATGGTACAGTACTTGGCTCAAGGTCTCTGCCATTTATGCTTCATCATGAAAATCCTGTGGGTGTAAGTCAAGAACAAAACCACACAAGGAGCTCGCTGACTTTTGATATATAAACAAATGAATATATATATATATATATATATATATATATACACACAGTCATGCCAGGTGAAGGGACCACCCTCATAAAACGATGCGTAAAAAGACAAAATGGTCCGCACATAACAGGCAACGCTATAAGATTTTGTTCACAAAATTTCAGTTGAGCTGCATTGATTTGCACAGAAACGGTTTCCTTTGTGCCCCGTGCACCCTACAATGCAGCCTTGAGGTGCGTTGTAGTGTGTTGTGTAAAACTGCAGACATGCTGCATTTCTTCGCAACACACCAGAGCTCGCCTGGAGTCATAACTTGAGGTCTCACTAAAGATCCATATAGGTAATAAACTCCCCCAACACCCCACTGTGGCACAACCCCCAGTTGCACGAAATTGTGAAAGTCCCGGAGGGATCATGCTGGGCGGCTTATGGGCTCAGGTACGCCCGTCAATTGTTCAGGGACGGGATATTTAAGACCTTTTTGGACTTCCAGAGTGAGTTTGGAGTCCCCAATACGTTTTTCTTTTGTTACCTCCAGCTACGCCATGCAGTGACGGCCCAGTATGGTGGGGGAGTGGTGGCGCTCTCCCCTTCCAATATGGAGGTAGTAATTACTGATGGCGATCATTCAAAACTGATATCTAGATATTACTTCATGATATTGTCGTCCTCCTCCCCCAGAATGGAGAAGATGGCGATGCAGTGGCGGACTGACATACCTTCTCTGTCGGAAGAAACTTGGTCGGAGGCTTTAGACACGTTAGTACCATCGGTGATTTCAGCTAGGGATAAACTGACTCAATTTAATTTCCTGCACAGAATATACTATACTCCCTTGAGATTACATAGAATGGGCAGAGGGAACTCAGCGGAATGCCCTCGCTGCTACGCTGTTGAAGCTAACTTTTTCCATATGGTATGGCAGTGTCCCCTGGTAGAGGGCTTTTGGAGAGAGATTTTGACATTTCTTGAAAACACGCTGGACCTCCCAAATATATACTCCCCAGCCAGATGCCTATTGGGAGATCTGGAGGAGGAAGATATATCCAATTCACAGAAGACACTACTTAGGATCCTGTTCTGTTATGCTAAGAAGGCCTGGGCTCTCAAATGGCGGAATCCATCGCCCCCGACTCTGCAGGGTTGGTTGAAGTTAGTGAATAATGCTTTACCGCTGTACAAATTGACCTATATGGCTAGAGGATGTCCTAATAAATTTGAGAAGGTGTGGGCGGAGTGGCTGGAGAAGGTGTCGGGTGAGGTGGCAGTGTGATGGGAGCAATGTGTAATGAGAGGAATGGGTTTTACTGGTTGATATGTTGAGTGGTGGATAGATTTCGGATATTGACCCATGGTGATTGTAAATGGAGGATCTGGAGGCTGTTTCAATATGACTGTTTCTTATTATTTGACTATGTTCATGTGATTGGTTGTACATACTGTGACTGTTTCATACTGATCTTAACTGCTAATGTGGCTTGGTTATAGTGTATACTAATGTGTACTGTACTATTCCTTTGTGTAATGTTGCTGATATGTACAATAAAATTTACCTTTTAAAAAAAAAAGATCCATATAGGGCGCAGGGATATGCAATTAGCGGTCCTCTAGCTGTTGTAGAACTACAAGTCCCATGAGGCATAGAAAGACTCTGACAGCCACAAGCATGACACCCAGAGGTGGAGGCATGATGGGAATTGTATTTTTGCAACAGCTTGAGGTCTGCTAATTGCATATCCCTGAGATAGGGGAATCAGGACCTCCTTCCTTCTGCTGCTAATCCCTCTGGTGAAGCAACCTAGAATCCTATTCACTTTCCCCACTGCCTATTCACACTGTTTGCTCTTTTTGCAATCATCTGAAATAAGCACCCCCAAATCTTTTTTCTCTGTAGTGATGGCTAACACCATACCCCCAATGTTGTACTCTCTCAAGGGATTCTTTTTCCCTAGGAGCATTATTTTACATTGCAGTTTTCACTGCTTTGGCCACTCTTCTAGCAATGCCAGATAATGTTCCATGTTACAGACAGGATATCAACCCTATCTCCTCGGAGGTGAGGTGAACAACCAGACACCCACCCAAAGGCTATACTGTTTGAGTGATCCCTGCACGGAGGTGTTTGTATACTAGACTGGCTGTCGGTGTGTACATCTGAAGCTGGCTTTCTTTTGGTACAAGGCGAGTTTGACTCCCGTGATAGGAGTCCACCATTTCTGAGACAACTTCACCTTATGAAAGAGAAGCTGGCTAGGACTGTGTTGGGGAAAAAAAATTACTGAATCACAGGTGAAGCTTATAATGTCATCAACATAGAAAAGGATGTATATCCATCTGTCTTCTTAATTCCTGGACTAGAGACAGGGTCTACTTTGCTTCTTGAGAATCCCTCTTTAACCTCCCTAGGTCCACTTCTTCTCCCCCCCCCCCCTTTTCTGTTTACCAGGACTCGTCCACTCAGCCGGAAATATAACAAAAGTGTTTTTTGAGCTGTTCCATCATGCCCTTTATTTGACCCTTACAAGGGTTCATTTCCTATCCGAAGCTGTCTCAACATTAGTTGAAAACAGGGTGGATACCCTGCGAGCTCTGAGTATTGTCTACAAGTCCAGGACATCATAATTAGACTTACCTGTAGGTATATCGAACCGTAGTTTTTTTGGTCCAGTGGCTATGTTCATTGTTCCTGCTATCCAGAGTCTCCAAACAAGTTGAGCCTATCGCTGTTGGGATTCCCTATTACTGTACCTTGCCCAACAAACCTTTAGAGTCGGTTCACACTGGGGCGACTTGGGATCCGACTTGAGGTCGCCTCAAGTCGTCCCAAGTCACGCTGTAGAGAAAAACAATGTTAGTGAATGGGAGCGGTGTTAATACACACTACTAATGTCGCTCCGACTTCAGAAAAGGTTCCTGTACGACTTCAACCCGACTTGTCGCCTCAAGTCTGATCACTAGCTACTTTCCAGATAAGATAACATACATTTCTCACAGGCAAACCTCTCCCTCCCCCAGAGCTGATTGTTGTTTTATTGGCCACTGGAATGTCTCCTGTCCTGGAAGTCGTGTTGAAGTCGCTCTGGAAGTCGTGTCGCCCCAGTGTGAACCGACTCTTAGTTATGTCACTTACAAAGTAGAGAGCCCTGTGGTACACCACTAGTGACCGGTCTCTGTTCCGAATGAATCCCATTTACAACCACACTCTGGTATCAATCTTTTAGCCAACTGCATAGCCACTGAAGCACCCAAGGTTTAAATGCTGGGCTGCTCTGTGCAAAATCATTGCAAAAAGCAGGTAAGTATGACATGTTTGTTATTAAAAAAAAAAATAGGGTATACAATCACTTTAAAGATGAAAGGGAATCGATAAGATATTTAACACATGCAGATTTTAAGAGGGATTTACAGTCCCATGTTCCATTCTTTGGCCCCATATTTTACAAAGCCAGCTGTTTTTTCTGGATCTCAAAACAGGCCTTTTCAAAGAGAATATATTGTTTATTTGACAATCTGCATATCCTGAAATCTGCTTATAAGACTCCCCCATTTATACCAGCCAAATATGTTCATCTCTGGCATGTCATACTTGTCTGAAAAACAGCAAGAGAGAGCTGGAGGACACAGCAAACTCACATATTGTTAAAGCAAACACCACGTATCCAGTTACAGTGCCACATACACAATTTTACAAATTTGAGATTTTTGATTAAAATCAAGGATCAGTGAAGATAACTCGACTTTAAATGTGTAGTAATTTGTTCCCAAATGACTGAAGCTGCACGATATGCATATGGCAGCTCACATCAGCCTCAGGGGAGAAGTAGTAAATATAAGGGGAAAAAAAAAAAAAACTTTTTCTCATGTTTAGCACTGCTCATATAATACCAGAATCAAACAGTTGTAGATAGGGAACCATGCAAGGAGTTCAAGTGATAAAATCCTTGGGGACATGTAAAAATATGATATGTATCTAAATAAAATGCATGAGGACATCACTTTGTTTTAGATGCTGTAGTATAAATTCGTTTTTTCTAAGCCTTTTAAAAATAGGTGACCTATGAGGCTAGCACAGGCCACTAAGAATTCATTTTAATAAGATATATGGAACATTGCGTTCAGAAATAATGGCACAAAGTTCATTGCGTCTCTTCCACAGATGGTGGTGATGTGACAGAGGGAGGAGGAAAAGAATGGATTCCAGGGAGAAGTGGGACTCTTCTCCTGCCCCAGGCACACACAAGTTAGTTTAGGTGAAATGAAATCAAGGAATGTGCAGAATAACTTCTGTAACATGCGTGACAGGATTTGTACAACCACTGCCTATTATATAGACTAGACTTTATCCACACAGATTGTAATATTTACTAAAAACATGTCATAGATAATACAACATGCTAACACTAGTTGTATGCATGCATTATAGATGCACGCATACAAAACATATAGGAGGGCAGAGCAATATTAAAGTACAATTAAAGGCTTTTATACAACAGGCTATTTAACCTCCCTGGCGTTATGATTCTGTCTGGAATTTTGTACCAAAAGCGTTGCAATTGTTTTGCAAGGAAATGTGGTGTTATGTATTATAGGCCTGCAATTCTTAGTAAGTACTTACTTAAATCTATCTAAACAAGAGTCTAATAGGCATCCCGGGTATGATTTTTTTTTTTTTTTTTTTTTATTAAAAATTATAATATAATAAATAATTATAAAAAATTATAACAAATAATAATATAATTATAGTAAAAATTATTCAATAATGTAATCAAATCAAAATCACTGAAATTTGCTCAGTTGCAGAATTTTTGCTGTCATAATTTTTTTTTTTTATGACGAATTTCCCCACAGATCGCTATCGCTAAATTCTGCAAGTGATTATAATTTATTATCGCTGTTTTTTAGCTGCTCTAAAACAATTTTTGCCATAAAGGGACACTTTTGGTTGCTATGGGCAATCTACAGTTTGCAGGGAGAAAGAAAAGTTTTATTATATAAAATGACATGCAGGGCACTGGGCAGACCACTAGGGACATGGGGGGTGTGTATTTTTTACATACAGTACTGTAATCTATAAGATTACATTGTACTGTATGTAAAGTGTTTGTTTACATTTTTGAATTTGGCGCCGTTCTCCGTCCCCGTGCGTCGTAACGTCGCAGGGAACGGAGCTCGGCGGCACACGGGGACGCTGTGTGAATCGAGCGAGCACCCGCTCGCTCACACAGCGGGGATGCATCGCTGGATCCACGGAGAAGGTAAGTAAACTGTTTCTGGATTCTGCGAGGCGAGCCCGTGTCTGACACGGGATCAACAATAGTAGCAGCAAATTTTTACCCCGTGTCAGACACGGGAAAAACGCCAAGGAGGTTAAAGGGTCACTAAAGGAAAAACATTGTTTTGCTGAAATTATTGTTTACAGGATATAGAGACATAAAAGTTAACTGATTCCTTTTAAAAATGATTAAAAATAGATAATTATCAATCATATAATGTGCCTGCAGTTTAGTTTTACTTTTAAACTGGTTTCATGTTTCTGTGAAGTAAAGAGACACACAGAACAAAAACAAACAAATCCAGGGCAGTTTTTGTTTTTAAAATGAATCTTATTGGTTCTGAGGAGTTTTAGACACACAGTAATGACAGCTTGGACCACAGTGAAAAGCTGCCATGAGATTTTTCATAAGGAACCAGACAAGCAGGAAGTGTGGAGATCAGAGCAGAATTACAGCAACTTCAAAGCAAAAACGAACAATGAGGACATGAAACCAGGACTGCAGTAAGGTAAAGGAAGCTATTTAGCTAAAAAAAATCCCTTAGTGATCCTTTAAGTCCTCACTACAGTGGTAGTAAAGTCAGGGCCATCTTATGGCAAGGGCACTCCTGGGTATTGCCCAGGGGCCCCACAATTAACTTGCATTACATCATGCTTACCAACTGTTTCGGATTTGCTGGGACAGTCACCCTTTTTACTAAACTGTCCTGATATGGTCGTGTCCCAGGAAGCATCCCAGAATCTGTGCCCTCCTGACCCCCCTGTACTGTGCACCTCTGCATTCCCTCCTGTACTGTGCCCTTTGTGTTGACTAGTCTTTAAATTAATGGAATGTTTTCCTTTTGTAAAAACTATTTTATTGAAAGTACTAATGAATATACGTTTAATTCTATCAACTATTTATCTTTATTTCTTAAAAGTAGGTGTGTAAATTGGGGCAAGCTAGTAGGGGCCCCAGGGCATTACTTTTGCCCAAGGGCCGATGATACTATTAAAGCGGAGGTTCACCCTAAAAAACATCTATGTACCATTACATCCAGCATACTTCGGATATGTACAGTATGCTGGACTTTTTTTTTTTTCGCTGTACATACCGTTTAAAAGTTATTTTTCACCCGGCCTCCGGGTTCTCTCTCCAGCGGGGAATAGGCGTTCCTAGGAAGAGGCGTAGATGATTGACGTGTGGTTAAGGCGCGGTATGCGTTCCGAAAATAGCCGAGCTGGGACTTGGCTCTATACGGCACCTGCGCAGTCAGCTCTACATGGCAGGCGTGGGCGCCGTATAGAGCCGAGTCCCAGCTCGATTATTTTAGGAACGCGTGACGTTCCTTAACCGGATGTCAATCATCTACGCTTCTTCCTAGGGATGCCTATTCCCCGCGGGAGAGAGAACCCGGAAGCCGGGTGAAAAAGAACTTTTAAACGGTATGTAAAGCAAAAAAAAAAAAAAGTCCAGCATACTGTACATATCTGAAGTATGCTGGATGTAATAGTACATAGATGTTTTTTAGGGTGAACCTCCACTTTAAGATGGCCCTGAGTAAAGTCCCTATTTTAACTTGTACCTACAGGTGAACTTATAATTAGGCTTACCTGTAGGTACAATGAATATCTCCTAAACATGCACTGTTTAGGAGATATTGACATTGACAATAGCCAATGACATCACCCGCACATGAGCAGTGACGGTCTACAATCAGAGCACATAGAATGCCGTTGAATGCAGAGTGCCATGCCAAGGCCAGAGCTCTGGCAGGTATGTGCGGTAGTAATGTCACTGCAGCCCCGGCCATTCAGATGGAAGGAAGACCGGGTGAAGATAGAAGTGCCAGGGGAGCCACGACAGCACTGCACTGGAGGGCTCTATGTGCAGGTAAGTGTGTCATAATGTGCTAGTATGTTGTGCATACTAGCACACTGCGGCTTAGAACGGCAGGGGATCACAAAAATAAAAATTCTGTGGTTTAGTGCCATTATTAGTGGGGTCCAGGTAAGGCAGCTCCTGATAGTGAATCTATGGTTGAAATGTCAAATCATATATTTATGACCACGTTAATTATTTCTAGCTTACTCCTATTACTCTAAACCAGGGGTCTCCAAACTTTTCAAACAAAGGGCCAGTTTGTTGTCCTTCAGGCTTTAGGAGGGCCGGATTGTGGCTATCCGGGGTAGAAATCTCCAGGGGCCCGGCCTCAGTGAGAATAAATATGGCCTCAGGGTTGATGGTCAATAGGAGGAGTAGTATCCCTCTCAGTAGGAGGAATAGTATACCATGATTGGTATCAGTGGAAGAAATAGGGTCCCATTGTTGGTGTCAGTGCCCAAGGGCCGGATAAAGGCTAGCAAAGGGCCACATCCGGCCCTCGGCCACAGTTTGGAGACCCCTGCTTTAAACCATCCTGAAGTTTGTAAACTTACTTTGTAAAAAATTACCACACACATACTTCCTGGAATTCTTTGACACATATTCACCATTTAAGAGCCTGCCTTCTGGACTACAGCGGTGCTAAAATGAGGAGTTAGCACAGGAATCACTGCTTGCAGGTAGCAAGGTACTATGGGAAATGTAGTCGTTTAAAAATTGGAAGTAAACAACACAGGAGAACATGTAAAGCATGCAGGGAATCCAGAAAGTTCTGGAAAGAGATTACCTGTAGGTAAATAAAACTGTTTGTATTATTACAATGCTGATGACATAAAATTAAAGTGAAAATGTTTTGACCATAGAAATAATTTAGTAAAAAAATAACTTTATCCCCCTTGAGTCAGCCAAATCTTCTTTCATTTCTGTCTCACATGCTCTACCTCCCAGACACTGCAGCTCACGGTGGGAGGGTTTCGGCAGCAGAAGCAGTGCTGTCATTCTAAAAAGCAGTGGCCCGGAATAGGTGTGGCTAACTGCTGAATGACATGCTACTGGCTTGTGAATCAGTAGTGACAATGTAAAAAATGTTCATCCCACTGTAGTGCAATCAGGCACAGCGTACATTAGAGTGGCGACTTTGCTATGAATTCAGGAGCAGTGCAGCATCGTTGCCACACCATCATGGAAAGCTGGACTTCACTGGCAGGATCAACAATTCTTTGCTGGAAGACTAAGATGCACCTAAAATTAGGTGCTGTAGCATTTATTTTTGTATGTGAGGTTATATTTCTACTTTAAATAACCATTTGATGCTTGGTACTGATAATGCATATATATATATATTTATATATATATATTTATATATATATATATATATATATATACGCAGCTGGCACAAAGACTGACTCTACATCCAAGGCAATGGTAACATTCCCTGTCCTGTGCAGTGCTTGGGTCTAAAAAACTGGCTGCTAGGCCCTAGGAACCATCACAGGGGAACAGGTCACGTGCTCCTCCATGCCTGAATTTGCCAGGTATTCTCACCAGCTGTAGAGGAGCAAGGAAGTTTGAGCTAGCAAAGATATGTGAGTACATGAGGGTTGGAGGGGCCCTTTCCAGGGACCAGGGCTGGATCTAAGGGGGTGCTATGATGGGCATTGCCTACCCAGATTTGAGTGGTGCCCCCCCAGGGGACAATCGGTTGTGATGGGAGGGCTCTGTTGTGATAGGGGTGTTCTGTTATGATGGGGAGACTGTGTTGTAATGGGAAGACACATTGCTGAGATGGAGGAGACACTTTGTTGAGATGGGGGCGTCTGTTATAATGGGGGAACTTCATTGTGATGGCAGAGACTCCAATGGGAAGGGGCAACTCAGATTTGAAGGAGGCGTCTATGATGTAATGGATGTGAAGGGAACAACTCTGAAGTGATGGGTGGATTCTGCTTTACACCCAATAAACACAGTCCAGAACTGGGGTATCTCAAGATTTTGCATATTTTTATAGGGTGCTGTGACTTAAAAAAAGGGTTGAGAAACGCTGTTCTAATGCATGCACATTTTGTTGCAGACCCATAGAGAACTAGCATTCTTTGTTCACTCCTGCACTGCCACGGCATTATTTCCTGGTCATTACTCATGATACAGAATCACCAGAAGTGTATAGGAAACCCTCACAAACAGCCAATGTCAGTAAGATAAGTTGGAAAGAAAGAAACACAGGGATAGATAGCTGAAGAGTATAAAACTACAGTGTGTTGACTGTATGCCCCTGACTTTTTTTTTTCCTGCACCCTTAGATCAGACAAGCTAGATCCAGCCTTGCCAGTGATACTGTCACCTTGTCCTGCATGTGCAAGGTGACAGTGTCTCTGAAAAGGGCCCCTGCAAAGATACAGAATCCCATAATGATTTATGAGTCAGTGACCCAGGACAAGAATGCAGACCAGGAAATCAGAAAACAAGATATATTTGTTCTGGGACTGTGAGGGTCAGCATGACATTTTCAGAAAGACAGCTCAGTAATGACAGCCCCCAACCCTCCCCCACCTTTCCCAGGTTTCTTTAAAGTTGACCTCATAGATTAAAACAAAATTGATATTCATGATGAGTTTTGAAGAGCTTTCCATCTTTACATACAAGGCATGCAGTTTAAAGCCTGATATTGGTCAGCAGTGGTCATTTTAACAAATAAATGGTTAAGCTGCCTATCTGATGCAGCACACATCTGCCTGGCAGTAGACCAATTGGCAGGTCAGTATTGGCCAGTAACAAGGGGCTGCTTTAACCGGGCCCCTACTAATCAGAGGCTGCCTGACTTGGACCTTCATTAATCAGTAGCTGCCTGACAGGGGCCTCCACTAATTAGGGGCTACCTGACTAGAACCCCCCACTAATTAGGGGCTGCCTGACTTGGGACCCCACTAATTAGGGGCTGCCTGACTTGGGTCCCCACTAATCAGGAGTTGCCTTACCTGGACCCCACTAATCAAGGGCTGCCTTACTGCCATCCACTATACAGGAGGCTGCCTTACCTGGACATCCACTATACAGAAGGCTGCCTTACCTGGGCATCCACTAAACAGGAGGCTGCCTTACCTGGGCATCCACTATACAGGAGGCTGCCTTACCTGGGCATCCACTATACAGGAGGCTGCCTTAACTGGGCATCCACTATACAGGAGGCTGCCTTACCTGGGCATCCACTATACAGGAGGCTGCCTTACCTGGGCATCCACTAAACAGGAGGCTGCCTTACCTGGGCATCCACTATACAGGAGGCTGCCTTACCTGGGCATCCACTATACAGGAGGCTGCCTTACCTGGGCATCCACTATACAGGAGGCTGCCTTAACTGGGCATCCACTATACAGGAGGCTGCCCTACCTGGGCATCCACTATACAGGAGGCTGCCTTACCTGGGCATCCACTAAACAGGAGGCTGCCTTACCTGGGCATCCACTATACAGGAGGCTGCCTTACCTGGGCATCCACTATACAGGAGGCTGCCTTACCTGGGGATCCACTATACAGGAGGCTGCCTTACCTGGGCATCCACTATACAGGAGGCTGCCTTACCTGGGCATCCAATATACAGGAGGCTGCCTTACCTGGGCATCCACTATACAGGAGGCTGCCTTACCTGGGCATCCACTATACAGGAGGCTGCCTTACCTGGGCATCCACTATACAGGAGGCTGCCTTACCTGGGCATCCACTATACAGGAGGCTGCCTTACCTGGGCATCCACTATACAGGAGGCTGCCTTACCTGGGCATCCACTATACAGGAGGCTGCCTTACCTGGGCATCCAATATACAGGAGGCTGCCTTACCTGGGCATCCACTATACATGAGGCTGCCTTACCTGGGCATCCACTATACAGGAGGCTGCCTTACCTGGGCATAAACTATACAGGAGGCTGCCTTACCTGGGCATACACTATACAGGAGGCTGCCTTACCTGGGCATACACTATACAGGAGGCTGCCTTACCTGGGCATACACTATACAGGAGGCTTCCTTACCTGAGCATACACTATACAGGAGGCTGCCTTACCTGGGCATACACTATACAGGAGGCTGCCTTACCTGGGCATACACTATACAGGAGGCTGCCTTACCTGGGCATACACTATACAGGAGGCTGCCTTACCTGGGCATACACTATACAGGAGGCTGCCTTACCTGGGCATACACTATACAGGAGGCTGCCTTACCTGGGCATACACTATACAGGAGGCTGCCTTACCTGGGTCCCTTCTATCAAGTGTTTTCAGCAAGAGAGCAGCAACTACCGAGCTGCTAAAATGTTTAGAGCCACAAAGTCCAGAGAAATGCCTAGGCATTCCTGAGGCCTTTGCGGCTTCCGTCTGAATATGTCCTGTTCCTCATATAGGAATCGCATTTATTTTTATAGCATCTGGATGCCTAAACTGAAATTATACATAGCCTTGACTTGTGAACTGTGGATTTAAAGGAGACCTTAGCTTAAAGAAATATAGACACTGCCAGTGCTAACTTCCTTCTGAAAATCCTATCTGTCTGGCAGTCATGCTGATCTTTCAGTCAAAATTAGCATTTAGCAAGTGAAGTTGGAACTCTTGATATGCTTGCTTGTTCTGCATGAGTGACTCAAAGTATCAAAGCCATTCAGTCACCATGACAGCCAGTAACTTAACATTTTAAGAAGGAGACGGCAGCAATGGCAGCTTTCTTATTTCTTTCAGTATGGGTTTCCTTTACAAATAGACTTTCCCTACCATTGTTAGGGTTTGTTTATACTAGTGGTGCCCTCAGAAGGAGGCTTTTTTTTGTCTCCCTGTTGCCTGTTTTAACCCCTAAAAACCTGCACCACTGCAATGCATGCATCTTCGACGCAGACCAATTTAGCTGCCAAGCACAACAGTGTGGATATATTTTTGCCACATTGTGATGCAGAGCATCGTGGCTGCAGCATATGTGAGCAGCTTAAGAGGGAGTGGTTGGGGGCTAGTAAAAACAAGGATCAGCCATGTGTTTTTACTTGACCCCAAACGCAAGTGTAAACAAGGCCATGTTTGTTACTCATCAGTCTTAGCCGCGTGCAAAGTGATGATTTCTACCCCCCAGCACTACCTAGAAACAGCAGAGGCTGCCCGCTGAACAGTATGTAGAAAATCCTGACATGCTCCCTTCATTTTGATTGTATGAGGAAGCCCTGCTCTGTGCAGGGCATGGGAAGTGAGAGCATTCATATGTACAGTGATGCTAAGAAGATAAGGCCATATCCCTAGAAAGGGGGCTATGTACATAAAATTGTTATAATGTCATTATTTCATGCAAAGTGTGCTTTAAGTAACATAGTCAAAATAAACAAAACAAACAAAAAATGGGTTCTACAGACCCCCAAAGACAAAATAAACGCCAGACAATACGTAATCTGTTTTATATAGAGTTGAAAAAGAGGAAACTCCTGCCAGGCTGTTATTGGTGTCTGTGACTTCTGAAAACTCTTGTCTTTGTAACAGCGGGACAAGAAATAAGGGGAATATCCCGCACTGGCACAGGAATACACCTAAAAGAACCTCAAAGAGTTCAAAACAATTCTGCACGCCATTAGAAACTTTTTTAATGCTATCTCTGTTGCCACTGTGCAGATTTTCCATCACCTTCTTTACCTCTGAACCTCATTCCCAACATTCCCAACATTGAAGACAGCGATACAAATCAATGGAGATTCTAACTCCCTGCATTATATTCAAATAATGTAGAAGTAAAAGTGTTTTTCATTAGAAAAATTTAAGTGGAAGAACAGCTATAGCTATTTATGAATACCCCCACCCCACCCCCACACACAGACTTCTGCCAAACATATATGAAAAAGATTTGTGTACTTACCTATTTTTATTCCGTTCCAGTCATGTGATCTTGAGTTTCAGTTCCCCATGGGCCAGTGAGCAGCTGCTGCAGGGAAGAGGAGAGAGCACTGACAATGGCAGGGACATGGGAGCCTATGAGTGACAGACATTGTTGAGTGCTCCCTTACACAGGGGATCTAGAGCTGTAGGAGCACATGAACAGAGTGGACTAAAAATGAGTACACAGATCTCTTTTATATAGGGTAGGCAGGATGGGTGTGAGGGATTTAAAGCGGAGTTCCACCCTAAAAACTAAACTTTTTATGAACAGCTTGCCTTTAATTAGGGTTGTCCCTATACCACTTTTTTAGGACCGAGTACAAGTACCAATACTTTTTTTCATGTATTCGCCGATACCGAATACTGATACTTTTTTTAAAATGTGTCCCCAAATGCAGCCATGTCCCCCCACATATTTCAGCCATGTCCCCCCACATATATCCAGCCATGTCCCCCACATATATCCTGCCATGTCCCCCCATATATTGCAGCCATGTCCCCCAACATATTGAAGCCATGTCCCCACATATATCCAGCCATGTCCCCCCATATATTGCAGCCATGTCCCCCCACATATATCCAGCCATGTCCCCCCACATATTGCAGCCATGTCCCCCCACATATATCCAGCCATGTCCCCCCACATATATCCAGCCATGTCCCCCCACATATATCCAGCCATGTCCCCCCATATACTGCAGCCATGTCCCCCCCATATATTGCAGCCATGTCCCCCCACATATTGCAGCCATGTCCCCCCACATATATCCAGCCATGTCCCCCCACATATATCCAGCCATGTCCCCCCACATATATCCAGCCATGTCCCCCCATATACTGCAGCCATGTCCCCCCCATATATTGCAGCCATGTCCCCCCACATATTGCAGCCATGTCCCCCCACATATATCCAGCCATGTCCCCCCACATATATCCAGCCATGTCCCCCCACATATATCCAGCCATGTCCCCCCACATATATCCAGCCATGTCCCCCCACATATGCAGCCATGTCCCCCCACATATTGCAGCCATGTCCCCCCACATATATCCAGCCATGTCCCCCCATATATTGCAAACAAAGACAAATCTCCTGAGCTCCGGTATCTCCTGCTATGGGGTGGTGTAATCCAATTAAACGGTATCTTCCAGAGTTTTGCAGCCCTCCTCAGAATCGTGGGAATTCATGAAACTAAGAGAAGAAGGAAAAAGAACGGAGTGGTCTGTAGTGGTCCCCTCTACAGACCACCAAGCTCTGAAGAAAGGGGTACGCCCCCGAAACGCGTCAGCCCTAAAAACATCGATTGTAGACTCAAGTGACTATCATAGTCTGCTGGTGTTGTTGTGTCCTGTTGCTGCGCTGTCTTTCAAGGCTCATTTTTAAACTCAAATTGTGAGTATAATGATTGATTTTAATATTTTAATAAAAGTTACCCAAACGGTATCACACTAGGTCGGTGCGCCCTCCGTTCTTTTTCCTTCCCCCCATATATTGCAGCCATGCCCCCCCACATATTGCAGCCATGTCCCCCCACATATATCCAGCCATGTCCCCCCATATATTGCAGCCTTGTCTCCCATACCTAGTAGATGATGATGCCACTGCCGCTGCCGCGTTAATCAGCTTGCGGTGAACATTACAGGCAACTTTCGTTTGAATAGCTGTCCATTCCTTGCCGCGCTGCGTATAGACACTCCCCCTTGCTCGGGATTTGACGGATCTGTCCAATCCCGAGCAAGGGGGAGTGTCTATACACTGCCCGGCGGGGAATACAGCTATTCAAACGAAAGCTGCCTGTAATGTTCCCCGCACGCTGATTAACGCGGCAGCGGCGGCTTTGTGGTATGCGGCGGCGGCGGCAGCGGGGGGCAAGTATTCTATTCAGGCATCTGAAGCATTTGCGGGAATACAAGTACTTTCTGCTTTTAAACAATGCACCCAGCTTCTTCCCAGCAGAAGCATAAGGAAAGGGAGGTGCACTGTGATGTAAGGGAGAGGGGGGGACTCAACTCCTGATGGTGGGGAGGCTCTTGACATCTAATGTAAAGGGGAGGGGATACCCTGGACATCTAATCTTACGGATACAACCGGCCCTTTTGAGGGCAATCATAATGCTAATACGGCCCACAATGAAATTGAGTTTGACACCCCTGTCCTAGGTGGTAGAACTTTCTGTCCTAAGTCCCCATTGCCTCCTGGGAAATGATGACACTCATTTCCCAGGAGTCTCTGGGCATTACCATGCCTAAAAATCCCAGCATGCACCTCTCTCTGAAAATCCAGGAAGAAACATGAAATGGGCTTCATAATGCCCACAGCTATGATGGAAACGGCCACAAGATCCCTGAGATGATATCAGGTAAGTTTTTGCAACTGTTTATGTACCGATCGTGCTTTATTAATATGTTTTAATGAATATTCATAATGTAATTGAGATTGCAAAAAAAAAAAAAAAGTTTTTATGCCCGGAAACCCCTCTTTAAGTATAGGTATAGTTAGACTTTATTTCCACTTTAAATGATGACAATGACCACATAGTATAATGCCACATCATATAAAAATTCCATATTAGATAATAAATGGGCTTCAGCTTTCACTCATACTTGTTTGGAATCCATAGATATACATTCAAATATGCAGGTTATGCTATTATGGAATCTGTTGATCTAGAAAAATAAGCATAGTGTCTTTACATTAATAGATAACAGATATATTACTGGAGATCCTGAAGGGGCACACATGTCAGACAAGAGGGCCTATGCTGTCTGAATTGTTTTAATTTATTTTATTCGATTTCTCTTTTATATGTTTTTTACCCCCCATGAAGGAGCATCTTGTTCCCTAAAAGCTGAATTCTCTCAATGCACTAATGACACCAATTTGAATGTTAGTGGCCCTGCTGCTCTCATCGAATGTTGTGAAACATGTTTGCTCCTTTTAATTAAAAAATGCTTTATGTTGTCATCTTTTTCCAATTACAAAATTGCTAAATAGAAACTTTTGTTTTTGTGTTTACTTGGCCAAACCTACAGAAAATAGACATTAATAACTCATGTTTCCCTAAACAATGCTGGTGCAAAGATTTTTATTTATTTGTATTTTATTTTTATTTGTTTAGAGGTGAATGCCACTTAAAATATTTTTTGGGAGGTTTGTTCACCTGACATGCATAGGCTGTGAACCACCATGCTGATTAATCTCTGGGCTAATAATAAATAACCTGCAGAATGGTACATTAAAGTGGAAATTTACTCTCTCAATCAACATGGACTAATTCTAATTATTATGCTGCTTGTATTTGTAAATAAATAGCATTTCTTCAGTTACTTCCTGGCTTCCCTGCCTAGGCAAATGATGTCATACATCCCAGGAGTCTTCAGGAGGGCAGGGAGGGTTCTCAGCTCAGCCCATGCCTGAACCAAGGGCAGAAGGATTCCACGAAGTAAATTCTACAGAAATCATCTGCCCTTACTCAAGATGGGAACTGCCAGAAATGCTAGGGGATGTTTTTTAAAATTATTTCTCAGCAAAGTAAAGCATAGAGCTATGGATGGATGGAGGAGTTTGCTTTGAATTTCCAAAAAATAATTATATAGCATTTTTGGTTTGTGGTGCTCAGATGCAGTGCAGTTTCTATACATTGTAACTTAGCGTAATCACTTGTTTGCCACACATTCTCAAATCATGCCCTAAAAGCTCCAGAATTGCAGCTATCTTGTATGGGTACCTTTAGTAAAAACAAAGGTAACAGAACCAAATATTCTTGTACTTGGCTGCCAAAAGGGAGTTTTTTAGGAGATACAGACACACGCCAAGCACTTCCAGACACTGTGATCAGTAAAAGGCCTCTTGCACAAGGACATAATGATTTACTGATGTTTATATGCAGGATCTGGCGGGAAGAGGCTGACTTATGTTCTCTAAAGACCTTGCGTATACACCCATACAGGCGTGTAAATGTATGTATATATACATAGCGTTCTTCTTTATCCTCTCCTAGCTTCTAGCGTTTCAATTTACATGCATATGCCTATATGTATTTGTGTATACATAAGTATGTACAGTATGTAAACTACTGCTTTTTATTTTATGACTCTGAATGCATCGCTGCATTATGGATCTTTATGCAGTTTTGTGCATTGTCCCATAAACAACAGAAAAAAATGCTTTTTTTTGCTTGTGCAAGAAGCCTAATTATAGTGCGGCCAGTTGGACCGATATACAAGCTAGGTAGGTCTGATGCCCCAAGTCACATGATCCTAGTGTGGGAGGGGTTAAGAACACCAGGTATGGTATGGTTCTTGGAACCCCAGATTATGGTAATGCAATGGTTAAGGTATCCTGACACCCAACAGTTAAGCTTGAATAAAAAGATCATGAAGATTCTGTTTAGACCACCAGGGACTGTGGGGTTGATTTACTAAAGGCAAAAAGACTGTTCACTTTGCAAGGGATTTTTTTTTTTTAATAGATTATTGAATGTGGTTAAGCTTCACTTTGCAAAGAATAACTAATTATGAGCAAGGACGATAAAAAAAGTATATTTTTGTTTGCACATGATTGGATGATGGAAGTCATCAGAGCTTTACCACGTTCACTAAGCTCTGTGGAAAATTCCCTTGCAATGTGCAACTTCCCTTGCAAAGTAAACAGTTTATTTGCCTTCAGTAAATCAAACCCAATGCATGAGGTGCAATGTTATTCATGTAATACTGTGCTAACACTGGAGTTTTTCTCTTTATGCTTTGCAAGGCCACCAGAGACTATGTGGATGGGGTTGATTTACTAAAGGTGCATAGGCTGTTCACCTTACAAGGCAAGTTGCACATTGCAAGGGAATTTGCCCTAAAGCTTAGTCATTGTGGTGCAAGTGGAATAAAAAATAAAACAGCATTTTGCTTGCACATAATTCACAGATAGAAGTCATGAGAATGTCATAACATTTATTAAAGCAGAGTTCCACCCTTAAAATCACTTTGTTTCATTCCATCCAGCATACTGGCGTCAGCGCCAGTATGCTGTTTTTTTTTTTTTTAATGCATGTACTTACTTTATATAAAATCATTGAATTTCAGGCGCACCGCGGTATGTCGCCGCTATAAGGCGTCACGCCTTCCGGAAACAGCCGATTAGCATTCGGCTCTTCTCGGCGCCTGCGCACAGACCCAGGAGCTGACTGCGCAGGCGCCGTATATAGCCGCGTCACGCCCTCCGAAAAAAGCCGAACTAGGACCGGCTATTTTCGGCGCCTGCGCAGTCAGCTCCTGGGTCTGTGCGCAGGCGCCGAGAAGAGCCGAATGCTAATCGGCTGTTTCCGGAAGGCGTGACGCCTTATAGCGGCGACATACCGCGGTGCGCCTGAAATTCAATGATTTTATATAAAGTAAGTACATGCATTAAAAATAAAAAAAAACAGCATACTGGCGCTGATGCCAGTATGCTGGATGGAATGAAACAAAGTGATTTTAAGGGTGGAACTCCGCTTTAAAGTGGAGCACCACCAAAAAGGGCAAGTTCTGTTTTAAGGCTTCCTCCCTGCCCCTGTTTGAGGCTCTGGGGTAAATTCACTGGCAAAATTAACAGCCTATTTGCCTTTAGTAAATCAACCCCTGTAAGTGAGACCTTTTATTATATGTAATACTGTACTAACACTCAGGGCCATTTGAAAGAATTTTGGGGCCCCAAGCAAAATGGACATGGAGGCCCCCCAACCCCCCTGGCACGCAAAGCCTTCGTCCCTGTGTCCTTCTTACTCCCCCCTCCCCTCCCTGTGTCCTTCTTACTCCCCCTCCCTATGTTCTTTTCACCCCCCCCCAATGTTTTTTTACTCCCCCATGTTCTTTTTACTCCACCCTCCCTATGTTCTTTTTACACCCCCCGCTCACTACCGTACCGCGGTGGCAGGAGATTCAGTTTCCTGTTCCCGGACGGACTGACAGGAAGTGAGCACTCAGTGTGCACTTCCTGTCAGTCCGACTGGGAACAGGAAACTGAATCTCCTGTACTGCGTAGTACCCGGCCGGACTGATAGGAGGAAGGAAGAGGAGCTTGGCTACACTACAGGGAAGGGGAAGTGATGAGAGAGGCAGCAGTGCTGCAGTCACCTGAGGCTCTCTATAGAGCGCTGATGCAGCTGCAGCATTTATAGGAAGTGCAGCAAGGTCTCTGCTTGGGGGCCCAGTCCAGCTAGGGGCCCCAAGCAATTACTTGGTTTGCTTGCCTTGTCGCGACGGGCCTGCTAACACTGAACTACAATATTCTGTAGATATTAAGGGTTTACTTTCTGACAGAATACAAAATCTATGCCAGCAAAATGTGTTAAAGATTTTACATAAAAACGAACCTGTGGTCCGTTACATAATATCATGTCTCCTGGTACTGTTTATGACTGTCTGTGATGGCTGGGGCTTTGCAGGCACGGGGACATGTGGTGTGCGCAGGCGCAATTTTCGGGACTCATGTGATCCTTTTGTGGGAGAGTATAAAGGGAATGATTGACGGGCCGTTTAGCCAATCCCATGAGGAAGTCAATGTGACGAAACATGTCGGGGGCATGGCTATACGGCAATCATCCATACTGACATGTGACGCCTGAGCTGAGAGCAGGATACTGACACCACAATCCAGAGCTTTGGATTGGGTAAGAGGTTACATCGAGCGCACACTTCAGGTCCGCCGTGACTGCAGTGCACCGCTGAGTCAACACTATAAGCTTTGCTGTGGTTTTTCATTACGGCTGTTTTTATTTGTTTGAAATGTGAGTGCAAAGATTGAAGTTTTGTTTTGTGTGATTTTAAATAAAGTGGTTGAAACGATATCACGGTATTGGAGCACTTTTTTAATTTCACATGTGGAGAGATCCTATTTTGAAGCACGGTTGAATAGCGGAAGATCGTTTTAACCCATGTGTGGTTTGAAAAGCATCTAAGCCAAACACAAAAGTGGGAGACAATATAAGCTGGTGAGTGCGGTTTCAGAGGGAGTGGTGTCACATACATGTTGGTGTGATGGAAGATTTAAGATATAAGAAGATTCATAATTTGGATTTTTTGCATTCAATATCTTCACTTCAACATTTTTTTTGTTTATGGACTATTAAATTGTCACGTGTCACTGGGTGATATTTTTAATATTCACGTTATACATCAATATTGTCATTGCTTACAGTTGGTGTTATATTGTGTATCACTATTTAGCGCTACTGTTTTTCCTATTTACACATTATTTGATTAATAGGTTTAATCTCAGATATTAAAAACATTTACTGTTAAAAAAAGTGGCACTGGGATGCCTTCTACAACAAGCAGTTATTTAATATAATTGGAGAAAATCCTTTTTATTGGAAAGACAAATGAATAACCCTTTGTTCAGTTATCATAAACTTCTCAGAGGCTTTACCCCTGGCAGCCCTAAATTCCAGTATCACAATAAACCTTAGCAGTAATCTATAACTTAGGCACATAAAGATGACACAGAAGCATCTGGCTCTACACACATTATAGCAACAAGTTATTGGCAGTTCTGGAGCTCGAGGAAAGCTTTATGTTCACGATGAAACCCAATGTAAAAATTAAAGAATCTGTTCCACAATTAATTTTCGAAAACTAAGCACACTATGGAACTGCTAGCAGCTAATTTCCACAAGTATTTCCCTTCCTCTTTTGTTGATTTACGGCTAAGAGTCATGTAATTAACACACACTGATGTTAGAGCTTTCATGTGACACCTTTCTTCTGCACTTGACTGGTTCCACATGAAGGCACAGTAGGGTGACAGAGCAGACAAAGACCTAAGGGTTATGTTTTATCACCCTGCAAGTGGCCTCTGTTAATTCTTCAGCTGAACCATCTAATAACACAAGTGTTAACACTGTAGTCCGGCACCAACAAAGAAATCAGTTTTAAATGGCTAGTAAGCCTAATTTACAACTTGGCTTCTAAATAAAGGGCAATAAATATCCTTTCAGCTGCCCTTACATCAAACATATACGGTTGGAGTGGCATGGTGTGTTTTTGTATATACTAGCTGATATTTATAAGGTTCTATACATGGGTATAGTAACTAAGTTCAATACTATTCAGTACTATATAGTGATTGGCAGTTCAATGCTGTCCAGTACTATATAGTGATTGGCAGAGGATGTTTTGACAGGCCATAGGAGTATGCAATTTTCTTTCCTTCCATACAATAACAAATGAAAGCCAAACATCATATAGCCTAGGTTCACAGTAGAGCAATTTGTCATGCGTTTTGAGAGCTCAAATCGCATGAAAAGTCGCAAGCTGTCGGAGGCAATGGCACTGCTCCAATCAGTGTGACACCAATTTTGCGGTGCCGCACCGATTTTGCAAAAGTAGTTCCTGCGCTATTTTTGCCTATTTCAGATGCAACTTCAATAGACATCTATGCATGAAGCCACACAGATGTCTATCAAGTAGCACCTTAAATCGCACTGACTTTGCTAATTTAATAGCTGTAGGGGGTGATCTGATGGAGGTGACTCAGGTGCATTTCTTAGGTGGAGGTGGGGTAGGCTATCCTGAATAAGTGAGTTTTCAGGGATTGCCTAAACATGGATAGGGTAGGGGCTGATGCTACATACTGGGGCAGGGAGTTCCAGAGCATGGGAGAGGCTCTAGTGAAGCCCTCAAAGTGAGCATGGGAGGAGGTAACAAGGGAGCTAGAGCACCAGAGATCTTGGGAGGATCAGAGAGGACAATTTTGGCAATATCTGCAGATGAGGTTGGTGATATAGCTGGGGGCGACGTTGTGGATGGCCTTGTATTTTGTGGTTAGGCAGATGTGGATTGCAGATAGGCAATAGTGGCTTTTGCTTTGCAGGTGATAGAGATAGCTTTTCCCATTTTTCTGTTTTAGTTGTATCATATGACCAAATACCTAGGCTATTAGTTATGTGGTCAATGCTGGAAAAATATGTCAACCCTTTTATGACTATTATTTCTGTGAACAAAGGGAGACATACATGGCTTTTTTTATTGTTGAAAAACAGGTTAATGATTTCAGAGTCAAAAAAGGTAATTTCAGGATTATAAGTATGTCACAATTTATATTTGATATTTATATTTGGAAACATATGCAACTATAGAACTGTGACGAAAACCAAGTGGAGCTGGAAACTGGAGCTATTTATACCTATATGAAGATAACAATACTGATGATAATGTTTACAAATGTAGACTCACAAGCTTTTGTGAAAACACAAAAATAAAATAACAGCGCTGATTTTAGAGAAAACCAAATTTCGCTGTATTTATTTCTATACTGCCTAAAATCTTCCAAATAATCATCATCATTGTTGGAATGATAAAGACAATGACACAGCTGCCAGTGGTTTAACATTTCTAACACAAAACAAACCTGACTACAGCCTATTTGGCAGAGTGTCATTTAAATTTTAAATTATATTTTTGCCTACACACACATAGACATAAACTAGTTTCTGAACTGCAGAGGTTCTGGCACCTATATGTGCTTCAACAGTGTCCTATTGTAAATCATTTTGTATACTATACTAAATACAATGACAGCACAAGAGATCGGTGAAAGGCCAACACCTAAAAGTTTGGAGCTGCATAATGTCAGTTACTTTAACAAAATATTCTTGTATTCAAAAGATTGAGATACAAAAGGGGTAGTAAAACCACCTCTACGCCCAAGATGATATCCCTAAAATGGGACAACCCAAGGAGAGAAGAGTCTCAAAATATGAAGGAGAGAAGAAAAAAAAAAAGAGGGGGGGTGGCCAGCAAAGAGTAGTAAAATGGGGCAGATCATTATAAAAGGATGCCAGAAGTAACTGTGTCTTTAAACTGTGGTAGAAATAAAGGAAGCAAAATTGGAAGAATAAGAGAAATAGGTCCCAACCATCCACGTTAAGTTATGAGATGTAGTTTTGTCCTCAAACATGCTTTTCAGATATTCAATACTGTTCATTTCACAAGCCAGGCAGCCAAAGATATAGGCTCTGGCTGACAGGAAGTCAGACTGTTATTAATTTGTTTGTAAGATCCCAGCAGAATAGAGAGTACTGTGGTTTGGGGCTGCTTTGGGTATCTTTTGCTCACGAAGGTATCTCATAATTGTAGCACTTGCGCAGACAAGTACCCCAGACATGGAGCATTATGCCATTGGGGATGGAAGGGTAAATTTTGTGTAGAGTTGTAGGGCAGTGATACCATCTAGAGAGAATCCAATAATTGCGTTCTTGAGCATAAGAAGTCACTGAAAGTTTTATGATAACCCTAATATTTTGTCCCACTCCAGTTTGTCAGTTTCTGTTCCCACTTAGAAAGAAGTGGGTTCGGATATGATTCCTGACAAATATCTATCTTCAGTCTAGTTGTACTGCAAACTTTGAGTGGGGTTCTCAGAAGTTATGCCCTATACACACGATCGGAATTTCCGATGGAAAAAGTCAGATGGACTTTTTCTCTCTGATTTTCCGATCATTTGTAGCCCCACCAGAGTTTTTTCATAGGAAATTCCTATGAATTCCATCCGAGTTTAGATATAAAACATGTTTTATTTTTTTTCCAATGGAATTCCATCGGAATTCCGATGTGATTTGGGTGGGCAAAAGCCTGATTGTGTACGTGGCATAATTCTATCTTTTCTCTTCCCTCGCAAAAGGCCTATTCCCTCTTCCAGTAGCTGGCTGATACTAGTCGGTGGTGTCCCCAAGGGTACTTGTTCCCTCAAGAAACTATAATCCAATGCGCTACTTGGCTCACTGGCATGGGAAGAGTTGGAGCGCAGTTATCATTCTCCTCCACTGCATGCATGCGCACTTTACCAGATAGATGCATGTGAAAGCCAGAAACTGTAGCCTTAATGCCACTTATCATGGCAATAATTATATGTGGACCAGCATGTGGTACACATAGACAAGGCAGAAGAAGAATGAAGATAGGTTTATAATGAATGAATCAATGTACTGTATGAGAGCATGCATATACAAAAAAAATATTCATTTGCATAGGAGGGTTTAATTCTACTTTAACATGCTAATCTGGCTAATTTTCTAAACAATTAGTGCTACAAATATGGATGGATGCCTATCGCTTGGCATGACTAATGATTTCCACTTTATACTGCACATAGTTCCCCTAAGCCTCCAACAGTGAAAGTAAATTCCTATCCAAGCTTTGGTGTTTCCTTCCCAACCTTACCTGTAATGTCGTTTATCAGAAAAAAGAAAGCTGTTAGCGCTAACCTTTCAAAATAACTCTAATTAATTTGAAAAAAAGAGACATTGGAAAAATAACAGGGAATTTGAACTGTTTGGGCCACCAAGCCTGCATATTTTTTTCCTAATTACTGTAAATACTTAAACTTCATCTGAACTCTGCCCCTCCACCAGACATACACACATTTTTGGTCCCCTTTCCTCTGTTCCGAGAATTATTTTAGTGTATCTAACTCAGTTTGACATCAGAGGGGCCTGTGTTGCGTTTGCCCAGCAGTGCAGGCTAAGCTCTCCACCACCATAGGAGTTAAAATATGCAGTTGTGTCTGGTGTATTTAGAACATCTGGCCTTGGCTACAACTAAACATAGCAACACAGGCATCTCCTTTGCAACAAATAACATACTAAGCAGCCAGGAAATCGAACAATCCCAGGATAAGATTACTAGGAATATCAAAAAGAAAATGTTGCTCTACATAGTTTTGATAAATGCCAGCATTTTCATTAATTAAGGGAAATTCTAATTTTCTATGTGAAACAAAGTAATTTGTAAATATAGCTAAATCTGCCTTATTGTTTGTTATGTTAGCGCCTGTATATGACTGCTGTCTACATGGCTGAATAATGTGGCCATTTCAAAGAAACTCTTGAAATAACTTTCAGTTCTCAGTGAACCCCTTCTAAAATAAATGTATTGGGGGTCAGTAGAAGAAGTTCTCTACACATGATTGGTGTGAGCTTTTGGTCGGATATTCCGCCCGTGTTTATGCTCCATCAGACATTTGCTGTCGGAGAGCTGGTTCTCAATTTTTCCCGACAACAAAAGTTCTTGTCAGAAATTCCAATCGTCTGTGTGCAATTCCGACGCACAAATATCCTACGCATGCTCCGAATCAATTCAACGCATGCTCAGAATCATTGAACTTAATTTTTCTAGACTCGTCGTAGTGTTGTACGTGACCGCATTCTTGACAATTGGAATTTCCGACAACATTTGTGTGACAGTGTGTATGCAACACAAGTTTGAGCCAACATTCCATCGGAGAAAAAATCCACGGTTCTGTTGTCGGAATGTCCGATCGTGTGGACGTGGCATTACAGTGCTGCTCAGAATGCCACCCTTTAGCTAGACATACACTAGTTGATTTTCAATTGTCCGTACGAACATTCGTATGAAAATTTTCATCAGTACATTCAATGACCTGACAAATGTTGTTGAAAGGTACATTTTTTGTAGCATGCGATTTTGGAGTGAATAGAATTTCTCAAGCGTAAACCACATTTACTGGTAAACAAGAAGATATTTATCCTGCTTGTTTGAATTTTGTCATTTGTCACTGTGGTCAAAAATGAACATCAATTTGAGCCTATTAGCCATCAGAAAATCTTACAAGCATTCTTAAAATGAACAAAATTCTACTACTGTATGGCCAGCTTTACAGACAGCTTGAAGAGGAACCTCACAATTATAAAATTACAACACAAGCACCTTTAGAAATGTTTAGTAATGGATATCTTTAAACAGTTACTTATATATAATTGCAGGAGTTTTATTCTTTAAATACTTTATTTTTCTTTTCTCTACATTCTTTTCATGACAGCCATTTTAACTAAGGGTAGATGAATCTGCCTCCTGGCATATGTCACTGTGCACATCGTCAGATCAATCTGTCTGCTTTAAATACGGTAAATTGCTTTTTAAATTTGTGTAAAATAAAAACATTTTTAAAGTAAAAAAAAACTTTGACTTAAGTTGAACAATGCTCTTGCTATAGGTGTAGGCCATATATGTATCTCATAAAGCCTGACTGAAATACTTCTACGAAAGTGATGGCCCAAACTGCAACAGGTGTACAGAGTGGCATGTCAGAGGTCATGTGACTGCACCCAGATGAGGGGAAGGAGGTGAGGACAGAACTCTGCTCATCCCACCATATGTCCAATCCCGAGGAGGAGATCACACACAGTCCTCTGAGCACTATATACTGCACTCTCCAATCTCTGAGCACTCAACTGCACTATCCAGTCTCTGAGCACTCTATACTGCACTCTCCAGTCTCTGAGCACTCTGTACTGCACTCTCCAGTCTCTGAACTCTCTATACTGCATTCTCCAATCTCTATGCACTCTGTACTGCACTATCCAATCTCTTAGCACTCTGTACTACACTCCAACCTCTGAGCACTCTCTGGTAGGACAGTCAATAAGCACTCTCCAGTCTCTGAGCACACTCTCGCTATATTGCGCTCTTCAATAGAACTCTATTTTGCTCTCCCCAGCAGGGAATAATCACTGTTCTAGGACATTGCTATTTTTTAAAGTGAAAAAAAGGCCTTTTTAATCCAAGATGGCAAAGTAAATGTCTTAAAGTGAATGTAATTTTTTTGTGAAGGTGGATTTCTCTTGTGCTCTGCTAGTCAGGACTAAAGACGAGTTGCCAGGGATTGTGCAGAACTTTCAGAACTGTAATTTTCTGTCACACAACTCAACTGTTTCTGTCGCAAGTGCACTAATACAGCTACAATCACCTTTGTCTATCAAAAGAGCTAAACAAGACTATTCATTAAAAAGGATATCAATGGGCCAACATCTTAGTAGCTACAACAGCATCAAAGGTGAAAACACTGCAGTAATTTCCATGCAGAAGGAAAAGCACTGTCTCTCCATAAAAAGAAGAGCTTATCTAATAGTTCTACAGACACGATCAATAGGTATTAAAAAAATGTTTCACAGTCTTACAAGCATAGGCATTCTACCTTAACATAAATGTTTTTTTAAGTCTGACCATAATGCTACGTTGATTTGTTCTTTAAAGGATAAGTTCCCCTTTCGTAACATGTTACATATTATACCCATATTCAAGGTGCAAAATGTACCATGTTACAGATGCAGCCACTCCCGTACCACCCATCCCCTGTGACAGCAAGCAGGGGATCTTCTCCTCCCACTCTCTGTCACAATTTAAAAAAAACATGGATAGGTGGGCAAATGTAGGAACTACAAGTACCGATACCCTTTGTGGCTGTTGGCTTGTAGTTCTTAACAAACTACCAGGGCGCTCTAGGTAGTTCATTAAAGCTCTGTGTCAGTGTGTAACTGCCTGTTTATATGAGCAGACAGCTTACACTGACAGTCTGCAAGAGCCTTGCATTACAACTCGATCTGCTGATTGTGGGTGCAATGCTTTACAGACTGCTAGTAAAAAATTAAAAAAAATGCATATTTTTTTACCTGCAAAAAGATGTGCATTTATTTTGGATTTTTTTTTTTTTTTTTACAAAGGTGAAGTTATCCTTTAATGGGTGTTACAGTAAACTTTCATTCTGCAAACATAATTTTTTTTAGGTATATCACCAAAATACTAAATGGCATAAAAAATTGACCAATCAGAATTACAGTACTTTTGACAATAGATACATAGTTGATATGGTTGAAAAAAGCTACGGGTCCATCTAGTTCTAATTTAGGATTAAATAATTTTTTGGTCATAAATGTTTATATACGAGGTAAGACAATTGAATTCCCTGAATGCCTGCACAGTATTCTAGGGAGTCGCATAGCCATTCGCACTCAAGCGTGTTCTGACATGTTCTAACTAGCACTTGTCTGGGTCGCAGACCAGTTGACTCAGGCCCTGTACACACGATCAGACATGTCCGAGGAAGCATGTCCGACGGACCGTTTTCATCGGACAAGGCTGAATTGTCTGGTGGTCTGATGTGCGTACACACCATCGGACCAAAATCCCCTCGGACCAGAACGCGGTGACGTAGAACACAACGACGTGTTAAAAAAACGAAGTTCAATGCTTCCAAGCATGCGTCGACTTGATTCTGCGCATGCGGGGGATTTTGGTCCGATGGTTTGTGTACTAACCATCGAACCTGTCCGATGGACAGGTTTCCAGCGGACATGTTTTCAAGCATGTTTGGAAATTTTTGTCCGCTGGAAAACGGTCCGATAGGACGTACACATGATCGAACATGTCCGCTGAAACCGGTTAAATTACATATGGGCGTTAGAAAGATTTCCATGACAATGGTGCCTCAAATCTTGACAGAAGATCAGAAAGAATGTCATCTTCAAATTTCATTCATCCTTTTTTTAGAATGCAGAGGTGTTTGATAGGGTTTTTATCGTTGATGAAACATAGTGTTTCCAGTATGAGCGGTAAATAAAACTCCAGAGCATGCAGTAGAAAACAAAGAATTTACCTCGCCCAAAGGCTGCACGTATGTCTCGTTCCCAGTTCCAAACCATGCTGGTGTGTTTTTTTGATAAGACGGGGATAATTCACTATGAGTTTATAGAACATGGTACAACGCTCAACATACACTGTAAAATACACTGGAAATCTGCCCTGACAAGTGGATTCAACGCTATGACAATGCTTCTGCACCAGATGCGTTAAGTGTTCGCGAGTTCCTGGCTCAGAAATCCATCTTGAAACTTGGCCAACCACCTTATTCCCCTGACTTTGAACACTGCAACTTATGGCTGTTTCCAAAAATAAAAAATGCCTTACAAAGAACACAGATTTAATGACATTCTGGACATCTAGGATGCTGCGACAAAGATACCACACAGCGTTCTGGAAAACAAGTTACAGAAATGCTTCCGGCTGTGGCACAATCATCTAGAAAAAAGCAGCATTACTTCACAAGGGGACTTCTTTGAAGGTGAAAATAACCGCTAGTTTATAGGCTTTTTTTTTTTTTACTGTCCATTCCAGGAAATTAAATTGTCACGCCTCATATACTGTATAATCCTAACAGACTTTGTAATTCATTCGAAATGGGATTGTGTATACAGACGTTCTTAAAAATTAAAAGTAAATACAAATTAATTTTTTTTTTTAGGATTCTAGGTGGTAATGATTTACCATTTTGATTACATTTCTTTAGGGTTGTGGTGTACTAAAATGTAATATAATGGTCAGCTATCATTACCACTCATAAATTAAAATTTTTATTTTCATTAAATTTAGTAAGCAGCTGTTCTCACATCATGTACCCAAATCGGAATAGGATATGTGTCAGCTATATTCTGGTATAAATCAGAAATTATTGCTTCTCATTCATAAAGCAGATGGGATGCTAGAATTTCTCGCTGTGCTCAATAATTCTTAATTACATGGCACAGCAAAAATCGATACCATTTATTACTGACAACATTAATGATGATCATTTTATATAAAGTTCAAACCAAAGTCATTAACCAACATTGCATTGAGCCTTTTACCAGGGCAAAGAGGAAGAGCCAAAAGCAACATAGCACACTTATTGATTTTAATTCTGCATTAAAAGCTAACCCTTGGTCTCTTATGTTTAAAAAAAAAACACAGTTTACTACTAATCTAATTGATTTAGATACATCAGAAGTTTACATTTTAAAGGGAAAAATACTTAACTATTATCAGTTGTAAAAATGTTTAGATAAATATGCAATATGAGGCAAGTAGGCAAGTTTTGGTTTTCTGCCTTATGCTGGCCTTTAGATTGCAACCGCAAAAATCAGAGCACTACAGGATCATTGTAACTTTGCCACAACCAAACAATCTTCAGACTGGAAGTAAACTGTAGAATCCAACTTACATCTGACCAAGTAGGACAATGGAGAATTCTCTAAAAATATATAACATGTCTGTTCATTGTTCAACCAACGGGAGTTTTAAGATGATTTACAGTGGTTGTAGGTACCCTATAGCTGTCCCAACTGTTATCAGAAAATTGTGAATGTGGCAGTATGTTTTTATGTCTATATTATTTTTAAAGACCTAAAATCTTAAGTTTACCTTATTTGTCATGAGCAGATCTCTTTTATGATCAGAGCAATCTGGGCCCTATATCAGTATTACGGGTATAAAGGAGTGATATTACATTGCAAGGTACAAGTTGCCGACATGCCTAAATTGCGAAGTAACTTTAACTGCCAATTGTGCCTTGTATAGCCCATGTGAAATTGACTTTATATTGACTTCAGTGGCATAAGGTATGAATTACATTCCTTAATTCTCCCCACATGTATGATATGTCAGGATATCCATCCAAGTATTCTGGAATATATTAGACAGGGGTTAGATCTTCACAAAATTAGAGGCCTTGCAACAGCCCAGAACTGTCAGATAAAAAGAAAACAAAAATCCTATTTTGTAGAGGAATGTATATATGAAGAATGTGCCAATCAATGTTTAAGTAAATCTATAGCCAAAAAGTTTTTGTAAAAGTTAGCATGCCTGTCAAGTTTAATTTGATATATATGCCCCATGGACTTGTACTCTATTTGTCTAGTTGGCCATTTCCATTGAGACAGAAAACAATTGAAATTCCAATTTCTTTTTATTGTCACTAGAACAGAAGATGAGGGGAAAATCTTTCAATAGAAGCATCTGTCCCAACAGCAACTGTAACAAAGGGGATTACCTCTGACTTCCAGTTTTCTTTCTAGGGCAGGAAGTGAATGAACATCTTCAAAAAGGACACACAGCCAAAAGATTGATTTCATCCACATTCTATCTATCCGAGACTAAATCCGAGACTCAGGCCTCGTACACACGACCGAGAAACTAAAAACTAAAACGAGTTCCTTGTCAGGCTTGTCGAGAATCTTGTCAAGCTTTCTTTGCGTACACACTGTCAAGACAAAATCTCGTCGTTCTCAAAAGCGGTGATGTACAACACGCATGACGGCACTATGATGGGGAAGTTTGATTCCACTGGCGCCACCCTTGGGGCTGCTTTTACTAATCTCATGTTACTGTGTATTAAGTAAAAGTTTGGTGAGAGACGATTTGCGCTTTTCAGTCTGTTACAGCGTGACGAATGTGCTATCTCCATTACAATCGCTACTTTTACCGAAGGTGCGCTCCCGTCTCATACTTTATTCTGAGCATGCGCGGGTTTCTAAGCATGCACACGAACGTGTTTCTCGTTCTAAACCAGCCCGACGAGAAACACGACGAGGAAATTGAGACTCCCGACGAGAAAAAAGAGAACTTGTTCTCTTTTTTTCTCGTCGAGATTCACGAGAGTTTTCCTTCGGCAAAAAAGCTCTGCCACCAAGTTTCTTGATGGATTTTGTCGAGGAAAACGGTCCTGTGTACGAGGCCTAAAAGAAAAAAAAGGCCATTGATCAGCTTTATCTGTAGTTGAGCTGAGCTGCATTACCAGTCATTTTCATAAGCCAATTCTATCGATGGGGTATGTCATTAAAAAAAAAAAATATGATATTGGTATTAATTGAGATATAGATGTTTACATATAAAAATTTACATCACACAAAAAGGACTGATTTAAAAAAAAAAAATTAGCTACCCACTGCAATTACTCACCTGTCAAGTGATACTAAACACACAGGCCCAGATTCATAAAGCAATTACGCCTGTCTAACTAGTGTTAGACAGGAGTAATTTCAAATTTCGCGCGCCGTATCACTAGTTTGAATCCTCAAACCATGATACGGCGGCTTTGGGCTTCGATCCGAGAGGCTTACGTCTTCGTAAGCCTTCGGATCTACGCTGCGATATTTTTGCGGCCGCTGGGAGGAGTTTGCGTCGTTTTCATGCGTCGGGATATGCAAATGTGTTTTTACGGCGATCCACGAAGATACGAGCGGTCTTCGCAATCGCTTACGTCTGTTTTTTTTTACGTACTGTTAGACCAGCTTTTTGCTGGTCTAACGGTGCGTAGCCCATGTTAAGTATGGCCGTCGTTCCCGCGTCGAATTTAATTTATTTTTTTGCGTAACTCGTTCGGGAATAGAAATGTCCGTAAACGACGCTACTCAAACAACGAATGACGTAACGACGTGATTTCGCGCAATGCACGGCGGGAAATTTGCGAACGGAGCATGCGCAGTTCGATCGCCGCGGGAACGCGCCTATTGTAAATCCTTCACGCCCCCTACTCGTCTAGATGGATTGCGACGGGAGAAATACACTACGCCGCCGTCGTTTACTGGACAAAATCTACCTGGATTCCACGTAGAGCCAGGTAAAAAACGGCGGCGTAGTGTATTTCTGATACGCTACGAGAATCCAATTCACTCTGAATCTGGGCCACACTGTTTAATTTACATTGTCCCTTCTACTTCTGTATGCGGATGATGGCACTGTAATTATTTTAATTAAAAAAATAAGCCTGTCTGCAGGGAAACATAAGCAAGAGGAACTTCTAGTCCTCTGCTGCTGGTCACATGTTCAAAACTAAAAAAAAAAAAAAACACCCTTTGGAATACAGAGTAAAAATAAAAAAATAATATCAATAAACTGTTTTAAATGAAATCTGTATTAATTTTTGGCAATAACATAGTGTGGGTGGATTTCTGCCAGTCACAGGCTGTGCCATTCCCCTCCAGCCTGTGTCTTAGAATAAGAGGCAGATGACACGTTCATTAACCACTTTCCCACCGCGCCATAGGCATTTTACTGCTACGGCGCGGTGGAGTTATCTTGGGACGACGTCCCTGGGACGTCGTCCTTCACTTCCGCGATTGCGCGTCCCCTGGGACGCGCTCGCGAAAGTGTCCGTGCTCGCCGGGTCTAGAAGACCCGGCGCATCACGGATCACGGTAAATTGCCGCTGATAGCGGCCGTTTACCACGTGATCGCGCCGTCGAATCACAACAATACCCAACAATACCCCAGTACCCAACAATACCCCAAGACTCAGCAATACCCCAGTACTCAGCAATACCCCAGTACTCAACAATACCCCAGTACTCAACAATACCCCAGTACTCGGCAATACCCCAGTACTCGGCAATACCCCAGTACTCGGCAATACCCCAGTACTCAGCAATACCCCAGTACTCAACAATACCCCAGTACTCAACAATACCCCAGTACTCAGCAATACCCCAGTACTCAGCAATACCCCAGTACTCAACAATACCCCAGTACTCAACAATACCCCAGTACTCGGCAATACCCCAGTACTCGGCAATACCCCAGTACTCGGCAATACCCCAATACTCGGCAATACCCCAGTACTCGGCAATACCCCAATACTCGGCAATACCCCAGTACTCTGCAATACCCCAATACTCAACAATACCCCAGTACTCAACAATACCCCAGTACTCAGCAATACCCCAGTACTCAGCAATACCCCAGTACTCAACAATACCCCAGTACTCAACAATACCCCAGTACTCGGCAATACCCCAGTACTCGGCAATACCCCAGTACTCGGCAATACCCCAATACTCGTCAATACCCCAGTACTCGGCAATACCCCAATACTCGGCAATACCCCAGTACTCGGCAATACCCCAATACTCTGCAATACCCCAATACTCGGCAATACCCCAGTACTCAGCAATACCCCAGTACTCGGCAATACCCCAATACTCGGCAATACCCCAGTACTCGGCAATACCCCAATACTCAGCAATACCCCAGTACTCAACAATACCCCAGTACTCAACAATACCCCAGTACTCGGCAATACCCCAGTACTCAGCAATACCCCAGTACTCAGCAATACCCCAGTACTCAACAATACCCCAGTACTCAACAATACCCCAGTACTCGGCAATACCCCAGTACTCGGCAATACCCCAGTACTCGGCAATACCCCAATACTCGGCAATACCCCAGTATTCGGCAATACCCCAATACTCGGCAATACCCCAGTACTCGGCAATACCCCAATACTCTGCAATACCCCAATACTCGGCAATACCCCAGTACTCAGCAATACCCCAGTACTCGGCAATACCCCAATACTCGGCAATACCCCAGTACTCGGCAATACCCCAGTACTCGGCAATACCCCAATACTCAGCAATACCCCAGTACTCAGCAATACCCCAATACTCGGCAATACCCCAGTACTCGGCAATACCCCAATACTCGGCAATACCCCAATACTCGACAATACCCTGCATGATACTTTGCAATACCCCAATACTCTGCAATACCGCCTATGGGGATTTTTAAGTAGCGAAGTTTGGCGCCATTCCACGAGTGTGCGCAATTTTGAAGTGTGACATGTTGGGTATCTATTTACTCGGCGTAACTTCATCTTTCACATTATGAAAAAAAATTGGGCTAACTTTACTGTTTTGTTTTGTTTTAAGCACAAAACTGTTTTTTTTTAAAAAACACACGTTCAATAAATTTCTGCGAAAATACCGTGCGAGATAAAAAGCTGTAACGGCCGCCATTGTATTCTCTAGGGTCTTTGCTAAAAAAGCATATCTAATGTTTTGGGGTTCTATGTAATTTTCTAGCGAATAAATGATGATTTTTCCATGTAGGAGAGAAATGTCAGAATTGGTCTGGGTGTTTCAGAACGCCTGATGGCGTTCCCTGCATGTTGGGCCTCTGTATGTGGCCACGCTGTGTAAAAGTCCCACACATGGGGTATCGCCATACTCAGGAAGAATAGCAGAATGTGTTTTGGGGTGTAATTTGTGGTATGCATATGCTGTGTGTGAGAAATAATCTGCTAATATGACAGAAACAAGTTTTTTTTTTTTTTTTTTTTTACAGAATTTTCAGTCGTTTTTCTTTTATAGCGCAAAAAATAAAAAACCCAGAGGTGATCAAATACCACCAAAAGAAAGCTCTATTTGTGTGAAAAAAAGGACAAGCACCGAAAGCTGAAAATTGGTCTGGTTAGGAAGGGGGTTTAAGTGCCCAGTGGTCAAGTGGTTAATCTACATGTAAAAGCCCACCCCCATTGTGTTTAGCTGGTTAGTGAGCATGGAGGAGGGGGGGGCTGTCATTTACCATTGTGTATACACCCACATGTGTGACTCTATAGTCACGTAGGCTGCTCAGATGTGATAGGGAGGAAATGTGTAGCATAGAAACTCACTGAAAACTTGGCATATGCAGAGATGCCACTACAGCTGCAAAATACCTAGCTAAATTGGGGAAATTAACAGAAGTTAGAGATAGAGAGCAGCAGGATCCACCATTTTCTTTGTTTTGTTTGCAGAATACAGGAAACAAAACTCATAGTGACTGCAAGAGTATGCACAGCATGTAATACAACATTTATTAATATTTTTTTTTTATAATATGGGTCTAGTGACACTTTAAAGTGATAATAAAAATCTTGTTTATTTAAATTTTTTGTTTAAAAATAACAAACATCTAAATTATGCAATAGAGGACTTGGTGGCCACTGTATGTACACGAATGTTGAGGTTTCTGTATTTCCGTTTATCTAAATAAAGCATTGGAAAAAAAATAACAAACAGCCCAGATCCTTCTCTTCTCTGGTCCCTCACCCCCACTCCTGGCCCCTCCCTCCTGCAGAGTGTACCCACAGCAAACACAGAGCCAAGGCTACCTGCCCCATCTCTCTCCTTGTTGGCTCACTGACTTTTATTGACAGCAGTGGGAGCCAATGACACCTGCTGTGCCAATCAGGAGGGAGAGTCCCAGACAGCCGATTCTTTCGTGCAACATCGCTGGATAGAGATGGGGCTTTGGTAAGTATTAGGGGGCTGAGGGGGGCTGCTGCACACAGGTTTTTTAATAGAATAGAATGCATTAAGATAATAAACCTTCTGCCTTTAGAAACACTTTAGGGTTACATTTTATCACCTGCCTCATGACAATTGAAAATGACACCAAGTTACTAAAGAAATGTTTTTTATGTTAAAGTTTTAAAAAAAAATAAGTGCAATAAAATGATAAGAATTTATTTTGTATTATTATTTGAAGCCTTTAAAGTATAGCAAATATCATCTGACCATCTGGAGCTAGTCATCGCAGGACTCCAACATTTTGCAATTTTTTTTTCTCTCTCAACTAAACGGCAGATTCATAACTTCCACGTAGCTAATGAAAAGCCAGGAGGCAGCATATCATCGTGCTGGGAAAGATTTACAGAAACGTTATTAACTATACACACAATCAACGTGGCAGAAATGTAGGCATTGCAATAAAATGTGGAGTGTGTACATTTACATGTGAAGACTGGATCACACATACAGGAAGACTATGCTACACAGACAGTATGGTGCCAATCTAACACATTCCAGCCAAATGTGTTAATAATTAAGGCAATTAGGAAATAGAGATGAGTGAACTTCCTGCATTCTGTTTGGTGATTTCATTTGACCAGCTGGCCCAATACTATATTAACTTGTTCATTACTTTAATGTTGGGAGATGTGCAAATGTATACATTGTGTAAACAAATAAAACTAACACGTCCTTAAGTCTTGTTCACATAGGCCAGTGATGGAGAACCTTGGCACCCCAGATGTTTTGGAACTACATTTCCCATGATGCTCATGCACTCTGCAGTGTAGCTGAGCATCATGGGATATGTAGTTCCAAAACATCTGGGTTGCCAAGGTTCGCCATCACTGACATAGGCGCTGAGGCCCATACATCATGAGCAAGCCATTTTTTTATGCACATTTAGCTGACAGGTGCTGAATGCATGCAGCCTATTAAAGTCTATTAGGCTAAGTTCACATATGTGAATGTGCGGGTTCATGCCTGGGGTCCGCTGCGTGTCTGTTCACCAGTTTAGGTGCTAGTCTGAACCACACCCGAAAGACGCACAGGATGCTTCTGTAATCCGGACAGCAGCCACCCTGGACCTGTGTGAACTGGCTTTATTGAGAGCCAGTCACACTTGCTTGTCATGCGAATTGGATGCGGTGGGAAACCTCACCCAATTTGCATATATGTGAACCCGGCCTGAGTACGCAGTGGATACACAGACTCTCCCTGCGCTAGGGCTGTTCACCCCCACACCAGCGCACCTGTCACATTAGTGGCTGTATCCGTGCATCAGCTGCGTCCTCGAAGACATCACCTGGCGGGTGTAGAAACACAAAGAAACAGCCTGTTCATGGTGTACCAACCTCAGCATCCATTTTTGCAATCTTTGTCCCCCTGGAGAGATTTCCTGGCAGAAATTAAAGGGAAACATCCCTAATGGGAATTCAGGTCACAATTGTCCATTTTCCAAGTGGCCTTGGCTTCACCTTCCTTTGTACATAAACAGTTATAGGAATGAATATTTATTTTTATTTACCTAACATTCAGAAAATACACATCTGTTTGATGCAGATTATATTTACCAATTGCCCTAAGTATCTGCCCATAAACGTCTATAGGTAAAAACTTCCCGGACAGTCATTAACCCCTTCACACCCACCCCAGCAACCCTTTAAAAAGTTCTGATTGGCGATCATGTGGCTGTCACAATGGGCACATGATCGCAAGCTGGTCCTACCAGCTACCGATCATTAGTACGGATCAAGGGCTGTCTTGGACAGCTCGGTCTCTGTGTTGAGAGTGCGCCCAGGGATGCATATGCATTTAAGCCAACTCTTTTGCCGCTGCACATATGTGTTATGTGGGCAACAACAAATTAATGCATATCTACAATCCCAATTACAAAAAAGTTGGAGCTAATTAGGTTTATTGGCAGCAAATCAGTAACATGATTGGGTATGAAAAGAGCATCTTAGAGAGCCAGAGTGTCATAGAAGAAAATATAGGCAGAGGTTCACCAATCTGTCAATAACAATCTGTTCACCAATCTGTCAATAACTTAAGTATATCATCATCATCATCTACAGTACAAATTACTATCAAAGAATTTGGAGAATATAGAGAAAGCTGTGTGTGCAAGGGACAGGGGCAAAATGCAATACTGGAAGCCTGTGATCTTCTGGCCCTCAGATGACACTGCATTAAGAACAGGCATAATTCTGTGATTGACATAGGCACAGGAATATTTCCAAAAATCACTATCGGAACACAGTTCACCATACCACCCAAAAACGATACCATCTTTTCTGGGCCAAAGCTCATTTAACCGCTTGCTGCCCGCCACATGCAGATATACGTCTGCAGCATGGCACGGGCAGGCAAAAGAAAGTATATATATATATATATATATATATATGTCCCCTTTAAGAAGCCGGCATTGTGCGCACGCACCGCAAGCTCCGTGACTCCGACTGCGGGTCCTGTGGACTCGATGTTTCACAGGAATACCCGTGATCGTGTCACGGTGAGGGAGAAGGGGGAAATTCTTATGTATACAAGCATTTTCTTCCTAGTGACAGAACAGTGACCACAGCTTCCTGTAATTGGAAGCGGTGATCATTGTCCTGTCACACACAGCCCATCCCCCCACAGTTAGAAGCACTCCCTAGGGCATGCTTAACCCCTCCAGTGCCACCTAGTGGTTAACCCCTTAACTGTCAGTGTCATTTTCACAGTAAACAGTGCATTTTTATAGCACTGATCGCTGTAAAAATGACAATGGTCCCAAAAATTTGTCAAAAGTGTCCGCCATAATGTCGCAGTCATGATAAAAATCGCTGATCGCTGCCATTACTAGTAAAAAACAATTATTAATAAAAATGGCATAAAACTATTTTGTAGACGCTTTAACTTTTGCGCAAACCGATCAATAATCACTTATTACGACAACAAATGTTTGAGAGCTGGTTCTCAATTTTTCCAACAACAACAGTTCTTGTCGGAAATTCCGATCGTCTGTAGTCAATTCCGACCCACAAAAATCCTATGCATGCTCAGAATCAATTTGACGCATGCTCGGAATCATTAAACTTCATTTTTCTCGGCTCGTCGTAGTGTTGTAAGTGACCGCGTTCTTAACGTTTGGGAGTTCCGACAACATTTGTGTAACCGTGTGTGTGCAAAACAAGTTTGAGCGAACGCTCCTTCGGAAAAAAAATCCAAAGTTTTGATGTCGGAATGTCCGATCGCGTGTACACGGCATTAGTCTTCGAAAAGGAAACAATAGCACCATAGTACAGCATGTCTGTGCATAAACTCTATGCTCTGCCTATTCACTGCATTTTTTAATCCAGTTTACTCACCACCAACTACTGCCTACTGATGGGGGAGCCTGTTATATGAAAGCTGGCCACATAAGAGATTCAGGCTGCGCATCCATGCCTTGTGCAGTTTGTAAAATAAGAACTTTATATTTGCTGAGACCTTTAGTTATAGTTTTATTTTGTTACTGGTGCCAAACCATTTTTAACTTAATGAATAATACCCGCCAAATGCCATTTTAGGTTCCAAAGAGTCTACCTAAATCTACATGCGTGTGTTAGTCAGTAAAAATGCTGAGGATTTTGGCCAGACTGGGAGGTGATGGTCCCCTTCAGATATAACTGAACATCTCCAGCAAACTAATCAGGAGTGCTGACATTTCTCAGTTATTCACCTTAGTTCACCTGAGATTACTGTGGCAGTGGGGGTATCTACACAGCAAATAAACATGCATGCTTACGCAATAAAGTGTGAAAGGTTATGTACATTAGAAGGAGAAAAGATCACTGTAAGGCTAAATTGTGCAAGTAAAATCCATCTTTAAAATGGACTTTCATAGGGTAAATGACAGTACTGTACAATTTAAACAAAACTGTAGGAAAATATACATTATTTTTCTTTTTTTTTTTAATTATTAAATATCTTTTTAGAGATAGCTAAAATTACCTGATTCTATCTTTTTATAAACTCCCAGTAAGTGATTGGACTGCAAGATGCTATAAGTAGGAGGGTACTGACTGTAGAGATCAGAGTGATGACCCAATCAATGTGCTGCTCCTTCATTGGCCATTTCTTATTAAATGTACTTGAAAAAAACAACAACATAAAAATGCATTGTTTCACTGTATTTACTATTTCACGAATATGTAGATCTAAACTATGACCTCAAATCTGTATATGATATTGCCTAATTTTTTTTAAATTAAATGTATTCCTATTTAATAACTTACTGTCTGAACTAATTAACTCCTTCCTCCTCTTTTCCTCCTAGCTGTTATTTGTCTCAGGTTTTTTCACACTATTATTTTTTAATCTTTATATGCATTTTGTTACTTATTCCAGCAGAGCAGCCCTCAAAATTTCCACTAGCCTGCTAGCATTTGGCGAGTGGATTTCAGCTGGGGACGAGTGATGACAGGGATGCATGACCAATCTCCCTCCAATCTGTACCTACACTTAGAGCCCTGATGCGATTAGTGGCCAAAGAGGAAAGGTGCATGCTCGAGAAAAGTAGTCTGGTGAGCCACACACAGGCAGAGCAGTACACAGGTGCTCTCCTTACAATTCTCATTAAGCCATTGGACCTAACAGTATGACCTCTCTGAGCCTGCCCCCCTCCCCCCGACCAATGTGCCTGGAGAGCAGGGAGCAGGAAGTAATAAGTGAGCACTGCGAGCAGACTGGTCTCAATGTGTGCTGTGCGGTGTCAGTGTGTGCTGTGCTATGGTGTCAATGGCTGTGCAGTTGTGTGGATCTCAGCGCTGGATTGTACTCCCTCCCGCTGTGCTGCCAGCCTGAATAAAAGGGGGAAGTGGGGACATGCAAGCATGGAGCCGCACACACAGGCTCCTGATGATGAGATGAAAAGGAGAGGGGGAGAGAGAGAGAGAGGATGGATGGGAGTTGCAAGAGAATGGGGAAGAGACGTGGTTCTAGTGCCCTGTCCCTCTGGTCTGCCCCCATGCCCTGTCTTATTTTGTTAAAGTTGTTGGTAATATTTAATTGTGTAACTTGATTTTGCATAAAACATTTAACAGTGCCATTCCATGAGATAATCTATGAGGGCGTGTTTAGGGGCGCAATTAGGCGCAGGGCAGTGTATGAATGGGCTGTTAGGTGGGGCAACTGGTGGCGAGTAACTCTTGAGGCATGGCTAGTAGACCAGGGCTTGAAATGTTGAGCCCTGCAACAGAGCATAGCAAAAAAGTGTTCAAAAATGGAAAAATTACTTTATTCATTTGCAAATAATACTGTCATACTTTGTACCAGAAACATAATTTTGATTTGATTTTAAATGGGACAAATTATAGAATACAATTTATATTTTTATGTACTGTAAAACTACACAAATAATGCATTTTTACATTTCTTTTTAATAAATTCCATAAAATATAATGTATAAACTCCAAAAATGTAAATGAAATAATTTTTGCAAAACAATATTGGCAAAAGAAAGCCTAGCCCCCCCCCCCCCCCCCCAAAAAAAAACCCAAAACAATGTCATTAGAAATGGAGAAACGAGAGTGCGAGAGCTGGAATGGTTAAACCTTACATTTAGCTGTTATCCTATAAACCAACTTTTAATAAAAAGAAAAGTAAAATAAAAAGATAACTGAAAATGGATATTGATAATAGTTAATTACTTTTTAAATACACATTCATCGCAAATACAAACATTAATATTTAATTTTTTTCTTCACAAAACATCTTTTTAAAAAAATACATTTATATGCACACTGATGCGTTAAAATAATATTCTAAATAATTTTTAAATGATGTCTTTATAACCTGCAATGTTCATGAGAAAACCTGATTACTAATTCAGCTGATATGAACATAAAAGCGAAAGCTGGGTCTTTACAGGTAACTAAACAAATAATGACAGCGTTTTGCTAACTACAAAGTAACAAAGTTTTACAAGGTTGGCTTGAACTTACTGCTGTGAAAGAGCTCACAGATCGTTGGCTGAACTACACTGGCCCTCATCAGCTGGTCACATAGTTTGAACTACTAAGCCATTTCCTGCCTACCATATAAAGACATTTAACAGACTCAGATGCCGCCGTAACCCTTGTGGGAAGTTATTAAGTTTACAATGTGTTATCAGCACACAATGGTAAACAGTTCTATAAACGCTAAGGGCTTGCTGCCAGCCCCCTCTCAAACCACACATTTTTGTTAACTCTGAAGTCCTCCACAAATGAACGGCAGATGAACCAGAAAATTCATATGTGGATACAGTATAGAATCTGCTCACATCAGCCTTTGCCATACTCAAAAAGTCACTATTGCAAATAAATAAAGATCAAAAGAAAGTGGATTACCCGTGCTGGGGAGAGTCATCACCCCAGCATGTAAGCAATGAATAGGACTGAATTGGTGCTTACACAAAGCTTCTTTTCATTATTTTCTACAGCAAAACAATCAGTGGAGCAAAGGAGAGGTATATAATGTTGGCCTTACACCTGTAAAATCTTGGTTGTCCAACCTTGGTGTCTTCATAGATTCAATTAATTTCAAGCAAGCTTCCATTTGAGTACCATATAAATGTCTTGATTTTCGAAGAATGATCATTCTAATTCCATATTAACTATGACAAGTGCATATGCATACGACTAGTTACGATTTTTCATGGCCAGAAACGAATTCAGTGGTTAGAAATGTGTTCATTCTCATTAGATAATACAATAAATTTCCGTCTTTGTCCTTTGATTTTTTTTGTTCACTCTGGTTGAAATAAATTGTTGAATTGTCCATTTTAACTGGAAAAATTCTAAAAATTACAACTTTCTAAGAAAATTCTACAAGTTTAGGACATGGGCAAAGCACAGGTTCACCATAATTAACACAATGGGGTTGATTTACTGAGGCTGGGTTCACACTGGTACGACAAACGCTCCGACATTGGGCACTCCTGTCGAATGACGTGTGAAAATCCTTGTAAGAGCCATCTTAACTGGTCTGACACAAGTCAGTCCAACTTTGAAAATGCTCCCTGTACTACTTTGGTCCGACTTTGATCCTACTTCAGCACATTGAATATCACTGAAGTCGGATCAACATGGGGACAAGGTGCTTTGGGGTGGTGGGCGCCCCCTGCCCCAAAGCATCCACCGCCCATGTTGAGGACATGAGGCCTGGTACGGTTCAAGAGGGGGGGTGCTCGCTTGTCCCCATCCCCTTTCCTGACCAGCCGGGCTAGGTGCTCCGATAAGGGTCTGGTATGGATTTTGGGGGGACCCCCATGCCGTTTTTTGGCATAAGGGGTTCCCCTTAAAATCCACACCAAACAGAAGGGCCTGGTATGCTCTTGGAGGGGGAACTCATGTTGTTTTTTTTTTTATTTGGCTTGGAGTTCCCCCTAAAGATTCATATCAGATATAGAGACTGGTGTTGTCGGGGATCAAACTCGGATCCCTGTTCATTGAAGTCGGACGCATGTCAGATCCAAAGTAGTACGACTGTCGTGTCGTACCAGTGTGAACTCGGCTTCAAACTGGAGAGTGCAAAAACTGGTGCAGCTGTGCATGGTAGCCAATCAGCTTCTAACTTCAGCTTGTTCAATTAAGCTTTGGCAGAAAAAAATTAGAAACGGATTGGTTTCTTTACAGTGGTACACTAGATTTTGCACTCTCCAGTTTTAGTAAATCAACACCATAAAAAAAGGCAAAGTATTGTATTATAACCTTGCTAAGTTTCTCAGAAATGCATAAGCTGTTTTTTATGCCTCTGTTCAGTTACCCATTTTTAACATTTATTGTGTAGTTTAGCAAAATTCGATTTTACTGCGAATAGCCATTTTGGATTACTAACTGAAGAGGAATCAGCTGCAGCGTCTTCAAAAGCCCAATTTGTTTAATGCAACCTACCTTAATTTCATAACTCATTTTGGGTTGGGAATTCTTGAAGAGAAATAAGCTGTAGTGTCTTTTATGATTTTACTCCAGCCCACACTTTTTTTGATCGAAAAAGGTAAGGTTAGAACCTCTCAAAGAATTTTATTGCTGAAATGTAAATAGGAAACTGAATTCAGGATTACTTGTAGCTCAGCATACAGAATGGAGATTTTTTCATTTCAGGAATGCAACAGCTCAGGTTAAGCAGCTTTCAAGCACAGGATGGTTTATCGGGGCGCTTCAGATAGAGACCAGAGGAACTGGGTGAATAAAAGCCCCCTGCAATGGTTCTATAATTTAAAAACTTCTATTCCAACACAGAGATCCAAAGTACCAAATTCAATGTGCTTTGGGGGCTATTAGCACACCATATTTATAAAGGCTTACAATTTTTGCACTGATGAAAATGGACTGGGCTGAGATGATAAATAACATTTGCTAAAGTAAAAAGTCTGTTTGTGAAAGGATTTCAGCCGCTAGTACTTTTTCAGAAGAAACACATTGACTTGTGTACTTTGGATCTCTATGATAAAATAAATGTTTTGGAACTCCAGAACCGGTTGTGTGCTTTTATTCACTTCCTCAGAATTTCATTGTTGTCTGTGTCCCCAAGAGAAAGATTTCCACTCACATCCTTTCCAGATGACAGGTGTCAAATAAAAACAAAAAAGGATGAGAAATTGCCTCTTTGAGACAGACGGGTTTTAAAATCTGACAGACAGATCTCCTCAACAAGGATACAGACAGCAATAAAAAAAATCAGACAGAGGTTTTCTTTCCCTTTCTCTATCCAAAATGAAAAGGGTGTTTTGGCTGTAGTTAGGCTTCAAACCGAATAAATTAAAAGAATCAGTTGTGCTGGAAAAATATTTCAAGCCAGATATATTTGATTCACATAAGCTACTAAACTTGTTCAGTTCAAAAGTATCTGTCATCTACATTTTATTTTCTAGATCAGGGGTCTCCAAACATCCAAATGAGTGGTCTCCAAACAAAGGGCCAGTTTACTGTCCTTTAGATTTTAGGGGGGCTGCACAGTGTCTATTGGGAATAGAAAAGGTCCTGAAGTTGGTGGGAAAAATATCACCCCATCATTTGTTTCAGTTGGCATAAGTGTGCCCACCTTCTGTGTCATTGGCCTAATTTGCGCTCCATTGTTGAGCTAGGTTACACAAAGCCCCAATCCAAAGTGACTTCCGTCAGTGTTATTGGGAGGAATTGTGCCCTATTGTTGGTCTCGTTAGGAAGAATTGTGCCCCATTGTTGGTATAGTGCTCCAAGAGCCAGATAGAAGCAAGCAAAGAGCCGCTGGCCCCTGGGCCGCAGTTTGGAGACCACTATTGTGGATAAAAGTCCATATATCAGGTTTATTGATCTTTACAGAACTTATACTAACAAAACAAAAAAATGGTTTCTTGTAAGCAAGGTTCTGGTTAAAAATGCATGTTGTAGTAGGCAAAGGTGAAGGTAATGTGACCCTGTCCTCTAAATGAAACTGCCTATAAATGCTGCCCCTGTAAAGATGCTTATTGTATCTACACCTATGCTGCTGAAAAGGAATCTCCAATTGGAGTTTCTTCAGGACTACTAATGTCCTGTGTCTCCTGCTACCCTGATTGGTTCCTCCCGTCAACCCCTACATCAATACAAAACACAACAGTTATGTAGGGGTCATTGGGAAGAACCACCCACTTTAAACTTATGTTAAATCTAAAATCTCACAGCTTTAACATGTTAATGTAATTTCAAATAATATTTTTGATCTGTTCAAATCTGAGGATCCTACCATGAAAGCCCATTTTTCAAGCACTTTCTTTTATAGGGTGAAAATCTTCCTGCCTTGTCAATTAAATGAACACCTGGTGATCCTACCATGAAAGCCCATTTTTCAAGCACTTTCTTTTATAGGGTGAAAATCTTCCTGTCTTGTCAACCTGTCACATTAACCTTGAATAGACACCATGCAGAGGCTGGACCCCCTGTTGCTATAGTTGGAACCCCTTCCTGAGAAATGCCATACATCCATCGTTGGGTGTACATGCATCTAAACAGGAAGTGGCCACAGGAGATCTGCAGCACTGGGATCCAAAAGATAAAAAAAAGGGGTAAACATTATATTTAAAAAAAACTTTGGTAATTGTTTATAATGCAGGGACTTTAGTAAACTAAAATGTATTAAGTTAGGGATTATTTCATTTACTTATTTCTATTTGAAGTATAACGCTGGCAAGTCTGTGGATATTCTAATATTTACACATTCTTAACAAGTAGTAAATGAACTTTAAAAAATCCAACCCTGACCTCTGTAGCAGCAGGCACTATGGTGTAATTTATCCTCAAATTAGTAAGGTTTATGTTTACTTTCTCTCTGACTATCAGCTCCCCCCTGCCATCCTTCTATTTTCTAATGGAAACAAATAACTAGTGCATAGGAGGAGGGGGATGAAGAAACACATTCTGCTTCTACTTTAAAATTTGACTTGAATTGCTCAACAGCGGCTGCAACTAAAGAAGTCAGCGTGAGCTTATTTTTAAAGCTTATGTACCAAAAATATGTCTGCAGCTTTACTTTAAGCCAAAACCAGGGTGGAGTTTGGATTGGTAGGAGCTCAGCCATTGTTGTATACAGATGTTGGTCCAGGAATGTTAGTGCATGCAATCTGTAAACATTTGTCTTCTTTTTACTTCTAAATGGAATCACCATGATCAGTAACTTCTATGTGTAAGTAGTGTTATTCATTCACTTAGGATACAGCTGCAAAAATATTGCTGATATATAATCCCTAGGGATATTTATTCACAATGATATTATAGACAGGAAGATATAAATTTTTCTTTCGTATTCTTCTAGGGTTTTTAATCTATCAGCTTTTTGGCACACTTAAATGTGTTAGTGTGACTTCCATAACACATTTAAGTAAAAGCTTACTCTCTTAAATAAGCGACTGTCACTGAAAGCAATCTCTGAATAAAAGGTCTCCCTACTAACAATTGAGTAAATACTTAAAGTGGGAGTAAACTCCCATGGTTGCTATCTACCTATAGGTAAGCCTATAATAAGGCTTACCCATAGGTACAGTAAATATTTCCTAAACGCGCACTGTTTAGGAGATATTTACTTATGGGTTGGGCGGTGACTTCATCAGAAAATATGCCTGTGCCGTTCCTTCAGAGTCCTAAGCCATGAATAGCAGTTCCTGTGCACATGTGCGGGAGTGACGTCATCCCGGAACAGTCAGTCAGACAGCCAGAGGACAAGAACACGGAAGGAAGATTGGGTAAATATGGAAGCCCTGTCAGTGGTGACAGATCGTCGCTGGAGGGCTTTGTTTTAAGATAAGTTTCACATAATCTGCTAGTATGCAATGCATACTAGCACATTAGAACTTTACCTTGCAGATTAAAAAAAACATGGCAGTTTACTACTGCTTCATAGGAGATGAATAGCCAAAGTTTTTTGGGCTATACTTCTCCGGTAGGTCACAGAAGTGCAGTTTGTTCTGCACTCCTGTGACCTATTTTCAGTTTATTGTCAGCTGATGTCACTCAGCCAGTCAAGGCTTGAGAAAGATCCTGACCATATGGTGGGAATCCACCCAGATGCCTAGACTGGCACCTGGCTCAGCCTCTCAGCAATCCGATGGGAACCTGAACCAACCCCTCCCACCCCCTCCACAGCACCAGTGTTAAAGTGAGCACTGGAAGAGCAGAGCAGAGAGCCAGTGACCGACAGTCACGGCTCTCTACTCAGAGTGGAGAGGAAGAACTGAGTGATCAACGATGTTTGATCGCTCAGTTCTCACTGCAGAGCCAGTGAGGGACAGATGCAGCTTTGGATTGATGCTGTATCCAACTAGGAGAGTATAAGTGTTTTTTCGAAGTTCATACTGCACTGACGTGAACGTAACCTACGCCCAGCCCTATTCACGTACTACGTAAACGTCGTAAAATTCGACGACGTTCGTTCCCTGGTCCATACCTTTGCAAGAGTTGCGCCTCCAATATGGGGAATAACTTACGCAAATCGCTTAAAACATGCGCCGTTCAAGTACGTTTGTGAATCGGCGTATCTCCCTCATTTGCATATTTGCATCGAAAATCAATGGGAGTGCCAAATGCGTCCAGCGTAACTATACGCCCACTATACACCGGTGTAGGCAAGTTACGTTGGTCAAATGAAGTCAGTTTTTAGGCGTATTTAGTTCTGTGGGCACAGGGCACAGATACGACGGCGCATATTTACACTTACGCGGCGTATCTCGAGATACATCAGCGCAAGTGCTTTGTGAATCCAGGCCATAGTTGTAGCTTGAATTACAAATTGCTATCCAAGAAAATCAAATGTATCTTAGCCTGAGCTGTGAGCAACAAATGCACAATATTCCCAAAGTCCCACATTTGCTTCTGGGTGGGTCTCGAATCTAATGTTACATGATTCAATGTAACAGCATTTTTCTCTGTACATGAAAGACTGCATGAAGTTTACAGCGAGTGCGATTTTGGTCTGAATACTCACATGTTCCAATAGTCAGTGGTTCCAGAACACCAGAGTACTGGAAACAAAGTGGTTTCATTAATATAGTGGCTTGTACAACTGCAGACACTACAGCTACATACAGATTAAAGAAAAGAAAATCAGCGCATTAATTCCAATGGGGATTAGAGGCAGAGGCTCTAATAGGCTTCAATATAGGGTGGGCTCAGATCGCAGAAAGTGCGCTCTCAGCCCAGCCAGGTGTATTACAACAGCGAATAAATATTCACTGTTGTAACACTGATCCTGCTCCCAGACAATCAGGAAGTGGGTTTTGACACCGGTCACCCGATTGATTGAAAGGACAGGCGATCCTATTCAGGGCTGTCTTTATAGCATCATGGGCTACTGGGCAAAGTAATGCACCGGGGCCCCTACCAGCTTGCCCCGAATTAAACATACTCATTAGTACTTTCAATAAAATCGATTTTACAAAAGTAAAACATTCTATAAATCAAAGACTAGTCAACACAAGGGGCACAATACAGGGGGAGGGGGGTAGGAGGGCATAATATATGCAAGATTACTGTGGGGCCCCCCATGTACCTGGGGCCCCTGGGCAGTGCCCAGGAGTGCCCTTGCATTAAGATGGCCCTGATCCTATTGGACACCTAGGAGGAGGAGGGAAGGAGCTGGAAGCCACCATGGAGGAGAGAACTCGGGGCCAAGCTGCTGCACCATGCTGCCTGCCACCCACTACGAGGAGTTAAGTGCTAAACAGCCTGGCAAACAGCGTCGGGGTGGGTGCCACTCGAGAGTGGGGGGGGGGTTGTTTGCCACCCCCCCCGAAAAAACACCAGCCACCACTGCCCCCTATGGTAATGTCTGACATACAACACTCACAATTGGCCCTTCGCCATGTTCTCATTTCTAAAGACACTATAAAAGGGGGTTTTAAAAAAAGAAAAAAAAAATCTATTTTTTTAAATCTTCTTTAGTAGAGATTCTTTCATGTGTCCATTAGGGCCAAAATGACAAAGTCGCTTGAAAGCCCAAACCACTTATTGCTACGTTCCCCATGCTCCATTGCCATTCTGTTGCTTTGCATTTCTAATTCTGTGTAAGCTTTGTGTTGAAGCTTACACAGGGTCGATGATGTCATCCTCTTCTTTGCATAATGATATTTGGGCTTGGGCCTATATGTACATTTTTTTTTAAGCTTTCAAATCGCTTTCTGCACTCGAACTGCAATTTCATCAGAGGGCCTTGCACATTTTTTTTTATTTATTTATTTATTTCTGCAAAACTACTCTTTTGTCTAATATTTGATATTTAAGAAAATGTAAACACTTATTGCGGGAAGCCATAACTTTTTCAGTAATGTAAAAATATGGTGCCATACAGGACGTACAATTATTGTGGGCAGCATTCAATGTTATAACCAGTAACCAGATGTCTTCTTAGGGCCAGATTCAGGTAGTCCAGAGCATCTTTGCTCTGGAGTAACGCTTCTCATTTGCGTTGCGCTGCAGAAATTTTAGGAGCAAGTGCTGTCATTCACGAAGCACTTGCTCCTAAAGTTGCGGCAGCGCATCACAAATGAGCCGGCGGAATTCAAATTTGGCGGGTACGGGGCGTGTAGTATGCTAACTAAGCGCGATCCCGTCGCCAACGTACTGCGCATGCGTCGAGTGTCAAAACATCCCCGTGCGCATGCTCCAAAATCTGTGAATGAACGTCAATGACGTCACATTCCCATTCATGACCGTTTTACGCAAGCGACGTTTTTTTTTTTTTTTTCCCGACGCGATGACGACGCCTATACCTAACATAGGATACTCCAACCCCATGTAGGTATATCTATGCGCCGCGTATCCCGTCCGGAAACGTCGTATCGTCATTGCGTCGCGCCGGAATTCGATCGTGAATTGCCGATTTCCGCTCATTAACATATTTTTTGAGCGTAAATCGGCGGGAACGCCCCCGGCGCCATTTTTAAGTTGAAGTAACGATGCGATGGCGAAACTCAGTTACGCTGCTCGCATCGGAACTTCAACCCGGCGTTTCTTGTTTTCTGGTTACAGAAAACAGAAACGCCGGCTCAAAGTCACAGTTAGGCTGGCGGATCACTCGATCCGCCAGCCTAACTGTTCGTGAATCTGGCCCTTAGACCGCATACACACGATCAAATCTATCTGCTGGAAACGGTCTGACAGACCGTCTCAGCAGACAGATTCGATCGTGTGTACGGGCGAGCCGACGAATTTTCCCAGCAGACAGATTTTAAAGCCTGCTTTAAAATCTGTCTGCTGGGAACCTGTCGGACCGATATGTCTGCTGGTTAGTACGCTAACCAGCAGACATATCTGCCCGCACATCCGTCGAATGGATTTGACGCATGCGCGGAAGTGATTTACTTCCTGGTGCGGTGACGTGGCGGCGTCAACGTCATCGCCACGTCACCGCGCTCTCTGCTGGCGGGGATTTTGGTTTGATCGTGTGTACAGCGATCAAACCAAAACAGCCAGCAGACAAATCTGTTCAAATCGGTCGGTCTGACCGATTTGAACAGATTCATTTGCTCGTGTGTACAAGGCCTTAGGCCGCGTACACACGACCGGTTTCCTCGGCAGAATTCAGCAAGAAACTCGATGGGAGACGTATTCTGCCGAGAAAACCGGTCGTGTGTACACTTTTCGCCGAGAAAACTGTCGAGGAACTCGTCGAGCCAAAAATGTGTTTCGCCCGTCGAGTTTCTCGGTCGTGTGTACGCGGCCTAATATATCCATGTAAAATGCAACATAATTCACAGCAAAAGCAGATAAAACAAAGCATTTTTTTTTTTTTGTGGAAATTTCGAAATCACAAGACCAAAACCCACAGTCATCCAAGCAGAAATCAACAGCACCAGCAAAAAATAGAATTACAGTACTAGACATTAAAACAATGACTGTGGCCTTCACTTAAAACGGAGTGAAGCAGCCCACACGTGTTCATTATCTTATTGTTGATCTTGCTGACTGAGCTCCCACACTACACGTCATCTGGTGTTTTTGGAGAACACACAGACCAATGACCTTATATGCAGTTGAATAATATTTTTCAGAAATAATGAAGCTGAGATGGCATGATTATTCAAATGAATGTAGAAATGTCAAAGCCTCCTGCGTGACTGATAACAAGAGACTGGAATTATATACTTCTCAATATGCAGTCAGACAAATTCATAAAATGTTCATACAGGGGGTCAAGGTATCAAGGTCCCTCTGTCAGAATACAATGTTGCAGCAGGGGGGAATCCTCCATATACCTGGTTTATATGTTTTTTGTTCAGCCCAAAAAAAAAAAGAAAACTACCCTTCTATACTCAGACATAGACATTGAGCACAAAGCAGCAATGCAGACAAAAGTCAAAACCCCTGATTCTATACTAAAAGCACAAAAGCAATTGGATGAGACAGCAAATGGCAGCCAGGCTACAAGCATTTTGATCATCAAAGCCAACACTGTATTTATCTCTTGACAACTTTTTTTTTGAAGGCATGTAACCTACATCATGTAGTAAAGTATCACATGTGGATGCATTGTGACACTTTGGGAAAAAAACAGGTATGTATTTTACAATATATTCATACTTATCAATAACAGCAACCAATCAGTATCCATTGTCTATTGTTTAGATCAGGGGTCTCCAAACTTTTCAAATAAAGGGCCACTTTATTGTCCTTCAGACTTTAGGAGGGCCGGATTGTGGCCAACAGGGGCAGGAAATGTCACGGGCCCAGCATCAGTGAGAATAAATATGGCCTCAGGTTTGGTGGTCAATAGGAGGAGAGGTATTCCCCCTATTAGTAAGAGGAATAGTATCCCATCATTGGTATCAGTGGAATATATAGTGCCCCATTGTTGATGTCAGTGGGAGGAATAGTGCCTCATATCAGTGAGAGGAATTGTGCCCTAAGGGCTGAATAAAGGCTAGCAAAGGGCCACATCTGGCCCTCGGGCCACCATTTGGAGACCCCTGGTTTAGATTGATGAAACGTAAAATCTGGGTATATTAAATTACTGCATTTTCCACAACCACTACTCCTTGTACTTCAACCAGGCATTTGAATTTTTCATATTTTTAAGCCAGCTCACATTTAAATAGGAATCTATACTAAGTTAAAGTAGTTTTAAAGGCAGACGTTTTTTTTAATCTTAATGCATTAAGATAAATAAACGCCTTCTGTTTGCAGCCCCAGAAACCCCCTAATACTTACCTGAGCCCTATCTCTATCCAGCGATGTCCATGAGTGCCTCGGCCATTCAATACTCTCCCTCCTGATTGGCTGAGACACAGTAGCGGCACCATTGGCTCCCGCTGCTGGCAATCAAAGTCAGTTAGCTAATCAGGAGAAAGGGGGGTGGCACCGAACCGGGGCTCTGTGTCTGAATGGACACACGGTGCTGCAGCTTGTGGGGGCACTTAACAGGAGGGAGGGGCCAGGAGAGCTGAAGAGGGACCCAAGAAGAGGAGGATCCAGGCTGCTCTGTGCAAAACCACTACACAGTGGAAGTAAGTATAATATGATTATTATTTTTATAGAAAAAAAACTGAGGCCCAGATTCACAGAGCGATTACGCCTGTCTAACTGGTGTTAGACAGGAGTAATTTCAAATTTCCCACGCCGTATCACTAGTTTGAATCCTCAAACCATGATACGGCGGCTTCGGGCTTCGATCCGAAAGGCTTACGTCTTCGTAAGCCTTCGGATCTACGCTGCGATATTTTTGCGGCCGCTGGGAGGAGTCCGCGTCGTTTTCAGCGTCGGGATATGCAAATTACTTTTTACGGCGATCCACGAAGATACGAGTGGTCTTCGCAATCGCTTACGTCATTTTTTTGCTACATACTGTTAGACCAGCTATTTGCTGGTCTAACGGTGCGTAGCCCATGTTAAGTATGGCCGTCGTTCCCGCGTCAAATTTAATTTTTTTTTTTTTTTTTTACGTAACTCGTTCGGGAATAGGAATGTCCGTAAACGACGCTACTCAAACAACGAATGACGTAACGACGTGATTTCGCGCAATGCACGGTGGGAAATTTCTGAACGGAGCATGCGCAGTTCGATCGCCGCGGGAACGCGCCTATTTTAAATTCTTCACGCCCCCTACTCGCGTAGATGGCTTGCCCTGGGAGAAATACACTACGCCGCCGTAGTTTACTGGACAAAATCTACCGGGATTCCACGTAGAGCCAGGTAAAATACGGCAGGGTAGAGTATTTCTGATACTCTACGCGAATCCAATTGTATGTGAATCTGGCCCTGAGACTTTACAATCACTCTAAAGAACTGTAATTGGCCTAGTAAGTAATTGCTAAATAAACATTATAAGGTAATTTAATGAACGACCCAGGTAATAATGACATGTATGTGCAAACATTTATTTCAGACCCTCATGTGTGTTTCCACGTTTAGTTATAAAGTTGACAAGTGCTCCCTTGGGTAGAGAACAGTGAGATGTGTCTGTCCCTATTCTACTATATAAATAGCTCTCTAGCATACTATTCTTTATATTGATATTGTAAGCTCTCTGGAGAACAGCCCACAATAACTGTTTAAGTCTGGATTGTCTTTTAATAATTGTATCAGGTTCCTATAAAAAGCATATCGAATGTTACTATTCATATTGCTGTTATATAAATAGTGATGTAATAATAATATAAATGTTATATAATCCATGAAGAAATCCCCTGCTGAAACAGAGCAGGATAGGGGATATGTCACTTTTGTGACATTCTTGTCCACTCAGTGTTTAGCCTTTTTTTAAATTGGAGCATTCTGGGCCCATATCAGATCTATGGACAGCTGGATGCAAACGGAGGCTTGCACCTGTTTACATAAGACAACCTTAGATATGTCACATCTAAGACACAGACAATTTTAGTTTTTTTGACCCTAAACAAACTCAGGGGTGAGCAGTTTTAACCACTTAAGACCCGGACCAATACGCTGGCAAATGACCCAAGGGGTTTTTGCGATTCGGCACTGCGTCGCTTTAACAGACAATTGCGCGGTCGTGCGACGTGGCTCCCAAACAAAATTTGCGTCCTTTTTTTCCCACAAATAGAGCTTTCTTTTGGTAGTATTTGATCGCCTCTGCGATTTTTATTTTTTGCGCTATATACAAAAATAGAGCGACATTTTTGAAAAAAAATCAATATTTTTTAATTTTTGTTATAATAAAAAACCAATAAACTAAATTTTAGTCAAACATTTAGGCCAAAATTTATTTAGCCGCATGTCTTTAGTAAAAAAAAAAATCGCATTAAAAAAAAATTAGCTACCTAGCGGGAACAGCGACACTAATACAGCGATCAGAAAAATGATCGCTTAGTGATGCTGGCAATAGGGAGTGAAAGGGTTAACTAGGGCAGTGATCAAGGGGTTAAAACTTTATTGGGGGGGTGGGGGGGCTACCCTGACTGACTGTCACACTGTCTGTCACACTGACACTAAATACAGTAATCATACATATATGATTACTGCATTCAGTGACACTGTGACAGGGGGGAGGGGGGGGGGGGCGATCGCGGGGGTTAAATGTGTTTGTGTCTGTGTGTAAGTGTGCTGTTGGTGCAGACTTACATGTAGTGTGGTGATCTCTCCTCAGCGGCGCTTGAAACAAACGCCGAGGGAGAGATCACGTCGCTTCCTCCTTCCTGTGTTTACACAGGAGGAGGAAGTGACAGGGCGGGCGGGCGCGCGCATTGGCTGGGAGCGATCCGGAGGGGGCGGGTGAAAACGGATAGCCGCCCCCACTTGTCGGATCGCTCCTGCAGCCGCGCGGACCGCCGCATGTACGGGGGGGGGGGTCCGATCGGACCCCCGATCCCCCCCAAGGCACCAACGTATATATACGTTGATGTGCCTGTCGGTGCCATTCTGCCGACGTAAATGTACATGCGGCGGTCCTTAAGTGGTTAAACAGACAGACATCCATTTCCATTTGCCTGATCCGTTCCTCTTGAAAAAATTACTGATCTATGGTTTCCATTTAGACCCCTTTTGTGCAGACTGCCTCTGTGAAAAGGGCCTAAAGATTTAAAATGTCTAAAAATCGTGAAGCCCTGGTGAAAAAAAAAAAAAAAATCCCTGTTTTTTCCAGACACAATTTTAATTTTGGAAAAAAAATAAAAATAAAAAATCAGTGTGGAGCAGTTTTTACAAATTGAAAGTCATTTTGTTGGACTAGAATGTGAAATAGAGTATATATAAAAGCATCATGGTTGAAATAAAAGTACAGCTTAATTCAGTAATCAAACTGCACTTGCTTATTAATTTTTTTTTATTACAAATAGAATAACATGGACTGTATGTGTTAACAAAATTTTAACTATACGTGAGAACAGGTAACCACCCCTTTTCCCTTATAATAAAGTAAAATCCTCCTGCCAATATGCATTTTCAGTTATAGACAATGCTGATCCAGAAGTATATATTGCTCTATGAAGAACTCGATGAATGTTCCGATTTTCAGGTGTCAAATACACAATCAAGGGATTGTGTATTTTTGGGAGGCTCTGGTACTCGAAGATGCTGCTGTTGAAGAAACACTTTGTGATAACCCAGAAGCAACAGAAAGATTATTTCTGGAATGAGAACTCTGGAGAGAAAAGCTACTTTCATTATGGTCCTTATCATTTCATTACATAAAGTATGTTTCAATTTCTTTAGGGCACCTCTGTAATGCAAGTATATGTTTTGTCAACCTTGTAGCATTTGGAAAATAATATTACTCCTTACAATATTTGCAAGTCGCACCTTTGCTCTTAGCAAACATTGCACCTTCCAAAACATTAGATTGGTCTCACCATTTTAGTGAGAGGAGGAAAAGAAACCCCAATTTACTGAGAAGACTATAGGGAAACAATGGGGGTTATTTACTAAAGGAAGTGCACTTGGAGGTGTAGCCGTGTAAAGCTGAGGGGAACATGCAAGGAAAATAAAAAATAGCATTTTTGCTTGTATATGATTGGATGATAAAATCAGCAGAGCTTCCCCTCGTTTCAGATCTTCCCCTCAGATCTAAAGCGACTGCACTTCCAAGAGCACTTGCAGTGCCCTTGTAGTGCAAAGTGGATTTGCCTTTAGAAAATCAACCCCATTATGTTGTGATGGTGGAGAACAATAATATGAATCATTTAAAGGAGAAATACAGACATAGCTGAGACTGAAAGTAGTAAGAGATGAGATCATAATAGCTTTATGTTATGCCATAACTGTACATAAAGCTCCTATGATCTCACCGCCTACATTCACTCTCATCTAGGTTTGTGTTACAGCCTCCTGTTCCCCCTTTCTGCAGTTTGAATTCAGTGCTGCCATATATTGGATGTGACCTCCTGCTACAATAATCCACATGCCCCCACTCTTTGCTTCCCCCCTTCACTGTTTTTGTATTCACTGCTGCCATGCACAGGATGTCACCTCCTGATCAAGCCATGTGTTCCCACTCTCTGCACTCCTCTCAATGCCACCCTCTGAGATCACAGGAGTCACAACTACAGAGGAGGCATTGGGTATCAATGAACACTGTCAGTACATACTCCAAACAACATTGGGCAGATAGACCTCAACTACAATATTGATTTGCGGTGGAACCCCATTCAAGAAACCCTGTGTTATGAATTTACAGAGTGGTGCAGGGAAGCATACTGTTAATTACTCCACTGCTCCCCACAGATCCTCCTTTTCTGTCTGTCCCAGGCTCTTGTATGTGATATGGAATGGAAGAGAGAAGGGCTAGAGAGGATCAAGGGGGGAAGGCATGTTACAACAGCAGCTTCCCTGTGCTGCTCTGTATTTGCTTGTATTTTGGCACAACCGCCAGACCTGTGTCTCCAGTCCTCCAAACGCACCCGCAGCCTGCAGATTCGCCATAACCAGCCCTTAACCCCTCAATCACGAGACAATCCACACAGGTGTTGAGGGTTAAACATGCAGAGCATTAACAGTTTATTAAATCCAAAACATACAGTTTTACACACAGTTAGGGACACTCCTCTTAGCCTTGTCATAGAGGGGAGGTTGTGAGGGACAAGGAACAACCAATGGGAACTGAACATTAGTACATTGAAACAGGCTACAGATAAACATAATGAGATTATGGTAAGCAGGCAGCCTCTCAATACACATCCCCTGCGGGGAGACGCCTATAGTCCAGACCATTGTCTATGTGACATGAATCAACACAATTAGACACAGCAACAAGGGGGGATGGGAGAAAAGAGATGTAGCATTACATTACATTATCTCAATGCCAGCTTTTCCCAGTCTCGTCTGGGCCATAGTCTGTGGGTAGGAGGCATGCGCACAGTCCCTTCCAAAACACACAGTGACAGTGGGTTCGGTCACAACTAACATTTCTGAATCAAATGCAAAGCAGAGTCCATTGTTTCTGTCTGCTGCATCACCAATCACATGCAATGTGTTTGTTGCTTTCAGAAATTAATCAGTGTTGTCATTATAAGTAGTATTTACATGTTTTCTTTATGTC